>CM071944.1:27942500-28450000 GCA_036784905.1 Acrossocheilus fasciatus
CACATGCACTGTGTACGTTCTCTTTATCTTTAAACTAAAAAAAAAAACATATTAAAAAAGTTTGTCCTCTGAAAGATCAAACGTGCATTTAAAACCAGCAGCGGAACATGTTTTGAAATTGTTTTTAATAGTCAAGGGAGTGAGTGGAGCACAAGACCCATGAACATATGGGACATAATTTGTGGGCATCATTATGAAATTTCAATATGGCACGCTAACCAAAATGCTGGGAAACACGGAGCAGAGAACGAGCCAAATTATACATACTTGGCTTCGAAAATCTACTCTTTTTTTTTTAACAAAGCCTCAAATAATTGTTCTGATTTGAAACAATATTTTCATGGAACATTACCCTTGACTATCCATGACATTCAATAACATTTGTTCTGTTATTGAGGAAAGCTCATAAAAAAAAAAAAAAAAATGTGTCAAAATGTGTGATAGAGTTTTACGTCTTTGCCCTTGGCTTCAATGGTTTTACAATAACAATTTGGCTTTGAGGCATAAAACCTAATGATCGGGTCTGTCATATTTGCATATGCGGAGAGGTGGGGGTTATTGCTTTCTGTGGGATGGCGGTTACAGCACATAATTAGAGAGTCTAGCAGTTAGGTTCCTCATCAACAGCAGGGCCTCGGCAGCGGAGCAGAGTATTTTCCGTTAATGAGGCTTGTCACTGCTCGCTTTTACCCTCATCTCCTCTTCGTAGCTCACCCAAGACACTCCAGTACGTTGGCTGGGTGTAATCAGCACACAATCATGCTCATTACATCCCTTACCAAAATAAACCTCCTCTAAACGTCCTCATCACTAACATTTCTCGCTCGTTCGGGAGGGGGAACAGAAGAAGCAACAATAAAAAAAAGTCTGTCACATCTGTAAGGTCAAGTTAAGAAACGAAACCAGAAATATATATCTTTCTTTACTTATTTTAAGTCTTAAATCCCAGCGAAGGTTTGTGATGAGTTTAACCAAATTCACCGGTCAGGTTTTGTGCCCTCCAGAGAATGATATTTCAAGCCAGACCATCATTCGGTTGGCAGGATCTTCTGGTCAGCTGGTCTCTCATACATATTACTACAGAGGGATTTCTCACTGAAGCAGAAATGCCCTACCCGTGTCCTCAGTTCTCTAGGTCTTCATTTGGCTAACAGAAGCACAGGTTGCGTACAGCGGGGCCACACTGCCCTCATTGGTGGTGGAAACTGAACCTGCAGCAAAACAAACAAAACAAGAGAGCCATGATTAAAGAGGAGTGGGCAGAGGTAGGATCAGGGGACGAGGGACATCAAATTTCCCTGTGTTTTATGTGAGCACAGTGCCCTTGTTTTGGCTGCTTCATTTCTTAGCCAATAGGCAAAGTGTCTAAATCCTATCCACTCTCTTCCCCGTTCCTTTCTGCTGAACTAAAGAGAAGTGGTGCTGAAGTGGAGAGCGACAGAGGAGGTTGTGGGTTCCTTATGGAGCTCCCTGCTGGCTGGACATAAAACAGTGAGGCTTAAGTCTGCTTAGAGTTCAAGTTCAATAGCCAAGATGCAAGGCTGAGTTGTTAGGATGTCTGGCTGAAGGTATCGCCAGTCTTTTGTAGCGTCAGAACGAGTCAGACAAAACTAAGATTCGATCGGAGCATCGAAACATGAGGAGCTGAAATTCCAGGACAACATCGTAAAGATTCCTATCTCTGACTTCTGGAGCAAGCCTAACTAACAAGCCTCTTTCACAGAACAGCTCGCAACATTAAGACAAAAGAACACTTATTGATAAGTGTTCTACGCAGGAAGGAGATCATCAAATTTGGGGTAAATAGTCAAGATTAATGGTCAAAGAGATGGCCATCACATGGCGTTCCACAAGAGAAATCACAAGCTTCTTCAGATTGACTTCTCCCCCACACATACAAGACAAAGAACCAGACTGAAATTCCTCTGGCCAAAGAACACTTCTTTTTGGTACACAGAGACTTTCTTTTTCATATGCACATAAAACCATCCTAAAAGGACAATGCTAGGCATAACACTATATTATGTATGTAATCACATATTAGACTATCATGTTTTAAGCACATATTATGTATGTCTTTCTAATAACTATTGAATGACTTTAAGGTTAGTCGTGTTTGGTATGTATGAGTTTGACATTTCTAGCTTGAAATGTTTCTTTCAATTAATTCTGTGTCAAATGTATCATATTCTGGTTATAGAAATCATATCCAAAAGTATACTTTGCAAGAGTGTGTAAAATTCAGACCATGTGACTGATAACAGGCTGATTTATGATGGAAGGAACAACCCTAGCTAAGACAATAGCCTATCTAATTGGTCAAAACACCAAATGGGATGTGTCCCAAAGCCGAGTTTAAGAACTCAGGACACCATCAAATCTCTCTCTTTTGTCTCAAAGCCCCCTCTTCTCTTCCCTTCTACCCTTCTTCTTCTCGCCACAGCGTTTTGACGCTGTTTTAGCGCTCTTTGAGCGTGCTCTGGCCTACAGGCCAGTTGCTACTTAACACCACGATGAGAAGAAAAACCACCTAGTCTCATTACTCATTTTATTCTTTTACTTTAGTTTCTTTTCTTTCCGTTGAGTCTCGTGTTCAAAAGTTAAGTTTGCCGCAAAGTCCAGCGACTGCACCCGCTTCAAACTTCAACCAGAAACGGACTCCAAGACCATCCTCAGCCAATGCCCAACCATTGGCTTCCCAAGACCTGGCTTCAAAGACTACTGAACTTCCAGCCAATCACCAACTCGGGAAAACCCCTTTCCTGCAACGACGACAAAGACAAAAGGGAATCCCTGTAACACAAGGCAACGCAAGTACAAACTCCAGATTATAACTGAGCTGGTGTATTTAATATAAATTTTAGGCTCATTGAGAAACTCAACGCGAGGGTTAATTAAGTGATTGATGGTTGTTCAGGTCTATGCAATAGCACATATTGCTGTAAACTTGGGATTTCACATTCTCATTCTCTAAACTCATCCTTTCTCTCTTTCTGCAACGTGTGAATGTGTGAATGTGTGAATGCGTGTGTTCATGTTAGGTTAGTTTATGTATTAGGTTTATATAAATAAAGTCTTATTTATATTGAAAAGAGAAGTATCTTGTGTTTTGTGCTTACAAGTTAATGTCTTAATCTGCCGATCTTGTTACTGTGCTTATTAATAGTGTTTTCACTATATTTTGGATTTTAATATCCAGTGCAGAATTAATGTTATACGGCTCGTTCAGTGAATCGCTCAGTGATCAGCCGCAAAACAGTGATTCTGTTCAAATTCCCTATAAAATCATTAATGATTCCCTTTGAGCTAAATTAAATTATATTTATGTATAAAACCCTTACATATTTATTGGTGGAGAATGCGGGCAGATTAACCTAAATTGTGAGCATAAACCAAGTTATTTAATCTTTGCCATTGCTGTGGATGAAAGATGAGACGCTTCTGAGACTAGCGTGTGTGTGTGTGACGTCAGCAGCGCGCGCCTGCTTGAATGAATGAACGCAGAGAAGGCTGTAACTCCAGTCTGCCTCTTCATTGTTAAACTGCAGTAAGTGAACTTAAAGTTATCTGAGATCATACAATAAGGTTGAAATTGAGCGTGTTCCTCTTTTCTGTAATGCCTTGTTTTATAGCTGAATTGATGTCCTGCGTGTTCCAGGTCATTCAATAGTTATACTCCTGAATCTCAGTCACTGTTAGCTGAACGGAGCTAAACTGCAATAGTTAAAAGGTAAATAAATCGGTGGATAAAGAATAGTTTTGAGCGTGTTCCTCAATTCTATCTGATCAAAGCTTTATTATTCATAGTTTGATTTTCAGTGCGTGTTCCATTGTCAGATCAGCTATGATATAAGCTTGATAAAGTTAAAGTTAACGTTGTGCCAACAGCGAAGAAAACCTGTTGTGTGTACGTGTCCAGAGAAACTGGCACGGGCTTTTATGATCCGATCACTGTTTTCCTCAACTGCAGTACGAAGCGGCGATTTGAATAAAGTTTAAAGTAAACTCTGAACGAACTGAGAGTTTAAGCGCCACATCGCAGAACCAACTAAAAGCGGTGTTGTTATTTGTACAGTGTTGAAATGCGCCGACATTTCATGTAACATGCCTAACTGTAACTGCATTAACTGTAATTGTAATCTAGTCCACTAGAGTTTGTTTTAGTTGCCACAGTTACTTGCATGACACGGAAGTCTTAACCTACTTCCGGAGCAACTCTGAACTGCGCACGCGCAGCACATTGATGCTATTGTAAACAAACTCTATACTGTTGCTAAGCTAACAGAACGGTTGTGTTTACATTGAAGCCTATGTTAAAGCCATTAGCCTCAAAGGTTAGAAGTTAGCATTAGCATCCAGTGGTTGAATACAGTGTGTGTGTTTGAAAAGCTAAAGTGGTTTAACCCTTTAAACATCTAAACTAATACACTTGTTGGTCTTTCTCTTTCTTATTTCTCTAATTTTTCACTTCTTACCACTTATTTGCATTTTACTAGAAAGGGAAATACTACTAGTTCACAATTATTAATTGTGCCAAATTCAAAATTTAATTAAAACATTAAATTTATTTGGAATCATTCAAAATTTCCCCCTCAGATCATTTCATATGATCATTACTTCTAGTATTCTTTTTTGGGCCTAATCATTTTAGGTACAAATAAGTCTTGAACTTTGAAGGTTTAAGTAAACTTATTCTACCTAATTGATTTATTACCCATCTCAATAGATTCTATTCAGACTACTTACTCATTATTTTAGTGCGTTTTACCCCTCTTTCTTCCTGTTTTGGTTATACACTTAGCCACTATTTTTAGTTACTAAAACTAAAGACTTATTTCCTCCTTTATTTAATTCCATTTTTGCTTATTTTACCCATTTATTACTTTTCAAGTTTCCTTTGTCTTACCATTCTCTTTCCTCTGTGTATCCTAGCTTGGGGACGACACACCCGAGCCTTAATAGGAGTCATTGTTATCCCTCACTACGAGTACAAATAAATTAGAGAGACAAATCTCTTTCACCCAAAATTTATTTATTTGTTATTAGTTGTGCAGCAACTGAAAATAACGCTCTACTCGATGTTGGGTATAACAGTGTGCTAGTGGACCCGATCCACTTAATCTACTGTCTCTCTCCTGTCCTCTCCTACTTTCTTCACTCTTCACTTTTCACATTTGTAGGGACCTGTAAGAACCATCAATCAATTCTAAGTGAATGAAATACACAATCCTGTCAAAAGGAGAATCATCCTTACGAATTTGATTGTAATCAAACACTCTTTCGTTCTTCCTAGCCTCCCCACATTTGAAAACGCAATCCAAATTTTAACATCTCATCCAACGTTGAGATCGATTTAATAGAGATAAGTTTTGGGCAACCGTTGCCTTTGCAGCCTCCCTGGTGAGCGGTCCAACTGTAAGGTGTATGTTGTCAATCCTGTCAGACTAAGAAAGAGATATCAGAATTATTATTATATTCATTTGTCTAAGACAGAGATTTAATAATATTGTTTGCCTCGTTGATAACATTTAATTGAAAAAAAAAAAAAAAATTTCCTCATTTAAAAAAAAAAAAAAAAAAGGAAATTGTTTCTTTAATTGAATTTGTTTTTCACCTTTTTTCTCTCTTTTCCCTCTTTCTCATTAGAAGTGATGAAGTCTTCACATCTCTAGTCTACCTAGATACCCTGAGACCAACACAGTCATCACCACATTACACTAGTGGTTCAAAATCACTGACACAACACTTAGTTGTCCCACCACACATAGGCTTCTACTCCACACAGATCTGTGTCAGTCTCTCTTCTCCCCAGCGTGCTAACATGCCGCAGACTGCAGCCCCCTTTGCCCAAGGGGAAGATGGGAACACTTGGCTGAGAGGCACGACAGACAGCCTCACCCCCAAGACCCTTGAACTGTTATTATTTTTAATAATAATCCTAATTCTGAGAAGATTCCTGACACAAGATTCGAGCCAGAACACCAACCACGAGGAGCTAGTCAAAATCACCAGCTCCCTAAGCTATGCCTTCACGACCCAGCTGAAACTGAGCGACAAGCACATCACCCATCTTCAAGAGGAGCTGGCATGTGCTCAACGCCGCATAGACAAGCTGGAAGTGAAAGTTCAAAATCAACTCAAAGCACCCAACGAGAGGGAGCAGGAAACAACGGAACAAGTTAAGGAGCTCCAAGCAGCCCTGACAGCAGCTCAGCTTGACCAACAACATGCAAAAGCTGCTCAGAAAGACCTGGTAAACAGACTCCAGTATGCCGAACAGCTACTAGAGAAAGCTAAGAATGACATCAGCAACAAGAACGCCGAAATCAGTTCCTTGAAAGACGACCTTGAAAGGTACAGAACTGAAATGGACAATCTGACCCAACAACTAGATGATACCAACTATGAGCTCTATATGGTCAGAAAAGAACTCAAACATGCTTATGAGCAGAAACAAGAGCCAAGGCAAGAGAAACATCTCTCAGCCTCACCCCTGCTGAGCAGAGCCAAGTCCTACGTCCAAGAACTGGCATGCAACGAAAGAAGCGAAGGGCCACAACCCAAAACCTCACCTGCCTTCGCTGCAGAAGTCTTTCCTGCCAACGAAAGAAAACCTCCCATCCAAGCAGACCTTGGAGCTGCACTTGGGATGACCGTCAAGGACCTTGACAAGCTGTCTAAAAACATCAGCAAGTTCAACCCGAACTCCACAGAGGGCCACACCATCGAGGCTCATCTGCAAGATATCGACTTCTATCTAGAAATGAGACCTCATGTGACTGACAGAGACAGGTTATACCTCCTTAGAGCAACATCCAGTCCCGAGGTACGAAACTTCCTAGATCGGCAGCTCAGTCGAACGAAGTCAGACTACCAGCTACTTTGTGAGGTCCTGATTAAAGAATTTACAGACCCAGAGTCCGAACATGGACTGTTAACTGCCTTGGAAACCAAACAAGGTCGACAAGAGACTCCACAAGCTTACTACAACCGACTCCGACAAGCTTACTTTGGTGCACACAACGAACCTGACCTTGAAGAGGATGTGAACTTCAAAAGCCTCTTCCTAAAAAATCTGCACCCTGGAGTCAGTCACCATCTAGGCGTCATGGCCTGTCCACGCTCCATGACCATCCAACAGTTGCGTGACCTAACACAGAAGGCCTACAGCAAGCAGAAGATGGCCTCAAAGAAAGGTAACAAAACCTCCACACTCTTGAACTCTGTCACTAAAGACTCTAACCTTGCACTGGACGACACCCAGTTGCATCACAACACCAGAGTCCTCCATCAAGAGCACGGAGAACGTGACCCCCATGTCCACGACAGCTATCAGCCCAACCGCTGGAAAAATCCATGGGACAAGCCACGCCTCTCAAGAAACCCAAAAGATAAGACATCCAAAGGTAATCGCCTGACTCATCCAAGAGCAACTCGTGTGAGTAAGCGACAACGAAACCCACCTCCGCACCACTCAGACATGCACAGTGCTGAGTACGCACAAGAACAAGACAGCTTACCGTCAGAAGACATGGAACAAGTCATGAGACAACTGAAAGAGCTCCTTCAAGATAAGCTGAACACGGATGACTACAAAATTGAGTCATGCTCGCTGTGACCAGCGACGGAATGGAAGGCCGGTGATCACATGGTACACCACCATATCAGAGATGACAAGCACCTGTTCAACAACCACCCTGAACGAGCAAGTCTCTCACGGCCAACTATTGATGAAAACTGAGGTACCAGAGAACGTCACCTCAGTCACCCATCACTCACTAACAAACTGGTAAATGAACTCCAACTCCAAGAACCACATTTCTGTCTGTGCAACAGCAATCACCAAAGCACAGAAGGTCAGAAAGTCTGCCACATCCAGGAGGCAGCACAAGAGGAATGCAACATAGGAGACGAAGTTTGCATCCCAGCTTCGCACGGCCATGCCAAACTACCTCTGACTATCTGCTAAAGAACTTCCTGCCTTTCTGGACTGACCCCCATTAGATCATGGACACGCCCTCATCCAAGCCAAGGATGCAGAGAGCCCGTCTCCACTGACATACCCGAAAAGGAGGGGAGACAACACAGACTGAAACAGATCTGACCACACCTACACTACACCAGTAACACACACAACGTTACCTACATCCAGAGGTAACCACATCTACTGATAACACATTTAACAAACATATTCTTCCCACAAGTAGAATATCCAAATTGTAGCGTAACATAGTTACATACACCACCATGAAGAAACATGCAGCTATCCTCACCATAGTTAGAAAACCTGACACTAAGTTAAGGTACATGACTCCCTAGCTGCACGACATCCTAGCCCAACAGTAGTTGCAAAACATGCTAGGAAAACCCACAGTAGCTTTGTTTGTTTTGTTCTTCTTTTACCTATCCTTTCCTTCCCCTCTTTCTTTAGTAGGTGAAAAACCTAGACACCCTGCAAGGGTCAAAGGTCTGATATTAGGATTGACTCACCACACCTAATATCCGCAAACCACTCGAAACCGAATGGAAGCCAGAGAGCTCCACGCACGATAGGTCAATTCATTTTACCACAAATGATGTCACTAGAAACTAAAGGTGAACATTCTTAAGTTGAGACAACTTAGAAGAAACAAACAAATCTAATCACAAAATTTGATCGAAGAATCAACGTACTAAACTAAATTAGAACAACAATTTCCAAAATTGAACTAAAACTATTCAGTTTACCAAACTAGATTGACCAATTGAATATAGCCGCCTGTACCCGAATAACCTGATGCCCTGCACCAGTACAGTAACTGTCATGGAGGTGTTGTCTTGTTGTTTGCTGTTTTTGTGTCTGCTTCTTCTGCCTCTGTTTGTCCAGTGCTTGCCGATGTCTCCAACTCGACACATCGCCAATCAAGGGGGGTATGTAGCGTCAGAACGAGTCAGACAAAACTAAGATTCGATCGGAGCATCGAAACATGAGGAGCTGAAATTCCAGGACAACATCGTAAAGATTCCTATCTCTGACTTCTGGAGCAAGCCTAACTAACAAGCCTCTTTCACAGAACAGCTCGCAACATTAAGACAAAAGAACACTTATTGATAAGTGTTCTACGCAGGAAGGAGATCATCAAATTTGGGGTAAATAGTCAAGATTAATGGTCAAAGAGATGGCCATCACATGGCGTTCCACAAGAGAAATCACAAGCTTCTTCAGATTGACTTCTCCCCCACACATACAAGACAAAGAACCAGACTGAAATTCCTCTGGCCAAAGAACACTTCTTTTTGGTACACAGAGACTTTCTTTTTCATATGCACATAAAACCATCCTAAAAGGACAATGCTAGGCATAACACTATATTATGTATGTAATCACATATTAGACTATCATGTTTTAAGCACATATTATGTATGTCTTTCTAATAACTATTGAATGACTTTAAGGTTAGTCGTGTTTGGTATGTATGAGTTTGACATTTCTAGCTTGAAATGTTTCTTTCAATTAATTCTGTGTCAAATGTATCATATTCTGGTTATAGAAATCATATCCAAAAGTATACTTTGCAAGAGTGTGTAAAATTCAGACCATGTGACTGATAACAGGCTGATTTATGATGGAAGGAACAACCCTAGCTAAGACAATAGCCTATCTAATTGGTCAAAACACCAAATGGGATGTGTCCCAAAGCCGAGTTTAAGAACTCAGGACACCATCAAATCTCTCTCTTTTGTCTCAAAGCCCCCTCTTCTCTTCCCTTCTACCCTTCTTCTTCTCGCCACAGCGTTTTGACGCTGTTTTAGCGCTCTTTGAGCGTGCTCTGGCCTACAGGCCAGTTGCTACTTAACACCACGATGAGAAGAAAAACCACCTAGTCTCATTACTCATTTTATTCTTTTACTTTAGTTTCTTTTCTTTCCGTTGAGTCTCGTGTTCAAAAGTTAAGTTTGCCGCAAAGTCCAGCGACTGCACCCGCTTCAAACTTCAACCAGAAACGGACTCCAAGACCATCCTCAGCCAACGGCCCAACCATTGGCTTCCCAAGACCTGGCTTCAAAGACTACTGAACTTCCAGCCAATCACCAACTCGGGAAAACCCCTTTCCTGCAACGACGACAAAGACAAAAGGGAATCCCTGTAACACAAGGCAACGCAAGTACAAACTCCAGATTATAACTGAGCTGGTGTATTTAATATAAATTTTAGGCTCATTGAGAAACTCAACGCGAGGGTTAATTAAGTGATTGATGGTTGTTCAGGTCTATGCAATAGCACATATTGCTGTAAACTTGGGATTTCACATTCTCATTCTCTAAACTCATCCTTTCTCTCTTTCTGCAACGTGTGAATGTGTGAATGTGTGAATGCGTGTGTTCATGTTAGGTTAGTTTATGTATTAGGTTTATATAAATAAAGTCTTATTTATATTGAAAAGAGAAGTATCTTGTGTTTTGTGCTTACAAGTTAATGTCTTAATCTGCCGATCTTGTTACTGTGCTTATTAATAGTGTTTTCACTATATTTTGGATTTTAATATCCAGTGCAGAATTAATGTTATACGGCTCGTTCAGTGAATCGCTCAGTGATCAGCCGCAAAACAGTGATTCTGTTCAAATTCCCTATAAAATCATTAATGATTCCCTTTGAGCTAAATTAAATTATATTTATGTATAAAACCCTTACACTTTGAAGGATCTAAATTATCATAAATCTGATTCAGCTTATTCCCTTACACCCCACAGGATGAGTCACAGAGACACACATACACAAACACATCTACATAAAAAAGATAGATAGATAGATAGATAGATAGATAGATAGATAGATAGATAGATAGATAGATAGATAGATAGATAGATAGATAGATAGATAGATAGATAGATAGATAGATGAAAAATACATGACTGCTACAGCAGCCATGGTCCAAACTGATTTCAGTCAGAAGCAATAATTAGTCTTTTTAATATTGATTACATTTAAAACTACTGCCCACAGCATTGTACTTTATGGTAACTTCAAGACTCATGGTTTGCATTAATTCTTCAAATATTAGCTTACACTTGTGTCATATTTACTTAGACATTTAAAGGTGCAGTAGGAGATATTGGAAAACACTAAATCTAAATCTAAATCTTAAGGCTGATGAAAGCGAATGTTCCACCCTCCCTGCAAATCACCATCCAAAGCCACGCCTCCCGAACGCATGAAAAATGTGTTCAGTACCAGGAAGGTGATTCACGAAATTCTAGGGGTTTCATTACCACAACATAAAATGGGCGTTTCTGGAGGCATTGGGAAAACGCCCCTTTCCAAAAAATTTTGTTTAAAAACTCAAAGAGGTCACCGATCATGCGCAGAATGCTGTTTTTTTGTTTGTTTGTTTTTTTTTTTTTGCACGGGCATTTCCAATCAGCTCCGATGAATAATGAATGAGAAAAGCATCTGCAATGGATTAAATTGCATTGTAATATCCTATGGAAATGTAAATATATGTATAATATATATTTGTCTGTAAACTGATGATTATTAGTTATGTACCCTCTCTTCTTTTTTATTTATTCATTTTTATTTTATTTTCTTTCCTTGTTCATTCTTGTTGAGGCATGTGAAATGTTTTTGTTAGATAGTGGGATATGGCACTGTACATGCTACTTGTTGACAATAAAGCATGTTAAAAAAATGGATAATAAAGGACAAAACAGGTTATTTTTTTTTGTTTTATAATTTTCAAGAACAAATAAACAACCAGAGTAAATGTAAAAAGTGCAGTAACATCATTTGTGAATGTATTTTGATACGAAACCCCTGCAATCAGGACAGGTATCTCAACAGTATATAATATAAAAAGTCTAAAATATCAAAGGTATTTGACACGAAACCCCTGCGATCAGGAAAGGTATCTTAAGTTATAACCAGAGGTGGGTAGTAACGAGTTACATTTACTTTGTTACATTTATTTGAGTAAATTTTTTGGGTAACCAATACTTTTAGAGTATATTTAAAGATGGGTACTTTTACTCTTACTCAAGTACTTAAGTAAAAAACATTACTTTGTTACTGTGGGCGACGCTCCTCTTGTTACTTTATCTTAATGCAATACAAGTTAAAAATGCTTACATTTATTCCAAACGTGTTGTGTACTTTTCTGTGGGCAATGAGTGATGCCTATTCGCAAATGATTTATTCTTTTGAGTCAGTTCTGTTCAAAGGCTTGATCAAACCAGTTGGCAAACCAGTGAATTGGTTCGCGAATCAGTTTGAATCGAGTCATCTGAAGTAGGGCCGCAACAAACGATTATTTTGATACTCGATTAATCTAATGATTATTAGACCGATTAATCGACTAATTGTCGATTATTTCACTGATTGATCAGTAGACTTTGATTGATTATTAAGCTTTTGCAATTAGTTAAAATATTAAGTTATACATATTCTAACATAAATAAAGGTCACTTCAGCTTTAGAAAAGCATATTATGTAATTACAATTATTATACAATTAATTGGTAACACTTTACAATAAGGTCCATTGGTTAACATTAGTTAACATGAATTAAGAATGAACACTATTTCTACAGCATTTATTAATCTTGGTTAATGTTAATTTCAGAATTTACTAATGCATTTATAAAAATCACAAGTTATGTTTTTTAACATACATGAATTTAATAAATGTATTGTTCATTCATGTTAATTAATACATTACAATAGGGTATCATTTGTTAACATTAGTTAAAGTGTTACCAATTCATTATACAAACAGATGTATTTGGCACACAAAATGAGATGACAGACAGAGACACTCTCTCATCATTTAATTAGCTACATGGAAAAGTAACACATCATTCTGCCTAACATCTCCTTTTGTAAGTGATAAGAATCAAAATAAAGGTAAGTGATAAGATGCTTTGGATAAACTATTTCATTCAAAACATGTCTTAAGATAGCCTACCTTTTAGGGTTGTGATAACCAAAACAGGCCTGAGCTAGATCAAGCTTTGATCTCTGTAAAACAAACTATCACTTTAATTACTTAAATATTTTTCCCCACTAATAAAAACATTTTATCATTAGCTAGCTCCACACTGAAGAGCTGCTTTATTTCAGAAAATCAAGTTGTTATTCTAACTGAAAGCAACGCTGACTCTGGGTTTTCATGTTTAATACCATAAAGCTGCTTGATTTAAGGCTATCTATTGCATAAAATACTATATAAATAAACATGATGTGACCGGACTTTACTTGAGTACTTAACTGCAGAGCTCATGCAAACATCCACATCGTTGCAATCACCAGGGGCGCCTGCAGGATTTCTTACGAAGGTACGCACAGAGGGTTTTTTTTTTTATTTTTTCGTTCCGTTTTTTTATGAAGCTAATTTATAAAAACGTTTGGAGCACTTTTTGTTCGTTAAACGTAAGGGTTTGTTTGTTTGTTTGTTTGTTTGTTTGTTTGTTTGTTTGTTTGTTTGTTTGTTTTAAGTAATGACCAAGCGGCCAGCGGCCAGTGATCAATTTATCCTTCTCAAATCATCACGACTTGCTTAAAATACAATCTATAGATATAAACAGTTCAAGCATATCACAATGTTAGTTTAAATGTTTGAACTATATAAATGCGCGCTAAGGTGCATATCTAATCGTTTGTGTGAAGAGTAGAAGCTGAAGCGTGCTTTGCAGGACATGGAGGCGCCAGAGCGGTCACTTGCATTTTTTTTTTTTTTGATAGTGGAAACAACTTAAAATATGCCGTAATTTTTGCTTATAAAAGGTAAGAGTAATGCATAATTCGGAACTGTAAAGGGTCTACTGTTATTTGTGTGCATACACAATATCAACAAAACGTTGTGCTTTTATTAAAATAAATAGGAAAACAGATGCGCTTGCCTTCTCGTCTTGAATAGGAGCGCTTCACAATGATGAACCGAAACTCAACGAATTGAGTCACAAATATGATAAATATATCTATAGAATGCTTTAAATTACTACTTTAAAACGAAATAATTCAAATCGAAAACAAAAACCCTTTCATTCTAATCCTTAAAGATGCATTTCTCTCTAAAGGCACATCCAATGAGGAGATGGCGAGTCATTTTTCATCACCGTCTAAAATATAAAAACAAAAAAAAGCCTAAAACAGGCCCGATTATATTTTTTTCTGATTTTTATGTTGCTCTGCTCTGAATTCCTTAGAAATTCCTTAAAATGTAAAGGATTTCCTGCAACGCAATTTTGTCTGATATGTGAATTATTTATTAGCCTATTTTTAATCCATGCAGCAAAACAGCTTTAAAAATTACTTTATTGCATTCCAGATGATTTTAAAGAACTTTTCACTTTTACGGGTAGCTTGAATGTAAAACATTGTCATGAATTCGTTGTATTCCCATTTGTAAAATAGGCTACAAATTAATTGTTGTAATCTAACCCGATCTCATGAAAGTGCGTGCAGCACGATTTTCTCTTTCTATTTGACACAATGTTTATAAGCAGAAATTGACTTTGGCATGCAAAAGACTGATACATTCCTTATTAATGGCATGGCTGGTTCAGTCGACAGAAATACGGGACAAACGGGCCTATAATTTACTGCTGAAATGTTTGCGGGGCAAATCTCAGGTCAGTCTGAGCGCTCATGGTATGCACAGTGCGTACAGCCGTACACCTGCAGGCGCCACTGGCAATCACATACATTTTTAACTGCTGCTTTCACACTTCTGTCAGTTTTTGTTGTGTTTATTTTGTTACTGAGAGGAAAGCACGCAATATATATTTACATATTCATCAAACACCGCTCAGGTTCGGGTGTGTCTTCTTTTCTTGAATTGCATCCAGGAGGGATGAATTACATTCTTGCTCTACAGCGCCACACTGGTCGAACAGCAGTATTGCAGGCTCTTGCATTAGGTCATGTGAGATCAAACGATTACTCGACAACAAAAATATTTGTCGACAATTTTTTATTGTCGACGTTGTCGATAATGTCGACTAATCGTTTCAGCCCTAACTAACAACACGGTGAAATGTCGCTCTTTTCAAACGGGGCGGATTAACGTTACACGGCGTTTCTAGTCTCCTGAAGGCGTTTCGGAAGAGAAGTTTGTCGTTCCGAACTAAAATGAATCAGTAGATAGTGCACACGAGTCCCTGCACAGGGAAAGACCATGGCTCAGTAAACACTAGGACAACTGATCAATCAATTTGTAAAACGTCACCATTTATCAACAACAGGCAGGACTGTTATATTTTGATATTATTTTTATGCTATTTGAGGTAACTTATAATATGAAATGTATATAATATGAAATGTACATGTTCTATTACAAATACAGTCAACATCAATGCTCCCTGTTGTGCAATGGATTGTGGAATGAATTTGTGCCAAAAAAAAGTTGCAACTTCTGTTTCATCAAAAATTTAATCAACTGATATTGATACATTGTAAAATATTTAAAAGGTATCATTTCATTTTTTTAACTTAAAATGTAGTTTTATTTCTCCTTCAGGGTGTGGTCAAAGGTTTCATTGGTGCTTTGTCATCGTTGCAGGATTTCAGACCCAGTCATTTCTTCCAAGGCACCAAACTCTGGCACATGACCAGACCGCTCCACTGCAACTATATACTGTGTGTACCTTCAAGCCTAGAAGTTTATTGTTTTCATTCCAGGTAATATGTGTAAATGTTTAGAATTTTTACTACAATTAAAATCTGCTTTATTGTTCTCAGTGGCATCTACGCTAATATTAGTCTGTTTCTTTCTTAATCCAAGGTCACCATAGCCACCCAGATCCAGTCCGTATCCAGATCAGATGGTCAATCAGCACCTAGACATGACCTCGACAACCCTGAATGTCAGCGGTGGCCATGTCAGCTAGATGAGCCCCAGAGACAGATCCCCTTCAAAGGCCCCGTTGGCCATCGGGACAAGACCACAAGAACCAGACAAGTCCTCTGCTCAATTTGACCTGTGTTGCAGCCTAGAATTAAACCACGCCATGCTGGTTTCGTCTAGCCAGAGGAGAACTGCCCCCCGGCTGTCTCTGGTTTCTCCCAAGGTTTTCTACTCAATCTCTGTCACCAATGGAGTTTTGGGTCCTTGCCGCTGTCGCCTTTGGCTTGCTTATTTGGGGACGCTTGGCTGATTGCACAGATATTATTGGAAGAGAACTAAACTGGATGATGTCAACACTAAATCTCCAATGAACTGATTTTAACTGGAAAAATGACTTGTTAATGTCCTCTTGCATTATTGACAAACTATTTTCCTGTTTCACTCTGTAAAGCTGCTGTGACACAAATCAGTGTTGTATAAAGCGCTATGTAAATAAAGGTGACTTGATTTGATTTTATATACTGTAACACCTGGTTCATTTTATTATGTATTTATTTGTTACTTTTACCTCATTTTAAAGATATAATGGTAAACAGTAATAATATTTGTAAATGTTTGTTTGCTAACATTTTGTTTAGCTTGTTTAGTTTCTTCTTAGTTCATTAAACAAAGTTTAAACTGAATTTTGCAGTTGTATTTCAGATGTAATGTTTGTCAACTGGAGCTTTAAAGGGATAGTGCACCCAAAAATGAAAATTTGCTGTTAATTTACTGACCCTTAAGCCATCCAAGATGTAGGTGACTTTTTATTTCTTCATTCCTGTATGTTTAGTCTGTATGAAAAATGTTATAAATATAGATTGTTATTACATAAAGGCTATTATGTCTTGTAAAGTGTGTGTTTTTAGTGATTTATAAACACCAGTTAATCATTTTTAATATATTTTTTTAAACTAAATATATGTTTATGTAGTTCCCCAGAAATGTTTTATGATGCCCAAATAATAAATCTTAGTTGAGGTAACATATAAAACTAGTTCAATAAAGGTTGAGCCAACTAAAAAATAACAATTCAGATAATAATTTGAAGACAGAAATTGACTGAACGTAAAATTTCTGTGGAACGTGTTACTGAATAATAATTAGCTGAAACCGCTTGAAATTTTTTACAGTGCATCCCAGTCATTAAAAACCCAGAGTACTGAGATGGACATTTTAAAATGTCACACCACTCATAATAATAAGTATTTTAGAATTGTTACCAGAGTCACATTGTTGCAGTTCTGCCTAGACCAATTTATCTAAAGCTATCCATTCTAAAACTCAAGACAAGCAAAAGATGAACAAAAAACAAGGGCTATTTTATACTACAGAACACCAAATAAATAGTTTTACTTGTCCATCCATCATATAAAGAAAAAGAGGTGGACTGCTACTCCACTAGTCCTGTCTGCAGACAAAGTGTAATGTGTCAACACATTGTGCCTGATTTCCTTCCTTCATAGGCAAGTGTTGCATATGCAGTGTTACTGTGACCTATTAATTATGCTAAACTTGCTATGGTGAACATGAAGTGAGATTTCGTGTGCACATGGTTGTTGTGTGACTGAATACAGCATGACCACAAATATACAACTCAGGTTAACTGGAAATGATTGACTGGAAGTGGAAGTGGAAACGGAAACAACTGCCTGCATTTCTGCATACCTGAAAAACGTACCGATACATATATTGCACTGCATTTTCCAGGTGAAACAAACACTAGAGACAGTGCTCCTTTTCACACAAATTAAGATTACAGGAGCAGATAATCAATTTTGCGTAGTTCATTGCACCATACTATTTTCCAACATCAAAACACTATTACCATAATGCATAAACAAATGCATTTTAATGTTTGAATCACATAATCAGCTCCATATCTATGGTTTTTCTGACATTGCAAACTTGCTCAGTAGCTCACCTGTTATAGTGTTGCACTTGAATGTGGAGCACTTGGGTACAAGTCCCTGCGAGTCACAAGTTATTTCACAAAAGAGCTCAAAGCCTCGTAGATGGAAGCTAAAATGGCATGTGTTTTTATCTTACATTTGCTTTTTCTCACAATATCAGTTAGGTTTATGGTCAGGTTTAGTGTAGATGGTATGTTCATTTCAACGTGCATTATTCTTTTAGTGCCACTCACCGTAAATTTGAACTGCATTCATGCAAACAAACAAATGAAATAAAGGACATGCCACAGTCATGTTTAACTGTTTCAAAGGAAATAGGGACAGACACTAGCACAGACACTACATTTTGGAATATCGCATAAAAAATGCTGAATCAAATGCCAAGATGCGCATAAATTCTAAAAATGCTTGCACAAAGTCTGTCAAAATATCTCTGTATAATTGTCTTATGCGACTGTGTCCCCAAACATCAGGCATCCATCTCTGAAAGCAATGGCCGCATTTATTGTTTCATCTGCTTAATTTAGTGGCTTCTCTTACTTTTCTAAGTGATATTTAGTGCCAGTTTATCAGGAAGTGATTATTTTGTTCTCTTTGACTCGGAAGGAAATGGTGCTTTAATCGCAAATGTTTAATGCAATATTCCAGTTTTGCGCAATTACATTTTTTAAGTTAAATTCACATCTTTGGATCAAAAAATAGCTAATGGACATTTCGCTTTGAAATTGCTGTTAAATTTGCTACATGAAGCATAATATCATTTTCCATTTTTTACTCATAGGTCTGTTTTTTTCATGACAAGTGTCATGTGTCATTTGAAAAGTGCAGCGAAATGTATCAGGAACAACATATTTCAGGTTTTGCAGATATGTAGCTACAGTATTATATTTCCTGTGAGCCTGGATTGCAACTACGCACACACATCCGAGTGAGTCAATAGAGCATTTGACTGCATCATGTCTGTCCTTCCTCCATTCCTTTAAACGATGTGGAGCAAGAGTCTTGAAGCTAATCCTCCTCTCTTAATTATTCCACCCCTGAGGACGACTGGAAAAGGCCTTGAGCCACACCCCCAATCAACAGGATTTTGCTTTCTTGCCGTTCCACACACTTCTCTTCACCCCTCTCCCTCCCTCAGTCCTGACAAGCTGGCATTATAAACAGAATAATCTTCTAATCTTTTTGTTGAAGCATACAGGGAGGAATGGGGAAAAAGTCAATTCATTTCTGTAGCTCACGCAATGTTCTCTTGTTTGTCGGAGGGGCATAAACAGCAGCTGCTCAGCAGAGAGTGTTTATTAGATGAGATACCAGAAGGAAAAAGACTACAGAGTAAGTGTAGTTCTGCTAGTAATGTGTGGTACTGCGTGATCCTTCAGGCTTGTGTTACTCACAGAGTGCTGTCAATCATCCACATAGTCAGAGCTCTACACATTTACACTACCTTCAGAGACAAAAGACCGTTAAACAGTACATTCACTGACAAGTCAAGTCTGTTTCATGATTGAAACGTCACTGTAGTAACTTTTTTTCCTGACCAATGGAAACCTTATTCTTTTTTATTTATTTATTTAGTTATTTTATTACTTTGAGAAGTGGTCATCTGTAACAATACTAGTCTTCAGTGCCACATGACACTTCAGAAATTATTCTGATCCGTTGATTTAGAGCTCAAGAAAACAGTTGCTGCTTAATATGTTTGTGGAAAACATTCAAATCAGGGTATCTTCCGTTCATTCGTTTTTTAATTTAATATTAAAAACAGAAAAACAAGAAAATGGTTCCTTTTTTCGTTTTTCAATTTTTCAAAAAAACTAAAATACAAGAATTATGCTTGATTTTCGGTTTTTACGCTGCTGGTTAGAAAATGAATTAACAACTTGAACATTCCATCTCTGCATGTGGGCGGGAATAAAATGCTCCTTTCTGCTGATTGGTCAACCAAACATTAAACCGTGCCATCATTAGTTCTTCCGCAGTTCTGCACAGCAGAAAACAGTCGGAAGATACCGAACGGAAGATACCTAGATTCATTCAAGATTCTTTTTTCAAGATTCTTTGATTCAAGATTCTTTGATTAATAGTGAGTTCAAAAGAAAAACATTAGGGGTTTTTTTTGTAAAATGAAAACTCTCTTTCATGCTTAATAAATTTAATGAATTCTTGCTGAAAAGAATTATATACAGCAGTGTATATATAGTCAGTGAATTTATCCAATGATTCATGTGAGTAGTGAGTTGTCCAATGATTCATGATGCATGTGCTACATTCCAAGTGCTCTGAAGGCATGCAATAGCTTTGCGTGAGGAAGAGAGGTAAATTTAATCTGTTAATCGCTGAAAATCTTCCCTTGATCCCCTCAGTTAAGGCAAGTCATGCACGTCACATTCAAAAAGATACATCCAAACTTTGTCATGTCGGAATTATTCACAAAACTCTTGAGGAATCTAATGCCATATGAAATCATTGTCATAACATTTACAATGGGTTTCAAATGAGTGCAAATGACAAGATTTGAGTGTGATGGAGGATGATAAAGATTATCTGCATAAAGATTAAACTACAGTCTTCTCCACACACAGGGTAGCATATGGCTTCTAAAGACTTGGACCATAACACATACATAGAATTGATTATTTTGTGGTGTTGCTTTTGTGTTTCATGGAAAACAAGGTTCAAATTAAATTATTAAATGATTAAATGATGCCAGATGTCATTTCAACATTTTAGCCTTAGAATGGAATGGAAATTTTAAGAATTGCTATAAAAGTGATGTTTTGTTGGTGCAGGATAAAAGACGCTAGAGTGATATTTCCTTATGAGAGTGTGTTGGTACTGACAGGTTATGTGCTCCAGATATATCAGCGTGTGTGTGTGTGTGTGTGTGTGTGTGTGTGTGTGTGTGTGTGTGTGTGTGTGTGTGTGTCCTTGTTTATGCTACATTGAGGGGACCAAATGTCCCCACAAGGATAGTAAAACCAGTAAATGTTGACCTTATGGGGACATTTTTTAGGTCCCCATGAGGAAACAAGCTTAAAAATCATACAGAGTGAGTTTTTTTTGAGAAAGTAAAAAATTCAGAAAGTGTCCTGTAGGTTTAGGTGTAGGGTTGGTGTAGGACAATAGCACATACAGTAAGTACAGTATAAAAACCATTATGCCTATGGAAAGTCCCCACAAGGATAGCAAAACAAACCTGTGTGTGTGTGTGTGTGTGTGTGTGTGTGTGTGTGTGTGTGTGTGTACACTTGTTTATGCTACATTGTGGGAACCAAATGTAACCACAAGGATAGTAAAACCTGAAATTTTTGACATTGTCAATTACAAGGGGGAAAAAAATATTAAAAATAGTGAATGTTGTTTTTCTGAAAGTGTAACAATGACAAACAGGTTTTCTGTAAGGGGTAGGTTTAGGGTTAGGGTTGGGTTAGGGGATAGAAAATATCATTTGGTCAGTATAAAAGAAATAGAAGTCTATGGAAAGTCGCCACAAATGTGTGTGTGCGCGTGCGCGTGCGTTATCTAAGGTGCGATGTCCCTTTGAAGCAGTGAATGGACAGTAATTGCTGCTCACACACACTCAAGATATGCTCTACATTCATTACTGCATTTATTCATTCATGCATTTATTCATTGTATTACAAATTACCAAAGTTTAAATGACACATTGATTTTTTTTAAGTCTTAGTTCTGTGCTATATTTGTATCTCTACATCCTGTCTGTCTCGACCCAAGGATTAGTTCTCCGTGTTGCTTTTTTATACTTTACAGTGGATCAATCTATGAGAAGCCCTGATGACCTCCTCAGCCTTGGTGAAGGGAATATATGGGTTGTTTTTCCTCCCTGTTCTGTTCTTTTTTATTAATTTCAACTTCAGACTAGAGACTCAGTGACCCAAAATTTGCAGATATGGGTGTAATTTAGAGGACCTGTGTGCACCTGCGTCAAAACTGATAGCAAGACATAGAGATAAGTCACCAGAGGAGATAATTTTTTGAGGAGCTATTTTTGAGCATTTCTAGAAATTTCCTAACCTTTAGTCTCTCATATGTTAGAAGATATCAGGTATGAGATTCTGTAATAATTAGTTTCTTCAAAAGTTCTCAGAAAAAAACTATTTTAGTTCAAAGCAATTAGACTGATGTTTCATTTTAAAAGTTTCATGCAACATGTTTAACTTCTATTAGCTACTGTACATCATAAATCCCCTGCAATTAAATTCAGATGAACGCAAATGGTCAGATTTCGCTGTTTTCAGTAATCATTTCAGGGTCTTGTTGTTTTGGTTTTTCTACATAGTCTGCCTTGTGCTATTTCTCATTCATGTCCTGTGTAGCAATGGGAGCATCCTGATTTCATACATAATGGATATAAAATACCTGCCCCTTATTATATCCAGCATTTTCCCCAAGTATGACTGCTTTATGCAAATTTCATTCTGACATTTCATTTGCTTCAGTGCCTGTTGTCGTGTTCAGGGTTGTTAAAGCAAGGTTGCACATAGGCCCCTTAAACTAATATAAAGTTAAACCTATGCATATTTTAAAAAGACCAAACCATGTACATTCTGTTTTAACTGATATTACATGTGTCAGTCTGTCAAACTGAATCATGGCCATATGCCCACTCTACTAAAATGCGGTAGCAAGGGAAACACTTCAGACTGATGAGTTATTAATATGTGAGACAAGCATTTGCAAAAGCAACTGCAAATACATTGCAGGAAACGTGTAAGCAGCTGCTATTTGTACAACGACCATATTATTCTCTTTCCTTATTCTCACTTGCAATCTGTATGAATTACTCATAATTGGGCTTAGATTAAAAAAAAAAAAAATGGAGCAAAAAAAGTAAATTGGTATAGAAAATTAAAGCTTCTGATCCAAAGAACAGTGTAAAATGTCTTGGGTCCCTACATTTATTTTGGTTTTCTGTGAAAAATATCATTCTTAAATAAAAGCTTTTGACCTGAGACCAACAAGTTCACGCCTATTAAGCAGAAAACCACAGCCTGTGAATTGTGGAAAGGAACAGGCGCCCGTTTTTCTGGAGTGTCTGGATCTCCAGTGGTCTCGCTTGTATCACTTTATAAAACGGAAAGACAGGAGCCTTGTGTATTAACAGGGCTTGAAAAATTCCCTGATCCACCATTTATTGATCAAATCCACATCAACCGCCACTACAGCAAATCCCAGGCTGTATAATAAGATCTAAACCACCCAGGTCACAATGTTTTAACCCTGATGGGTCTGCATCCGCAAACAAATAACCAGATCCAGAACGGATTTGCCCTTTAGCAAACACTCACCATAAACAGCTATGGCATTTACTTCAATTGAAATGACAGGTTTTACTACACCATCATACTTTATCGTGAGAGGTGGATTAATACTGCAGTATGCAATGATATTTAAAAAGCATATGGCATTGTTTATTTGGATCTACACTGTTTGAGAATAAATAAGTCATAATGGTAATCTCATTAAGCGGTGTGCAATGCTGATTATTGTCATTTTCTGTACTTGTTGGGGAGGAACAGGCAAAATAACGCTGAGCTTCTATATTTCAAAATCAGCAGAAATGAGCCCATTCTGATCACACTGTGCAAGCACATCATTTAAAGGGAAAGTTCATCCAAAACATGAAAACTCGGTCATCATTTACTCACAAATGTTTTTTAAAGACATTTTTGTAAACAGTCGTTCTGCTTAATTTTTTTTTTTTTTTTTTTTTAGGATTCTTTGATAAAAAGAAAGTTCAAAAGAACTGCATTTATTTGTAAAATTATAAAAGCCTGTCACTTCTAAACAATTCAAAAAAACATTAAGGAAATACATGTCTGAAACAGCATGAATTTTAATTTTTTGAGTGAACTATTCCTTTGAAACTCTTATGATTTAAAAGCATTGGCATATCTAAAATAAACAGTTTGAGTGTGAGTAAATGTTATAGTTCAAACACTTGTTCAGACTGCTTGTTCAGTTTGCACATGAAATTAAAAACTGCTCTTTTATATCCTGAGCTTTTAGAAGAAAATTATTAATGAACATGATGGAAAAATCATTAGGCGTTTGGCTCATCATACCTCCACACAAGACCAAATATGATCACTAAACGACCACGCTTCCTTTCATTAAACTAAGCCCACAGGAGCTTCATGGGACATGTAATTCATTACCACAACATAATACAGTCTTTCCTCTCCAATGTATGCGCGTTATGCTTTCACACCTCTGCAGTAAGTTCAGTCATTACAATTCCTTGCACTATTCTTTGCTCATGCTAATATCCAATAATCTCCATGTCAAAGCACCTAGTTCCCTTCTCATTACTATTAAACACACACACGCAGGCTGCACTGTTGTTGATTAGTTCTCTAATAATGCTCTGCTCTGTCTTGCCCTCCTGATAATCAAGGCTTGGGCTGAGAGCAGTCATGCTCATCAGACAATGGCCTGATGTGATTGGGCCACACTGTCATTAAAATCCTCCCGCTTTTTTTTTTCCCAGACTCATATCCCTCTCTCAAACACTGATACCATACATAAGCCGCACTCTCAGTGATGCTCCTGTTCCAGCTCGCAACCCTGGGTCAGGAAACGACCCTGTCATATTGTAGTGAAACTGAGATTGTATTGCTCTTTTCAGAAAGAGTAAAATAATGAATAAGGGGGAATTTAGAAAAGAGCAACATCCAGCCGCTGTAATAAAGCTAAGCCACACAGGATAGAAAATGTGTGTGTTTGTGTGTCTGTGCAAATACAAATGTGCTGGCTCAAGGACAGACAGTGTGGTGCACAAGACCAGATACTCGCACCTGAACGCTGCTGCCATGTTACGAAATGTTTACTGCACAGATTATTTATAAAACATCTGTTTGAAGAAAAAAGCATCTATGACTCACAAACACCTGTCTGGATGTTCACACACTCATATATTCCATTATCCTCTGGCAGCCATTACAAAGCACAAGACATTAGAGTAAAATATCCCTGCACATCCTCTGGGCCATCTCTCCCTCTCCTTCTCATTACACCATCCACTCTTTAGATGGCCCTTATGTACCCCCCACTCCTCCCTCTCGCTCTTTATCTGTCCCTCTGAGGAGCTGTTTTGCAAAATCACTCTGCATGGCCGGCTCTAACACACACATACACAAGCATCATCCCATTAACTGTGCCTTCCCCTAACACCTCCCTGACACCAGACAAAGTGTACATCCTGTCCTTATAACTGTCTTTTCATTACCCTCTGTTTTTTCCTCACACTCCTTGTTTCTCTTCTGCAGTTTCGCCTCTGAGATATAAATATACACCACCGTTCAAAAGATTTTTTAAAATGTTTTTAAAAGAAGTCTCTTTTAAGCTCTCCGAGGCTGCTGAAAAATACAGGCAAACAGTAATATTCTGAATTTATATTATAATTTCAAATAACTGTTAAACAAATACATTTTTGAAACATGAACAGATGAATTTTCAGCAGCCATTACTCCAGTCTTCAGCGTCATATATGATCCTTCAGAATGCTGATTTGGTGATCAAGAAACATTTCTTATACTTAAAGTTGAAAACAGTTGTACCGCTTAATTTGTTTGTGATTGATTGACTGACTGACTGACTTGACTGAGGAACCATTACTGTTTTTCAGGATTCTCTGACGAACAGAAATCATTTATTTGAAATATAATGTTTGTAGTACACAGACATCAAAGCAATAATGCCACTACCACGGCACTGCTTTATATTAGAAACAGAAAATATCTGAAGTTAACATGCAATAAAATCCACAGTCACGAGTCACAAGCTTAAAATGGAAATTCTGTCATCATTTATTCACCCTCAAGTTGTTCCAAACCTGTACCAGTTTTTTTCTGTTGAACACAAAAGATTTTTTTTTGAAGAAGAAGAATGTGTATAACCAAACAGTTGCTGGTCCCCATTGACTTCCATAGTATGGGGGAAAAAATACTAATAATAAAACCTATGGAAGTCAATTGGGAAACTGTTTGGTTATCCACATCCTTCAAAGTATCTTTTGTGTTCAGCAGAAGAAAGTCAGTCATGGAACAACTAGAGGGTGAGTAAATGATGACAGAATTTACATTTTTGGGTGAACTATCCCTTGAAGGCTCTAAACTTCAGTACAGCTGTGTTTTAGAGCTATGTTAAATTATAGGATTTGTTGCAACATTGAGAGAAAATTCTCTCATAATAGGCCAAGAAAAAAAAATACCATCTTGAGATCACAGGAATTTTAATAAATAAATAAATACATTAAATCAAGTTAAATCTCATACAGCCAAATTATTTCACATTTTTAATATCCTGATTATTTAACACTGTTACAAGGAATCCATTACTTCAAGCCTGCTCCATCTCTATACTTGTACCTGTTTGAAAGTGGCTAATAAGCTCAAATTCTCTTTACTCAGTGCCTGAGATGTTACAGTTTCTCTCTGAGCGTTGCCCCCCTGCAGAGCGCTTTACCCCATTTCTGTTTCTCCTCAATTATAAGATCAACTTTTCATCAGATGTTATGCTATTTAGAGCAAAACCACCCTCCCCAATCCATCTCTGTCTTTTTCTCTTCTCTATTTGTTCTCTCCCTCTTCACACACAGCAGGACTTTCATCCCCTCTCCCCGGGTGTCCATCAGAAAAATCACTACGCCACAAAAACTCACACTCTCCATTTCTCCCATCAATCTCTCATTCCCTCTTTTCTCTGTCCTAACTATCCATCTGCTCTCAGTGGAAGGATACTCCACCATCTAGCTCACCGATAGATGATCCATTGCTAAAATCCTCCTCCCTCAGATTTTTCCAAAGGGCTAACAGCTGGAGGCATGCCGCGTTCGCCTCTCTCGCCAACCAGGTGGCACGGGCAGATAAAAAGTGACGGAGAAGCTTTGATTCCCCTCACGCAAAGCTGGCATCTCTGGAAGGTGTCCGCCACCGCACCCCTTCTCTTTGTATGTCGGGCTCGCCGAGCATTGAACAAAACAGCTGAGAGGCCACGATAACACCCGTCCTTCCCTCCGCCACTCCGACAACTGTACACAAACAGAGGGGCAGACTCTCGGATTTACCCACAAAACACGCACGGAAAGGTTGAAAGTGGAATCCTGCCATCAACCCAACTTGGTTCTTTATAACATTCGTCCTTCAAACATGGAATGTGACACTGGTTCACCTGAAAGCAATTACTTTGAGATTGTGTTGACAGTTCAACCACTTTGGGGTCCTAAAACACTGACTGTCACTGTAATTGGAATGAATAGCCCTGCGGTTCAGTTTATATCTAAGCCAAAGTCCACATAAAGATCTGTAAAACAACAGAGTTAATGAATGTAGCTTTCATTCATTAGGTCTGCAGTCAGGTCGTCTCTCACACAAACAGGTTTTGACAGCTGACTGCTGCATGCTAATTGACACAAGGATCTGTAATTTGTAACATGCGCACATAGTTTGCTTGCATTCATGACACTCACTGTTTATCAGGCCTGGAGGAGATGAAGGTTTTAATTAATTCACTCTTTAGTTCTTTCGCCCGACTTGTATCCTTCAACTTTTTTTGGCCACTGAACAAAAATAACAAATTTTTCCTTACAACCGATATGAACTAATCTTTCAATATGCTTAAAAAAGAACGCCTTAAAATTACAACACTGTGTGATGCCCCTAATTAACCACTTTTTCGACATGACGTTAAAACAAAAACAAAAAAAGTTGAAAACCCTTATAATTTTTATTGCTTTGAACTTTTGACAAAAGAACAGTCATTGGTTTAACTGACTCATCTGTTCTTTCTGCTGTTTTCTATATAAAACTCCATTGTGATTGCAATTTAATCTCATTTAGCCAATGGGTGAAGAGGAGAGAGAGCATGCACGAGGCGAGACTCATGATATAAGGCGAGCGTGCACTCCTGATAGTGCCCTGTAATGAGCACAGCCCAAGGGGGACATGGGCCTTTAAGGATCTTTATATCCTTCTATCTTAAGGAGAGAGGGATATAGAGATCAATGATTAATCAAGGCTTAATCTGCCATCATTAGGCCTAAGTGGAAGGGCTCATCATCCCTACTCTGATGCTCACACTTAGACTGCTTAGAGCTCTTCTACTCTTAGATGAATGGCTTGAGACCTCATCACTCTGCTTCATACCAGAATGCTGAGTGATGAAGATGACCTTTCGGTGGAATCTCTTCATATACATCAAATGCCCTTGTATGATATAAACATCTGCTGTCGTAGTTCTATTTTATTATTATTTAATCTATAATATGATTTTTATTTTATTTATAGATAAAATTCAGTCAAGGAAAGGTTAAATAATGGCAATCCAATCCTAATTTTTAAACAGTTGTATCTTACTCTTCACTAAACTCCATCAGCCTTGCTTACTGTTGCAAGGTCTGACCGGCTTCATAGAATTTGCACTAGGAATGCACTGATAATTTATTTGAAAACTGCTAAAGTAATTTATTTGAGTTTATAAGTCCATGAACAGCACACTGTCTGGTAAAATGTGCTCATAAAGCGATAAAACAGAACATTTATCATTAATATAAATTACGTGGGCTGAGATGTTTGTTTGTTTTATTTTAATGCCATGCCAACATTTTTAGCAATTTGTATGATAAAAACCACTCAAGTACAAAATAAATAAATAATTCGAAACTAAATTACACTGCCAACTAAAAATTTTAAGGCAACTAGCGTCAGCAGATTTTTGAGTTTTCTCAACTTATTTTTGTAGGAGATTTTTGAATGGTATCAACGTTTTGTTGTATAAACTTAAAACAACAAGTTGAGAAAAACTCAACAATCTGCTGAAGCTGGTTGCCTTAAAATTTTAAGTTGGCTCAACTTTTTTTTTTTCACAGTTTAGAAAGACAGACTAAAACCAAACTTGATTAAAAACCTGTTAAAGGGTATCAACAGTAGACATATTATAGTGTAATTAAATTGTTAAATTATACAATTAAAAATGTTGAAAAGGAACATGAACTGCATGAAATGTATTTTTCATTTTATAACATTTCCTGAGGTGTTCCTATAAATGTTAGTTGGATTTATACATTAAACACTGTCATAATGTAGAAATAAATGGCCATTTTAGCCCCAGAACTGTTTAAATTGTTGGGTCTGTTTTAAGATTTGGTAACTTTTACTATGTTTTTACTATTACAGCTGCCAGAGTTAACTGATAGTGAAGGGTGTTGAACATAGCATCATATTTAGATCTACTCCCAATGCATAAAAAGTTGCAGCCAAACACAGTCATGTCTGATGATCACATGAATGCATGATCTTTGATCTTGTGATTTGCACACGCTCACAAATGCTTTCATCATAACTAACACAGTGCAAACACAAATGTAAATAAGATTCGCAGAGCAATGTAGACCGTGTGGTTGATTAGCAAAACTGGAGCTCTGGCAAAACTGCAGAAAATATCTTTTATAAAGTTTGCAAACTGGTTCACCAAATAACCATCATTTTACAGATAATGCTCTGCAGACAAATTTACAGAGTTGAAAATCAGCCAATAACATTTGTAAGTTATTGCTATTTTTAGTCCAGTGATCCTGTTCGTTCTTCTGTCTGTCCATATAAAGAGGGGCTAAATAGGCAATGATGAAGAAGTCAGCATTGATTTATGTTTATGAAGACAGTGCTTCTGTATTCATTACGTAATAAACAAAATGGAAGTAGACGGTTGTTTTGGCAGCTTGTTTTGAATTTGGAAACTTGCAGTAGGCCCTATGTTTTTAGAGTGCAATGACCTCTTAAATGTCAAAAGATCAAGGAAAATTGCATGACAACTTTTTCTAAAATTGCTAAGACTTTTTCTTGACCACCAAACAAACATAGCTGAATGATTTCTGAAGGATCACTGAAGACTGGAGTAATGGCTGCTGAAAATTGTCATCACAAAAATAAATAACATATTCAAATATGTCAAAATTGAAAACAGTTATTTTATACTTTAATAATACTTCACAAAATTACTGTTTTTACTTGGACCCCAAAGTTGTGACTGTGTTGCACAAAGCACTAAGTGAAACTGAAGACCTTGATTAGTTGCTTGAGATGATTTTGATCTAAAGATGATTAAGATCTAAACTGTGCAAGTGTATCCACTACAGTATAAGCACAGTTCCAGACCACTTTAGTAAAGTTTTTCCTGTGTGATATTCTCAACTGCAGATTGTAAGAGGGAAAAACGATAACAGTTCATCGTTGTCCTGCTTGGTTATGTGATCTGGCACATTACACAAACAGAACACAGTAACGAGTCATTTTCGTGATATGACCCGCAACCCTCTCTCCTACTGAGATGAGTGAATCTTTTCAGCAGAGGGCCGGAAATCTGAGCAGAGAAGTGTTTTAGTGACATTAAATGCTTACGCTTTACTGAGAGACTACTCCTACAAAACCATCAGAACTCAACTGTGAAAACATTGTGAAAATGGTGCAAAACATTTGCAGACAAATCCACTGCAGATAGCAGTACGCAGTCAGAATAAAGAAGAGACTTTCGCAGCTTATACAGATTAGATGAAAAGGTTGAAAAAGTTGGTCTTATAGATGCACAGAATTGAGTTGGGAGGCAACAAAGTTACATAATGAAAATAAATGGTCACGTTAACGCAGTGACAGATGCATTATGGGCTTAATGGAGATTCAAAAATGAGACATGCAGCAAACAAAGCAGGACACATGGCTATGTTTGCACTAGCATACTAACAGTATTATTGTAGTGTTACCGAGACCAAACAAGAGGATTTCAATTTCCCAGCATGCTTGGCATGGAGCTGCAAGTGATGAGTTATTTATTTAGGTGATAAGGTACAAGAGGCCTTAATATTTTGGCATTGACTGCGTTTACATGCGCACGAATATTGCGATTATTTCCAATAATCAGAGTAAGGACTTAATCGCATTTTGATGTTTACATGTCAAGAGCAAGCTCTTACTCCCGTTTACATGCAATTTCCATTATTCTTATTATTCGCTAAGAATTGTGGTTAATTTTTCACTTCCATTATTCACATACCCCACTGGACAGCACAAATGATGTACTCAGAAAGAGCACTGTTACTGGTCGCTGTTTTAATTTATTTACGTCTAATGCATAATGATTTTGTATGGCTGTATTCCACGCTTTTTCGGTGCCATAGAAATATGATGGAATTAGTTTCCCTACGCTGCCGTCGCGTTCTATTTGCCCTTTCTGGATGAGGGTAAAGAACAAAGACTGCTGGCAGCTTGTTGTGTTTTCCTCAGAATGCGATGCTTTCTTCCCCTCCATCGTTTCTAATCTCCGTATTATTACAGGTGCGTGTCACGTTATTCATATATGTCACAAGCGCATGCGCACTTTGCTCAGAGCGGCAATACTGTGATTAAGGTGTTTACATGCCTGTATATTCCGATTAAAATCGGCGTACGCTACCTATGTTAATACGATTATGCCTGCTTCGATTATGAGCTTAATCGTATTATTTAGATCGAAGTATTGCGTTTACATGAGGTAAAGCATAATCGCAATATCGCCAAAATCTCATTATAATCGCATTAAGAGGGTCCATGTAAACGCACTTATTGTTAGGCATGATGAGCAAGGTACATTTGCCCAAATGTGCAGCATGTAACACTCCACACTACTGTATCCCACACTGTATCCCACAATGCAATGCTCTCTAATTGATGTTCCATTCCCAATATGACAAATGAACCAGAAGCATAAAGCCGCAGTTTTTTTAATCTCTATTTTGAGTCTTTTTTTAAACCAGACTAAAAAAAAGTGTTTATTTCTAAGATGATAATTGTGCAAACTTCACTGATGAAAATTTTGAGGAAAATATTTGTTGACAACCTTTTTTTCCATTCCATAATGAGACAAAACAACACCAGTATCAACAAATATCAACTGTGTAATATTAACTATGCAATTAAAAAAAAATTGGTTGCCAGGTTGTCAAGAATTGAAACTCCCCATCAGAGCTCTTCTCTTAAAAGGACACATTTACATACAAAGTCTTATTTGTTTGTGTGTAAATAGAAAAAAAAAACATGAATACACATTGAAATTAATATTTTTGAGAGAAGCTTTTGAGTTTTATCAGTTTTCATAATCTAGAGTGTGTTAATTTATATGATAATTGAATAAATCACTCAATAATTCTGATGGGATTTCTCAAATGACAATCATGAGCAGCAATCACGATTATAGTAACTGCGATTATCAGTTTAAGCATCTTGCAGTTTTCATTGACTAAAACTGGAATAAACTTCCAAGACTTAGACAATTTAGACTTGACAAAAAAAAATATGATAGGTTGACAAAATATGATATAAACTAAAAAATACATTTGACAAAAGGACTAAATTAAATGAAATAAAAAACAGCTGACAAAATTAACACTAGATGATAACATGAGGTCACGTGACATACCATACTAACTGAAATGTTTATCTTGCAAAATAAAAACAGTTTCACCTATTACTAAAAACACTAGTGCGGTATTTAAACAGTAGTAAGCTAGTATTCAACCAACACAGCCGCTCGATATATCTGTCATTCCGTTCATCAGGAAGTTGTTAGAAGAAAGCAGTGAGTGGAGAGAGAATAAAGTGTGGAGATGTGCATGCTGATGATGAGAAATCAAACAAGAAAATAAAAATGAATAGCTAGAAAGGTAGGTTCCCGAGGGGGGTTGACTGCAACTGTGCAATACAATGATTAACTGTGTGAGATGGATCTATAGTCGACTCAAGAAGCCGTGCTTTGGGGTTGTAATGGGCAGAGAAAGCTGCAACTGGACTAGAATTCCTTGAAGAGGCTATACGCAACATCCTGTCTACAATCTACTAAAACACGATTATGTATGATGGAACTACATCGGCGCTCAAACTCTACATATGCTTTTAAATCATTTAAAAGAGAAACACTTTTCATTGAAGCTGCTGCCAATTCCACTGGGCTCAACCATACATTATCTCACAAAGCATGGAAGGATTGGGGTATGAATGGAACCACAAGTTGTGTTTGTTTGTAAAAAAATAAAAAAAAAATACCCACAGTATTGGCCAAAGTAATACCTACATTTATTTATTCGGCAGAGGATTTCATCCAAAGCAACTTACAGTGAATTCATTACATACATTTTTTATTAGCATGGGGAGATGAAGCCATAACCTTAGTAGCACCATGCATCACTTTTCTACACTCTCAAAAGATTACACTGCACCACCAGCACATCTGTTTGACGAACGCTTACAGATGGATATGGAGAGAGAGTCCAAGGTATTTCTGACTAACATTCACAAGTGGCTGTATAAGTGCAGCATTATAACAGGCTGTTTTTGGCACTGCATCCACATCAGTGCTCGATGAGGCATAAGACCATGGTCGAGTGTACTTCGGCACACAATGCTACCTAGATAATAATGTAAGGAGGAAGAGATCTTTCAGGGGGTGCTGTATTCATGCTTACTGGACACTTACTGGAGGGAGAACTTTATTTTTGATGATGGTTGTCTGCAGAGAATTGTTTCACATTTTCCACATCAGGGCTTTAAAACATAACTACAGCTAACAGGGTTTGTATTCCCTACTTACCCTGCTAAAAAGACCACCTTACACCAGCATGAATTTTCATGCTGTTCTTTAAGGACACACATAGGGAGCATAGCCTCTGCTAAAATGTAATAAAAAAAAGCAACAATGTGCTTATACCGTTTAAAAGGTTTGGGTAGGTATGACTTTTTGAATGTTTTTGAAAGAATTCTCACTTATTTTATCAAAAATACATTAAACCAGTAGATGCATCCAAATTTGCATACTTCTGCACTATTCCTTGCCGTTTTTTAGTTAAAATAGTGTGTCCACAGTGAAAACTGCCTAGATGATTCACTTAAAGGGTTAGTTCTCCTCAAAATTAAACTTCTGTCATTAATTACTCACCCTCGTGTTGTTCCAAACCCGCAAGACCTTCGTTCATCTTCGGAACACAAATTAAGATACTTTTGATGAAATCGGAGAGCTATCTGACCCTCCATAGACAGCAACACAACTGAAATGTTGCCAGGTCCAGAAACGCAGTAAACACATCGGTAAAACAGTCCATGTGACATCAGTGGCTCAACCTCAGTTTTGCGACGCCATGAGAATACTTTTTTTGTGCGCAAAGAAAACAAAAATAACATAATTTACTCAACCATTCTTCTCCCCTGAGTCTTCCGCCATTTTCGAGAGTGTCTCAGAACGTATTTCACGTAATCAGCGGTGTTTACGTTCGGGGGAAAGCGCGAGCCTGAACGTAATCTGCTATTAAGCGTTGTTATGCTGAGTTCACACTGTGCTGATTTCCAGCTACAAAAAGAAAAACAGATTATGCAGGAGGGAGATGCAGGGAACAGGGATTGTGTTCTGCAAAGAGTGGTAAACAATAATTTTGCAGTAACTATGCTCATGTTGCGGCTGGTCAAGCGTTTGTGCTTGTTTCTGTATGATATAATTGTACATATTAAAATACTGATATGGTCTATAACTCCTCACCGAACTTCCCTCTGCCCTGTATCTTTGTCTCTCATTGGCTGAAGGTCATCGCCGATGTAGTTTTCAGTCAGAAATCATTGCACACAGTGTGACTGTGAATCGCAGACAGCTCCAGATATTTAGCATGCCAAATATTTCGCGGGAAATCAGCGCACAGACAATTTGCGGGCTATATTTTTTTAATACTTCCAGTCTCGCTAGAGAACAACGGGCTGACGCACGCAGGTTCTCGCGTTATTTCCTTATCACTTCTCGCCTGTGTTTTGGTGTGAAACGTAGATTGCGGATCAGACAGAGTTGTCGGCGATTCTTCCTATTGTGAAATCGTGCAATGTGAAAGCCCCTGTCGCCGATCCATCGTGCAATGTGAACACAGCAGCGACTGAATGCTACCCCAGATAGTTACGCAGTGTGAAAACAACAGCGATCCGACGAGTTTGAAAATCGTGCAGTGTGAACTCGGCCAGGCCCGGAGTGGCCATCGGGAGAACCGGGAGAATTCCCGGTGGGCCGTTCTGCCCCGCTCATGAATTAGGCTGGCAGACTCGCCTGCTTTTTAAAAAAAAAAAATTATTTTAGTTTTTTTTACGTACACAGAATAAAGTCTATGTGTTTAAGTTACCGTGTGGCTGATAACTAAGCTAATATCACTAGATTTGAATTTAACATTAAAATGTGACGTTTTCTGTTGTCAGAGCGCGCTTTCTCTCTCTCTCTCTCTCTCTTTACACAAGCGCGTGTCCCAGGTCGTTGCCATGGAGACAAACCGAAACTGCTGTGGTGTGAGTTAGCGAGAGTGCGCTAATCGTGGGAAGAATAAAATGGATAGTAAAAAAATAAATAAAATAAATAAATAAAAAAGCCAGGTTCAAAAAAAGAAAGGCATTAGAATATGACGTAGCCGAACTGACAAATATTTTTTCAAAAAGACAATCGAGCACACGTGAACTGGCGACTCAAGGTACAGTGACTAGCAACATTTACAGTTATGCATTTGGTAAAGGCTTTTATCCAAATTGACTTGCATTGAAGGAATTTTTTTTTTATTCAGTTTATTTATTTATTTTTTTCTATTGATTGTCTGTTTCAATTAAATGTACGTGATTTTAGCCTTTTCTTTCTTTCCTTATCTTTCTTTCGAGATGCTTACTGATTTTCCATTTAGTTACTGATGACTGCATGGCAGCTTTCAATTTTGAATTGAACTTTTTTTTTTATGTTAGTTGTATGTTTTGTGGCAGAAATGTTTCATATAATTTATTTCATTATTTTATTTATTACATTGACGTGGATATAAAAAAACAGTGAAAAAAGTATATTTCTTACTGCACTACTTTATTTTCGTTTGAATGCAAACCATTGTTTCATAATGTAACAGTTGGACTACTTGTTGCAGAAAACTCGGTATGTGATTTGTTATTGATATTTATGGCCATATATACATTATTCATATTTTTTTATTATTGAAACATGTCAAAAATAAATATAACAGGATAGTAAGAACAGATCTGTCACGAAGGTGGGAGGGGGTTGGATGGGGATCGGTGGTGGGCTGGTCTTGAGCATTACATTCCCGGGCTGAAAATGGATCCCACTCCGGCCCTGAACTCGGCATTAGGAGAAAGCGTGCGTATGCGTTGTGATACTCTCGAAAATGGCGGAAGACTCAGGGGAGAAGAATGGTTGAGTAAATTATGTTATTTTTGTTTTCTTTGAAAAAAGTATTCACATGGCGTCGCAAAACTGAGGTTGAGCCACTGATGTCACATGGACTGTTTTACCGATGTGTTTACTGCGTTTCTGGATCTGGCAACATTTCAATTGTGTTGCTGTCTATGGAGGGTCAGATAGCTCTCCGATTTCATCAAAAGTATCTTAATTTGTGTTCCGAAATGAACGAAGGTCTTGCGGGTTTGGAACGACATGAGGGTGAGTAATTAATGACAGAAGTTTAATTTTGGGGTGAACCCTGTAAAATGAAGTATAGCGTGTCTTTTGGAAAACAACTATTGTGTAACATTATTACATTTAAATTGTAATAATATTTAATTTAACAATTAAAAATTGTATTGTTTTTCATTTGAATTTATTTTAAAATGAAATTTACGCCCGTAATGGCAAAGCTGAATTTTCAGCAGCCATTACTCAGTATTCAGTGCCACTTGATCTTTCAGAAATCATTCTAATATTCTGATTTGGTGCTCAAGAAACATTTCTTATTATGGATGATGAAAACATGGTAGTGCGGTTTTGGGAGTTGTTTTAGTCATCATCTACTGCGATTTAATTGTTTAATTGATACGTTTCAATGGCTGACATAAGAAATTCATTTAAATGGGAATGAAAGAGAACAATTGAAATAAAATAATTATTTATTTGGTTTAACTAAGAAGATATGTTGTTACTTGAACTTGAGTTGTGGTACTTAAAAGTTCACCTTAATTTTGTAGAGTTATTCTAACTAATTCTTAGTTCAAATAACTACAGTGTATCCAAGCTATTAAATTTATATAAGGAAATGCATGATAACTGACACCTGTCCTTCCTCTCCTTTGAAAATCACCAGCCACCATTTCTAGAGACCATATGGATGGCATTACATGAACACTGAAGTGTGCCAACAGAGCCTTGGGACTGGCATAGCCCTCACGCACCAGCCTACTGCACCACTTGCCCCTTAAGCGCTCAAAACTCTGCTCTTATTACACACCTTTCTCCACTCTGCCCTCAGCACTTTCTGTACAATCTACTCTGGGGTAACACCTGAACATCCACTTATCGTTTGACTGTGCCTTATTTTGTGAACACACATGACCTTAGGTGCTCAACCTGATCCAGGCTGCAGAGAAGCCGTCCAATGGATACTGTCAGGGAAAATATATTAGGTCTGCACTGCACTTTCCTTGAGTTTCAAGGAAAATGTTGTCTTTTAGAGCTGAACAATAAACCAAATAAATACTTGAGAATGCAGTTGCAGGTGTCACAAATTATGAAACGTGTTAATTATTGCATTTAATTTAGTTTTTTAAGGCTCCTGTTATGCAAAAATGTACCATTAACAGTTTTGTTTTTTTGTTTTTTCTGTGGTTAAGCTCTGTAACCAAATCACAGATATGTTTGTTACATTAGTGCAATGAAAAATAAGATTTATTTTAATTGCGTAATACAATCACTTGTAATGAGTGACTGCAGTGTGATCTACACAATTCATTCATGTTTGCAGTGGTGCAATGAAACAAGTGCCAAAGAACATCCCCTAATTCTTGAAAAGAAACCTTGGTTTCATTCAGTGTGGTTTGGAACAGGGCCGTGCACAGCGGGGTGGCCTGGTGGCTATAGAGCCACTGCCCCTCTGTCCTCATCGGCTGAGGTGCCCCACTCACCAAACCCAACCCCTGCTATCACCCCAGCTCAAAGTGTTCAGTTACCGCTCCGCTAAAGATCCACTGATTCCGCGAATACGCTCTGTGTTTTCCTGCTGCTCCACGGCATCACTCACAATCTGTGCCCGCTCTCTGGAGATGACAGTTCTTCCCGAAGGTCGATGCGTTAACAGGTAGATGCATTGCAATCCATATTACAGTCAGTGGTTGATCTGCTGAATTAGTAATTTGGTAGTTTGTTTTTGTATTTCTGTCGGTAATGATTTGCTCTGGGTCTTCTAAAAGTCGTAACAACTTGTACAGAATATCCACGATCTTAGAGTGTTTGGTAACACTTTACAATAAGGTTCATTAATTAACATTAGTTAACAACATTAGTCAAAATGAACTAAGCATGAACAATACTTCTACAGCATTTATTAATCTTAATTAATGCTAATTTCAGCATTTACTACTGCATTATTAAAATCACAAGTTGTGTTTGCTAACATTAGTTAATGCACTGTGAGCTAACAATGAATGATTGTATTGTTATTAACTTAACATTAACAAAGATGATTAAATACTGTAATAAATGTATTGTTTGTTCATGTTAGTTAATACATTAACCAATGTTAACAAATGACACCTTATTGTAAAGTGTTACCAAATGTTTAATCAAATTATTGGCAGTTCAACATCGCAAACACGAATTCAAAGCTCCAGCAAGCCAGCAGGTAAATCATCATATAGAATATTTAGCAGTTTGTCACACTTTAATTATTGCTATTAAGTATATTTCCCATTATAATAACTTGTCTTAGTTACTAGTAATCTAACACATTTATAATATTTTATTAAAGCCATATTAATAGGCCTGTAATAGTTAAAAAGGTAATAAAATGTTCTAAATGAGCTGTTTATTAGTGTATATAATATAAATTTATGCTGTATAATATTAAATTAAATGTCTACTACTTATACTTCCATTGAAGATGAGGCAGAAGCAGGCTCAGAGAGTGAGGGAGAGCCCACTCTATCAAAACGTCTATAATGAAATTATTACAGTGCTGTCTTCTCTTTTAATCGTATACAGTCAAAAGTTTTTGAACAGTAAGATTTGTAATGTTTATTAAAGAAGTGTCTTCTGCTCACCAAGCCTGCATTTATTTGATCCAAAGTACAGCAAAAACAGTAACATTCTGAAATATGTTTTTACTATTTAATTATATTTAATATTAATATTGAATATATTTTAAAATGATTTCAAAGCTGGATTTTTAGCATCATTACTCCAGTCACATGATCTTTCAGAAATCATTCTAATATGCTTATTTGCTGCTCAAAGACATTTATTAGTAGTATTATGTTGAAAACAGCTGAGTAAAATTGTTTTCAGGTTTCTTTGATGAATAGAAAGTTTATCTGAAATAGAAATATTTTGTAACATAAATTCTTCATTCATTATAAAGTCTTTATCGTCACTTTTGATCAATTGAAAGCATCCTTGCTAAATAACAGTATAAATTTCTATAATTTATTCCCTATATATATACACACACACACACAGACTCCAAGCTTTTGAATGGTTATAGTGTATAAATGTGGATCTTTGTATATGTCTATTCATCAAAGAATCCTGAAAAAATCTACTCAACTGTTTTAAATATTGATAATAATAATAATAAATGTTTCTTGAGCAACAAATCAGAATATTGTAGAATGATTAGTGAGCAGAAGAGGCTTCTTTAAAAAACATTAAAAATCTTCAAAAAAACTTTTGAATGGTGTATATATGTAACAACTGGATAATTTGTCTTTAACAAGCACCCACCCCCTTAGTGGCCCTTTTTTTTGGTTTGGGCCACTGCCTCTCAAAAAAATGTCTGTGCACAGCCCTGGTTTGGAATGTGGATGTTGTTAGACTCGATATACTGTACACTGAGAGATGCAACAAAACTAGAATATTACCAAGATTATAAATAAAGTCAATTAATCTGCCCCACACAAAAAAAATAAATAAATAAAATAAAAAATTTAATTAAATTAAGTATAAATTAGTATCAACAACAAACTATCATGATTTATTAGTCCTATTTCCATACACCACCACTGAAAAGTTTGTAGTCAGTAAGATGTTTAAATATTGTTTAAAGTCATATGCTCACCAAGGCTGATTAAATATTTCAGTAAATCATTAGTATTCTAGAATAAATACAATTTAATCCCCCCCCCCCCCCCCCCATTTTTATATATTGATAAAATGTAATTTATTTCTGTGATGGCAAAGCTGAATTATTAGGAGTCAGTACTCCAGTCTTCAGTATCTCATGATCCTTCAGAAATCATTCTAATATGCTGATTTAGTGCACAAGAAACCATTAACTATGCTTTTTTTTTTTTTTCGGTAAATGTCTTTACGGTCACTCTTTTTGCAAACAACTTTTTTTATTGTTTTTTTACACACAACAAACATCCATTCATGACAAAACACAAAAACAACAACAACAGACATCCTTTATACATTCCAGTACTTTAGAAAAGGAACACTGCCAAACATCAGCGTGACAACAGATGTTTGGCACTTCCAACAGCGCCCGGCTCGGCCCCATCCATTCGTGCCGCTGTACATTGATGAGACATAAACTTGGCTTAACCATATAATCAGTTTGTAATAACAAGGATAAAACAAAGTTTACATGTGTCCATAGATTATTAACAGAATAGGACACTCCCCAAACATATGAAAAGTACCTGCTAACGCAGTATTACAGAAATAGCAGTTGTAATTTGGTTATAGTTTTATTTTGAATCTTATGCAAGGAGTTATTATACATGTTCTATGAATAACTTTGAAATGTATAAGACGATGAGCCAAGCTTTTAGAGGTTAAATTGAGGTTAGACCACACTCTCCCAAGTCGACAGATAAATTAAGGTCAGATAATTCCCGATTCCAAACAGATTTGACAGAAAAAGGCATTGTAATGTGATCAACGATTCACACATCAAGGAAACAAATGGACGACCAGAAGATGGCGCAATCCAATCCCGCACAGGATGATATCTCCTTAAAGTAACTCTATATGCAAAATCGCCCGAGTGCACAGTCCTTTTAAAAATCAAATGAAATAAATAAAGATATTAATGTCTGTTGTATAAAATAAAAGTAGCACAAAAAAAAGGGAACGACAAACAATTTTGAACAAGAACCAAAACAGACCGCACAATACCGTGAATATAGGTCTGCCTAAAAAAAAAAAACAGATAAATGTTTGGATACGTGACCAATCCACCCCAACACAAAACATGTCCCCAAAAAGCCCTCAGTGAACTAGTAATCAAACCTTCTCTCCATTAGATCCAAGAAAAAATTTCAAGGTTTAGGCAACCAGTCACTAGACAAGTTTGTAGGATAAAAAAATCACAGCAGAAACTTAAATATCCATGTCCACCTTGTTATTCTCCTCTCCAGGGCAGTTAAGATGCCGCCTTCTGTGGCAGTGAGCTGATAAAATCCTCTGCTTCCTGAGAAGAGTCAAACATCATCTGCTCAATGTTGTGCCGTAGTTTAATTATCGCCGGATAGATGAGAAACAGCTGCAGACCCAGTGCTGTCATCCTCCTAAGGACTGGGTTGAAGTTCCTTCTCCTGAAAGATGTGGCTGGACTGAAGTCAGGAAAAAACAGCAACGTGACATTAACCTGCTTACACTTCACCAGGTAAGCCTGCCGTGCACCCCTCAGGATCGCCGATCTGTCCTGCCATCTCAGCACACGAAAGATAAGAGTACGCGGCCGCTCAAAATTACTTTTTCTTCCATCATAGACAAGATGAGCCCGCTCAATCTCAATATCGCAGCCTTTCAGTGCAGGAATCCATTTTGAAAGATTAGCACTGAGGAAGCCGGCTGCATGGGAGCCTTCCACCCCCTCCGGTAACCCCAACAGTCGTACGTTATATCTTCCATGTTCATCACTTTATCAGCAAGTTGTTCTAGCTGCTTTCTTAGGTTCGTGACTGTCCTCCTATCCTCACGTGCAGCTGCTTGAACGGAATCGACCCGGTCCCGTGTCTGTTTCACTGCGATGTCTAGCTTTTCAACTTCTGCTTTTAGCTCTTTTACAGAATTGTTGGCCGCTTGTATGTCCACATGTAGGTCACGCAGGGCCAGTGTTCTGTCGATTTGTGCTACCCTGTCAGATTTTGCTACCTCCCATTAAAACAGTAGGTAGTACAATTCGACAAACGAAAAATGCTACCTGTCAAATTATGATTTATTAATGTCTACACCTACCACAACCCTGAACCTACCCTTACAGTAATGCAAAAACAGTAATTATGTGTTTTATTCGCAGTTGTGGCTAGAAGGGATGCAGCTACCGGAAACCAACAATAAATAATTTTCTCTACCTATTAGATTGTGTTTTATTAATGTCTACACCTACCCCAACCCTAAACCTACCCATACAGCAATGCAGATACATTAAATATTGTTGTTCAGCATGAGAAAAAAGATGCAATATTGATTTGCGCATGCGCAGTAAGCCCTGGTAGGAAAATCTGACAGGTAGGATAAAATGTCAGGACACCGGATTATCCATAGACGGGATTGGGCGAGTGCCCTGGGACACCAGCCAATAGGGGGGCACCAAGTGATTAAGATAATGACTAGACCTTTAAAATATTTTTCATGTTTTGTAAATATATTATTTTGCTGGAAGAGATGCAGATACATGAATGAACAGTTAATGATACAATATATACATAAAGAATTGCGATTGGGTCAGGTCACAGTTTTGCCCCCTCCCCCTGTCAGAGTGGATAGGAGGCATCAGTTTAGCGGTTGTGCGAAACGCAAATTAAGAAAGAGAAAATATCAGGACACATAGCCAGGGCTATACAGTGCGATGGAAAAGTACCATGTGCGACTATCAAAAAATATTTAGGAGCACCTGTGTGACTAACCTGACCAGCATATTTGCGTTTTAGCTCAGGGGAGCTTCAAAGATGTCTACTTATGTGTTTTTGAAGAGTTGAGTAATGTATCACAGACATATCTCTTGAATGCAATGTTATTCAGAATCCACTCACTGCTGTTTTGTTCATGGCTGAGTTATGCAAGCTCACAAATCATCTCGTTATAACAAACAAAGTGTAGACGGTGTAAATAAGAGATTTGTTGTGCAGTGTAGAGAGTTTCATTGATTATTATGGAGCTTAGTGAGATCGCGATGAACTGAAGTGAGTGGCAGCTTTTAAAGATTATTAAGGGAGTTTGCAAATGCTGTATTAAATTAATACAGCAGTTCAATAAACAATAAGTTAACATTAAGTGACATACATTGTATGACTTTAACGATATTACCTGATTTTGCTCTATTTCTTCAAGGAAAATAGTTTCAAACAGTCACAGCTGAGCTGATGCGCATCTTCAAGCGGTGTTTCATTTATGAATGAACCTGTGTTTTTAAATGAATCTAGTGAGTCAACGATTCAATTACCCATTCATAAAGACAGTTACTTGTTTTGTTCCTGAATGAATCAGCCATTAAACGAATCAATTGAATGAATGATTCAGTGATAAAATCAGTGACTTACCGCCACCTGCTGGCAGATTTATTTTTTATTTTTAAAGTGTCATTTCAGTTAATTTCAATCAAACAGTAGTTCTGTATTCAAAATTTTATATTTAAAACATTAATCTCACAACATTGTTATGAATTTAAAACATCCATGCCCCCTCTGAGCCTCTGTAAATGTCTGTAAATGTATGCTCTTCTGTGCTGTGCCACTTGTAGTGGAAACTAATTTTGTTAATACTGATTTCATTTGATTGGTAACGTATTCTTCTTATTCTATTTTTTTTTATTTTTTTTTATTAGAAATTTTGGAAACGCTTATAAATATAGATTTTTGAATTTGACATAATGACATATTTTTAATAAAATTAGAAAAAAATGCCCTACACTGTGTTAATCCGGGCCTGAGGTCACGCAATGCCGGGGTCAATACAGAGTCTAACGCATCTCTTACTGTCGAGGCCACAACTGAATCCAAAGTACTTGCTGCTCTTGATTCTTAGCTTCAAGTGCTAGCTTGATACCATTAGCAATGTCGCCGTCGAGATCCTCTTTGGCGATGGTGGAATCTTTGAATTTTTTTCTTTATTGGCGATTGCTCAATCACTCTTTTCCGATTGTCCTTGACCGTTGAAGTATTCATGATGGAATAGATTGAGAATTTACTATCAGGATTGTAGAATATTTACAGAGTGAGCAGAGCGAAGGACCGTTGCGTGCGCTGCCGTCGAAGGGTCACGTGATCTCCGTCTTTACGATCACTCTTAATGTAAGCTTGGTGAATAAAAGTATTAATTTCTTAAAAAGAACAAATACAACTTAGCAGTAGTGTACAGTATGTGACATTCTTTGCTGTTATTGTTATTATGGCCAGACGCCGACTCTATATGCACTACTTGACTATGAGATAAAAGATTCATAATTCCCTTCATCCCCGTTTCATAAAACCCGCCATCTTTTTTTTAATACTACAAAACTGCCTTTCAATTTTATATAGAGCTTCCCTCAACTTGACATATTCTCTCTGTTAGTGGTGACTGTTAATATTCATTAACTGAAAAGATCGACTTTCAACATTTTAAAAAATGTCTGCCAGCAAAACTCCAATGCTGCCGCCTAGTCAGCTAAGACAGAGGCTCTTTTAATCCAAACAAATCGAATGACTCCCATGACTGAAGCATGAGAAGAACTATAGACAAATCTATACACCGTTATTGGACAGCTGTTGCAAATGTCAAAGCCTCTAATTTAGAAGTCCAATAACAAAGCAATGAAATTTTCGTGAGCACAAGAGAAGAAAGGCGAGAGGTCTGAACAGTATGAGGACAATAAATCACTGAGGTTAAACGCCCCTCTTTAACTCTACATCTCACAGACTGTAATTCAGTCTCCTTTAGGACAAACACCACAAATGAGGGACTGAGTGACACTAAACTGTTTGAATTAATAGCATGCAATGAATATTGAGATGAATATGTATTTATCCTTTTATTATTATTCATATTATTTTGGTCTCTCTCAAGAAAACTACAAGCCCGAGGCAACTGACACAAGCTCCAGCAGCTTCAGGAACATCTCTCTGTGTTTCTGCCTGTACATGTAAGAGTACTTTTGCCTGTATGTGTATACCCCTTAATGGATTATTAAGAAATACGAAATCCATTTTGCTCTCAAGTGTGGTAACGTCATGAGCTTTTGAGCTCCAAGAGGCCTCCATGCAACGAGCTAGAGAAGCTTCCTAATTAACATCATCTTTACTGAGAAAAGAACTTTGTTTTTTTATCACGACTACAGTGTGTGCGTTTGTTCAAGGGCAGCGAGGGATATACATGTCTAAAGTGTCTGCAAAAAATAGGCTATAATGCAGAATCCATTTCTAAAATTCCAGGAGTTTCATTTCTAAGGGGATTTTTCTTCTATTTCAGCCATGCCTCTCTAGCACCTGACGTTGTGGAACAAAGGCACGGCTAATATGAAAGGCTCATCTCCCTTCTCTTATCGTACTCTGCACTCCATTTTTTCCCACCTTTTTCTCTCCCTCCTTCACTCACTGGACTCTTTGACTTTGATCTCTTTCCAGGCATTATTCACTTCATTCTGGGATGCTATGTTCCTTAAAAGACAAGAGTTTATCTATTATTTATAATTGTTTACGGTCATATTTTCTAGGTTGCCCTTTTTAACAGTTTCTGCAAAGTTTGAGTGCAAGGAATAAGGCAAATTGATTGAAATCACAACAACTCAAGACATAGCAGAAATATAAGGATTTTGTTTGTCAGTTGAGATAAAATTACCTTGAAGATTCTGTCAGCACTGTAACATTAATGACTATGTGAAATGAATTCTTTTAATTCAGAGCATGTTTGAAATTACAACAAATCACACATGCCACAACCATCACACAGTGTTCATTACAAGAAAAGGGTATCTGTGCCACATCTTTCATCATTCCAATTAAATAAAAATAAAAAAATTTGAAAATTGTTTGTGGGCTTTTTCAAATAATGCCCTTACTACAAAAAGCACTAGGTCACCCCTAATGAAATAAAATTGATATAATAATAATAATATACATTCATGCAAACATAGCAGTGCTTTATTCTTCACGATCTTGGGATTATTTCAGCTCTGTTAATGAACAAAATGGTATCTGTGCACCAGTGATCCAAAACCACTGTTGTACCACTTGTTTGGGAAGATGAATAAGAGCCAGCAGTGTCATTACTGCACCCTTAGTGTCACCAAACAGAATTACTAAAATGACAACTAAAATGATGTTTTCACATATGAGTCACATTGTTTACCATAAATGAATCTATGAACGGTTTCCTTGTACTCATCTCTAAGCTGGGATATAAAAACGTATTTTAAAAAAATAAATAAATAACAAGGACTGCATTACAGAAAATCCCTTTCTGTAAGTAATAAACAACAGAGGATGTCACAGAGGTTCAAGACTATTTTGGATCCTTGAAATACAGTTTTGGAATAAATATTTCTTGACCAAGACAAAACCAACAAAACAAATGGTTTTAAACATTTTTGAAAAATGTGAAATCATTCACATCAGTTTGTTTTGGTTGCTCAAATAAGAAAATAAAATCTGTTGTGCTCCATGTAAATAATAATAATAATAATAAAGGCAAATCATTTCAGTGTAGTTAAAAATCAAAATAAGGTCAATCGGTTTTTAGACTTATCTGGAAACTGCAAATAAACATTGGAAGCGGTGTACTCTAATGAACCCTAAGAGAGGCTTACTGCATATGATCCCCTAAAAGGGGATTTCAGAAGTCCTGACCTACAATCAGTGGGACCATCCGTTTGCTTTCTCTCAGACACTTGTCTCCGAGCAAAGATTACACTCTAATCTAGCAATCTCAGTCGTAATCAGAACACATGCCCACATTTCCATCACCATATGGACATGAACTATTCTGAGACTCCCCCCTCGATCACTTCTGATCTCCCTGTCATGATTGAAGAACTCAAACCCGAGGGAGATTTTGCTGGCTTAGTCGCGATCAGGTGCTTTTTGGTGATCACTCTACAGAGAAGCCATCGGAGAAAAGGGCAAACAGACACTCTCGCTGATCAATTTTCAAGGATTAGTAATTGACAGGGTTAGTGCCAGTGATAAATGCATACACAACCTTTTGCACCTGATCCAGTACTCTTGGTACTTCATCTGAGTTCAGATTAATAAGCAGATCAATAATCAGAAGCTATGAGGGTTTGAGGAGATGTGACTAGGCTCTTTAAAAGGGTTCCAAAAGGTGTTTTGTTTTTGTTTTTTTGGGCAGAAATGCAGTGAAAGAACCATTTCTGGTTCCCCAAAGAACCTTTCAGCAAACATTTCTCAAAATATAAGAACCCTTTTCCACTATAAAGAACCTTCTGTGCAAAGGAAAGATTACATGGATGTTAAAGATTCTTCACACTAAAAAATACAACTTTCGAAAAGTTCTACTAACCAATGTAAAAAAGTAGCCTGAACAAAGAATTTTTGGTATGAGAAGTCAGTTTCATTTTTTGTGTGAACTGAACAAAAATACTCCAAATATGTCGCTAGCAAAAGTTGTTTTGTTTACCTTAGATACTCAAGTATTTGTTCACAACATATCCAAATGTTCTCCCAACTTTTCAAATTGAGTCATCTGAACAAACAATTTTACATTGAACAACATTGCACAAGTTCCCAGCATTGCAGCTTGAAAATATTTTATGTTCATTATTATTCAAATATTATCAATGTTTTAAATTTTACTGGCTTAATTTATGCTGCTGCTGCTGTTGTCACTGTCAGTTAGCTCTAATGTGGATCAGAGTTCACATTTTTACTGATTTAAAATGTGTTGATCCTCACCAGAATCGTGTGCTGAGGTACTGTATATGTGCATCTCATTGCAGCTTGTTTAATACAGTTGTCTATTAGCATAAATGTTTTAGTTATAAGAGGCAAATACTACCCATATTATGTAGGAAGCTTTGCAAATAAACATAAAAATAAAAGAAAGAGGATTGTTAAAAAAAAAAGATTAGCATTGCTAAATGCTAAAACATCTTTCGTTGCTCTAACAGACCATTTAACACTCGGTAGACTGATTTTTATTTATTAGATGAACTAAAGTTTTTAAGTTGTCGGTTGCTAGTTGAGTTAACTTAAAAAGTTGATTGTGATAGGTTGCCTTATTTTTTTTGAGTTAGGTCAACTCTTTTTCTTTTTTTTTTTTTTTTTTACAGTGCATGAAATCATTAAAGCAATAAAGAACCTTTGTTTTTTTAGAAGTGAGAATATTTTTGCTCTTCATTGCGGGTGCTCACTGCATACTGACAGTTCTGCTGCTTCAAAAAACACGGTATGTATTACAAAGAAGCATCAGGAGAGTGTGAGTAAAGGAGAAAGAAAGAGAAAAGAAAATAGACTTCAAGAGTATTAGAGCAAAAACCCATTTATTAAAAGGTTCAAATTTTTTAAAGTGCCTTTTTTATCTCGTCTGTGAGTTCTGGAGAAGAAGTACCAGCTACTACACAAAACCGCTTTCCTCCAGTTCTCAGTGCTGTATTTATTTAGTTTTAGTATAATTCCTCCTCCATCTGCCCATATCAGGGGAACAAGAGTCTTCCCGACCAGACCCTGTAACTGCGCCTTTTTCTTTTATTTGTGTGTACCTTGCCGCCGGCAGTGAATTAACATGGCTTAACCATGTTTTGTTTGTAATTAGCAGCGGGCGCAATGAAGTGCTGTAGGGTTTCGCTGCTAGTGGCAGGCGATTACCTGCCCGCTCAAAGTGACTTCCTAAACATCTGTGGGGATTAGAGCAGAGGGGAAGCCATCAAATGGCAAAGCAGATGGCTGTCAAGGGACACTCGGCACAGAAACCAATATTTTGATAGTTTGTTTTAATTTTCCAATCACGTAGGTCCATAAGGGAGTTTAAAAAGAGGTTTTTGCCACTCACTAATCTCACAGCAAACTGGAGAAGAGAGAAAACGCTGCAGGTCAGAACCTCAAAGATGCTCTGGAAAGCCATAAGATACATCAGGTATAAAATCAAACACACTTTCAAAGCGATTTGGGTCACCATACAGTTATAACAGGTCAATGACAAGTAAGAGTTTCTTTTCACAAATATCATGACTTAAATCATTATATATCATTAAGGCACAATAAAGGAACCTTACCTTGTTCTAAAAAGGTCAAATTATTATTTTAAGAGAGTTGACACAGTCATTGGGGTCTGCAGGGGTTCATTCTGTGAAATCATTTACTATTCTATGTTGTTTTTCAGCAGGTTTTTGCACCCGTGGCACATGATATGACTCCAGCAGACATCAGTTTTGAATATCTAGCAATGACAAGTTCTGAGGAGAAAAAAAAATAATAATGGAAGACTATGCCAAATAAGGTTTAATTCATTTAAAGTTGTGATTTAAGGGAAATAGCGACAGATTTTTTTCATGTTGTGAAACACATCAAAGTGAATAAAAAGGTAAAAAATGCTGGAAAGGGACTTGGTTCTGTCTCTTGTTTGTTGATTGGATGGAGGCGACATGAATGCCAGCTTGATTGTAATATAGCATAAGTCACTAGAGAGAAGTCTGTCATTTCACTAGAAGATCAAATTAAGACAAATCAACAAATTAAAAAAATAATTAAAAATGTGCCGGGATTAATTTTTCAAATAAGATCTATAATTCGCATTTATAAAACAAGAAATTTCAATTCATGCCAACATTAATGAGGCTCAAAAAATAACTAATTAAAAAATAAATAAAACATGCTCTTCACAGTAAAGGTGTATTGAAATTGCTGTATAAATTGCACTTTTAATGTAGTTTTAAATAGAAAAAAAAATAGCTTGTCATTTATACTGCTATGACAATGGCAAACTGCAGTGAAGCTTCACAGAAAAATGAAAAGTTACAGTACTTTTGCAGTGACTGCTGACCCTGATTGAATATATAAAATGAATAAAGCATTTCTATAGAGTTCACAGAGAGAAACAGAACAGGAGAACAGAGAAAGAGAGAAAGACATGGACAGAATGAGACAAAAAAAGAGATCATTTCAGAGATAAAGGGTGTGATGCAGAGCAATGACATATGTGGAATGATGTAAAGCTCTTCATTTCACAGATTTTCCTCTTCAAAGTCTGTTGTTTCATTGATTGGCCCTATGTATTGACTGAAACATTGAGCTGTTACACACAGACTGGTGCAAGGTTTCTCTTTGATATGTACCTGCAATCATAAAAGCAACAAGTATTTGATGAGGTGAGGAGAAGCTTCAAAACTCCTAATTTCTAATGAAAGTTGAAAGGGAATCAAAATCACCAATGTCTGATTTGAGCCAACTAACTTACTTGAAACACAGAGAGTCCTGAAAAACTAAATAAGAAAACAAAAAAAATGCATTGCTGTTACATTGTACTCTAGAAAATTTGTGACAGTCTTCATGGTCAGCTAGAGGTTGGATGGATATTTGTACAGAGGATTTTTTTTTCTACTAATCTACCGACATGCAAGATGGCAGTCCAAATTCCCTTTTCAACCACTGAAATTGGAAAATTTGTTTCAGTGTGATTGGTTTTCGGTGAACTAACACAAACAAATGCCTGTTGCCATCAGATAAGATGGATAGGACAACTGCCACCCACCTCTTTGGGGGTGTAAATGGGGACACCAACACCAGGCCCTGCAGACCTCAGTCAATATGTGGCAGGAAAGTGGAGAGAAATGTCAGAGGTAGTAGTTTAGTCCATTTTTATTCGGTAAGGGGGATAGAAGAGGGTGATGTTGTGACATTCCCTACCAAAATGTTGGCTAGTGGAACTTGCCAGGTCATGTCACAAAAAAAACAAACATATAATTTACTCCTCAAACTAAACACAATTGCAGCACATCCACTCCACATTCTGAGGATGGCTAAAGGATGTCTGTTTCACAACAATTCATAGAAACTCTCTTATTAAGATACAAATGAATGCAAGGATGATAGATCAACCATCTGGTGTCATGTTTGGACTGTATTCGGCATAATGCCTACGTTATACAGAAAGTGAAAAGCAAATAATGTAGGCCTACAACTCTAAAAGCCACTTACTAACAATGCAAATGATTTCACGCAAAGGAGTAAGGGTGTGCCAAACAAGGGGTCAAGGTTAGGCGACTGGTAGATGCCGCATCTACACCATCTGGATGCAAAAAGCATCATTCTCCATTGACAGCCTTTAAAAATAGCACTGTAATGCATTTTCTGCAAGCATATAATTGGTAAAATGTTGTGATTTTACAGTAGTTGTTATCCAGACTGTAAAAGACCTTCTGGAATTAAAGACTGAACTTGTCATTACCATCCCATTTCTACATTACTAAAATCTTAATCATCCATGACGTCACCGACACTGACAGAAAAAAAAAAAAAAAAAACATCTGCTGAAGTGACTGCTGTTCATATTCAGTTTTCCTGTTGCGTATTGCTGTAAATCAAACCCATTCTTTTGGTTTGGCAATTACTGTGTACAGACTACCACCTGTGCCTGTTTCTTGTCATTACATTAGTCATTTGTTTTCAATATTGTTTCCATCATTTGTGCTTTTAAGTATTCAGAAACTGGGTGGAAGCAGACAGGTAAGAACATGACATGCATAACGAAATACACTGCATAATGCGCAGAATGTTACATATACTGGAAATACAGTACATGGTTTGTTTTTTCGCGTGTACTGTTGTCAGTATATTGCTTCCTTGCATTTAGTAAATCCCAGTTGTTTCACTACATCCTTTGTTTGTTATTGCCACCCAGCCACAAAGTACATTTTTAATAATTTAATAATATATCCCCATAACCCACCAAAAAACTTTGTTCAAGGATGTTCAAACAGAATTGTTTACTTTCCAACTGCAATGTTGCCTAGCACAACCCCTAGAGACCCCATCAAACTTATCACCAAAACCATATGGAAGGTAAATATCTCTAACCAAACCTCTATCCTGAGACCCTGGCATTACTTTGTACTGTGGGGATATGATGATCTAATGTACTTTGATATAAGTGTGATAACAACAGTGTACTTTACTAAAGAAATAAGTCATCTTTGTATAGCACCACTACACATTACTTACAGTCACTTACATTTATATATCCTATACGTTCTGTTATTGTTTCTAATTTAACTGATTTTAATCTTATAGCAGTTCTTAATTACTTTAAGTTTTGGACATTGTGCATGCATTGAAGATTTGTTTGGAATAAATGTTATACACATGTAAATGAATATTAGGATCAGACTACAATGCTTAGGGTTCATATAATATACTTTCAGAATGTGAAATAAGATTGGATTCATTTTGATTTAAAATTAGCTAATGTAAACATACCTAGTGATGGTTATGTTTACAGGAGGGGTTAGGGGTGAACCTTCATGCTTACTTTTTCCTAAAAGCCATTTTTGTCCTATGCACATTGTTGTGTATGTGCATATCTTGTTGTAATATAATGCATTTTATGCTAAACAAAAACAAAAAACGTATGTTTACACCAAAGCCGAAATGAATATTCATATGGAAAAAGAACATCCATACCATAAGTGGCGCTAATCAACAAAAAAAAGATGCAACTTTCAGCTGGTCTGCCATCCTGTGAACACAGAAACAGCTGTCATACAGAAAAACCACAGAAGAAAATCTGTCTAATGTTAGACTCAGCCATAAATAAACCTATTCTGTGATGATTTACTTTTTTAACTTCTTTGGAAGTGGTGCTCCAGGACTGTTAGCATGAATGCTTTAACACATGAGATTAATTCGATAAGTGTGTCATCAATACATTTACCTAATTTCTAAAGACTGGTCAGAAACAGCAGGAATCAAAGAATCACTGTCTGTGTTCAAGATGCTCCAGTTCATCACTAAATGATGAAGTCATTTGCAGCTTTTGCTAAGTGTTATTCCATAAAGTGTTGGAGAATTTATTAGCTGCAAGTAAACTGAACTCCTTCCAATTTATTTAAAACTAAGAATCTAATTTCTTGCACTATTGTCTTGGATTCCGTGAAGACTCGCACGCATTAATTAAAGTTATAGTTCACCCAAAAATGAAAATTTTGTCATCATCTACTCACCCTCATGTCATTCCAAACCTATATGAGTTTCTTATGTTGAACATAAAAGAAGATATTTCGAAGAATGCTGATAATCAAATCGTTGATGGTCCCCATTGACTTCCATTGTATTTCTTTCCCTATTATTGAAATCAATTGGGACCAACAACTGTTTGGTTTTCTAAAATTCTTCAAAATATCTTCATATGTGTTCAACAGAAGAAAGAAACTTATACAGGTTTGGAATGACGTGAGGCAGAGTAAATGATGACACAATGGTCATTTTTGGGTGAACTATTCCTTTTAAGTGACGTGTAACCAAACCTCACAAAAAATTGGTGTCACACATGCAAATAACTACATACTCCACGGTATCCTAAATGGCTTTGCTGTTCAGCACTAGTTGATTCATCACAAACTAAATCCTCTCAAAACCTGCTCTTACCATTTACACTTGGCCTTCAGAGCAACTACAGAAATTCCCTCACAATGGAATTCAGGCAAATGATGTATAATCGCCCTCATTTTGCAAAGGAGACTTGTAATCATCACACATGTATTTTTTTTCACCTCACTAAACCTTAATAGTGCAAAACAAGAGCTGGAAAGATGATCATTTTAACTGAGCAATTGAATTTATGAATCTAAAGTACTGCCATGGTTAGATGAGGACTAGTCAAATTATATACATCCATACAAAACCTTATTCACTTTCTGTAACTCTATAAAGTTCTTCATCTCAGCAAGAGAGAGAGCAGGAGACTGTGAGACTGGCAGGATCTCAGTAGAGGGAATAATCAAGGGCCATCAAATGCTCAGAGATGAAAGGCCGAGAAATGCGGGGATAGACAGAAAAAAAAAATCATCTGACAGAGAAAGCAAGGGAAATCATGTCGTGTCGTCCTGCCAGCATAATGGTATGGGTGTGCAACTCATCAGTCTCACTGGAGTTCTCCAATGGAAGTTTCTTCAGGAGGAGACAATCAATAAAGGCAATATGATATTTGATTTATTGGGTATCATTTACGAAGACTTTTACAGTCCCACCGCGTTCTCATTCTCATCTCAACACCTGCACATGGATGTGTATTTGCTCACTCAATCTGCCAAGACTCACACAAAAGTTTCTGGAAACTTTGAAATCGAAGCCCTGCGATTTTTTTTTTTTTTTCCATAGCTTGCTTCGCAAAGTGTGTTCAAAGTGGCTTTATTATGACACACGAGTGACCTGCTTCCTCCAAAGTCCCAATTGCAAGGGTTCTGCCCAGTGCTTTCTAACAAGATGATACGTGCGATTTCGCTTCGCGAATGGGTCCTTTAGAACAGTTCGTTTCAAAATGAATCAACTACTTTATCCTTTATACGTAATCCGCCGGCACCCATGTGCAGATGTTGCCATAATCTGTGTGTAAGTGCGCGACACTAGTAAACTAAATCTTTGACACTTCTTTTTGTTTCATTACTACAACTCATTTAGCAGACATTCTCTAGGCTTGAAAAATTAGGGACATATTCGAAAGAGCCGGTTCTCGTCCACTGAGTGAGTTGAGTGGGTTTGCTTCATACTTCCCACCCAATTCGAACAGATTCAGTTCGATTTATGAACGAATCGGTTATAATTTACTTGCTCAACTCTCTTTTCTTTATTCAAAGTTGATCTAGACGAATATGGAAACTATTCAAATTTCTGTTAATCCGAAAGCAATGAAAACTGTAGGCCTATCTAGGCTATATTTTGAGTAAGATGTAAATTCATTACTTTGTTATTTATTTATTTTTTTTACATGTGACCCTGGACCACAAAACCAGTCTTAAGTCGCTGGGGTATATTTGTAGCAATAGCCAAAAATACACTGTATGGGTCAAAATTATCAATTTTTCTTTTATGCCAAAAATAATTTGGATATTAAGTAAAGATCATGTTCCATGAAGATATTTTGTAAATTTCTTACCGTAAATATATCAAAACTTAATTTTTGATTAGTAATATGCATTGATAAGAATTAATTTGGACACATTTAAAGGCGATTTTCTCAATATTTTGATTTTTTTGCACCCTCAGGTTCCAGATTTTCAAATAGTTGTATCTCAGCCAAACATTGTCCGATCCTAACAAACCATGCATCAATGGAAAGCTTATTTACTCCGCTTTCAGATTATGTATAAATCTCAATTTCGAGAAATTGACACTTAAGACTGGTTTTGTCGTCCAGGGTCACATATGTTCATAATTGTAACTGCCTTAATGTTTCAAGCATTCCAACATTTAATGAAAGAAAGAAAGAAAGAAAGAGTTATTGGTTATGAACTGGTTCAACCGATTCATAAAAAAAGATTCAAAGGAACGTTGACTTCTGTTTATAGGAGTCAGATGAGATGTCACAGATTTTTCTGCATCATATTATCCCTAGCTGTAGTAGCCAGCCTATGTCACAAGATCATTTAAGCTTTAGCACGTCAATGACCTCTGGAGTTTTTTTTAAGTGTGAAGTGAATCTGCTGCTCAGTGAAGCAGAAACTTTACTCCGATTTCTAAAATTCACCCATTTAAAATAAAAACCATTTTAACCACTACTGTGATGTCCAAATCTTATCATTGAGAAGACACTTGCATTCATTTCTCAGGATGATTTCATTAGGATTCATCTATAGGTAACTCACTCTTCAATCAGCACATTATCAACCTCCAGTGGGCTAGGTGGAGATTGATTTATGATATGTTTGCAAGGGGAGCTGGAGAGAGTCTCCTGCCAGAGTTGATAATGACGGTATCTGTTGCCTGTAGCACCAGGCACAGTAATCTCTTATTCAAAACACAGAGAGCAATGTGGCCTCGGCTCTTGAAAACTGAGAAAGCTATTTACAGCTCAAGGTAGATAGTGTATCAGCTAGCACATAATAAATGACCTGCTCAGTGAATATGATCACATTAGAATATATTCCTGCCTCATAAACCGGTGACAGCAAACTGCTGAAAAACACAGGTGCAGTTTAGACAATACAGTGTTCAGTGCAACAATCGTTAGTAATATAATTAGATGCAATAAGTGATAACTGAATGATTGGTAGTAATGAGCTGTCTGCTTCTTGGAAGAACAGGTGTTGTCATCTCATGGCACTACGTTATACAAATACACAGATCTGTGTGAATGTAGGGGTGGGGGTACAGACACTTTAAGATGAAACAAAAAACTCTTGCATGAAGCATTAACACAATCAATCAAATTTTCTTAATACACGTTATTGGCTTTATTGTGCATGTGGATTTGTTTATCATTTTTTAGCCTTGTAATCTTTAATTAAAATGTCAACTTGCTCTGACTGTAAGACAATATACTTCTCTCTCTTGACATATGCAAGGCCATGCTACATTTAATTTTCAGGAATTTCTTGTAAATTAAATGTAAATGAGACTGTACAAATTTATATGAATTCACAAAAAATTTACCAGAACTTGCCAATTGTTGAATTATTTCTACACCTTTTTATTCTTGTGTGGGTGAAACAGGATATTCAATGAGAAAAGCACTGTTTTTTAAGTCTAGTTTTTATAACATGCATTAGTGAATCGACCAGGAACATGCAATAAGAAAGTCAATTTGGTTGATGTTGATTTATTGACTTTAATACTTCATGTGCCATATGTCCTGGAAAATAAGATGGTGTCGCTCAGTTGGCATCATTGTGTGTTTAACCTCATCACGGTTTGGTACCACATCTCTTTATGCATTAGTCAACATCTACCATGTACTGCTGAGTCTCTCCTTCTCTCAAATGCTCTTCCAATTTGTGCTGAGATTGTGAATATGCACATCAATCAGCTTATAGTTTGAAGTCTATGCTCATCCCAAAGCTAGATCCACCGATTAAAATTAAAGACTGATAAATAAATAAGAACCCGAAGAAAGTCATTTCCACAGTGCATCAGATGTGTAAACATCTTAAAGAAGAAACTTGGAAAAACGTCATCTCACAGACACATCTTTGAAGGTTTGTAAGACTGACAGACGGAAGTCTGTGCAGACAGATTCACTTTGAAGAACTACTGAGAATTATTTCTTTTGAACGTGGTCTGTGAACATGGAACAAAATACAAAAATAAAAATTTGTAATTATACAAATAATAGAAAACGTACATTGTTCTGCATATTTGCATCTTTTTGTGATATTTTGACATTTAGTGTATTTTTTTTTCTGGAAAAACCTTCCTGGCAATTACACAAAATATTTGAAAACAAAACATGATTTGCCTTTCACACCAACAACACAAATTACACAAGCCTCAAGTATGACTGACAAACCAAATTGTAGCTTCTAGGCAACAACTTGTAAATGACACCACCTTCACTCCATTGTTATTCATTTGCAGTTTTATTTTCACCCCAATAGGCAATTTTCAAGCATCCTGTTTTCACCTCATTTTTATGCCTCCGTGAAGACAGATTTGCAGTGTTGATGTCACAGTGTTCCAACCATTCTCTGTTGTTCTGCTCTGATAATTAAACACATTTAAATATACTGTTTCAAAGCAATCATTTTTAGAGTGGCCGCCGTGGCCAGTCAGTCAATCACACAGCGCAGACAGATGAAGACTAGAGAGTTAAACACACGTCAGGCAATAAAGGCAGCACAGAGAGGCCTATTATCCCTGTTTCTCTTCACTCTCTCCACAAGCGTCATCAGGACAGCAAGGGTATCGCCTGCAGCGAATGCTGTCACATGCTCAAAGAGCAGCTCCTTAACTTCCACTAATAACCAAAGTCAAGGGAAACACTTTACTGTTCTTGTCTAGAGTTTCATCTGAACTACTGTGGCTATAAAGGGATAGTGAGACTCGGTCAATGTGTTAGGAATGGATAAGAATATGATAAACCTGATATAACAGGCCAGTAAAACAAAGGCATAGTTTTTATTTGATCGTAATTCAGGAGAAGGGATAACATTAATCATTATGCACCCATAATTCTTTTGGAGGGAGAATACAGATCTTACATGTCAGTATTAGTTTGATTGTCCCCAAGGTTTTTTTTTTTTTTTTTTTACTCCTTAAGCAAGGGTAAGATGATTTATTAAAAATGTTCAACTCTAGCAATTCCTGTTTTAAGGCATTGGTGGAAATGGAAAAAAAAAGACACAGTGGAAAACTAATTATGTATCACATTTTATCATTTCACACATACATTTAACCTCAATGGAGAGAGTACAGTGCATTCTTAAAAATAAAAGTTCTTTATTGCCATATATTCCATAACGAACCTTTAACATCCATAGAGCCTTTACATTGATTCAACTTACATTGGTTCTTTATAGATTAAACCTTTATAATGTCATCATAAAACAGCTGATTCTAAGTCAGAACAAATACACTTTGCCATTCACATCACCAGTTTGATGTCTCAAGTTTGACTGACACACCAAATTTTAGTTTCTAGGCAACAATTTAGAAATAACATCATCTGCACTTCATTAGTTATTCATTTGAAGTTTATTCATTGAACCCCAATTGGCAAAAAATATAATGGAAAATGTTAGTAGTAGTAACCAATACTAAACGTCACGATTTATGACCTGATTTATGACCTGGTTTATGGCTATGGGACCCCCTCTGTCACCCTGACTGTTATGTCACCCCTGACTGACATGACAGTAGGGTGTGTAAATCTAAAGATCGAAACAGATGTTAGATTTGACATTTGTTGGATGACTGGATTTATGATGTTTTTATCACTCACCTGTGCCATGGCGTTTTTATGGAGTTCCTTCCTGGCCTGTAGCTAACGGTCAGCCTGGAGGTGTTGGGTTCCCTTTCGAGGGAACTTCGAACTGCGTCCTCTAGGGGTCGCTATGGGGAACGCCGTCAGCGTGACCCGTGTCTGAAGCATATATACAAAAACACCACATGTTGGCCGGCGACAGCCTATGACGTCACTACCGGCACGACCACAGTATAAAGGGGCGCCGGGAAAATACGTCATTCTCTTCTTCGTCTTCAGTGACTGTTTTGTTTGAAGCGTGTATTCTACAGGTAAGAAACGATTTTTTTACTATGGCGAGCACTAGCAAGGCGTTTAAGAGATGTGTGCATCCGTGTCCTCGTTATTTGACACCTGATGACACACACGATCTTTGCGTCTTTTGTTTGGGCGAGGAGCACGCACGCGATGTTCTCGAGGGGGCAATCTGCGTGCACTGTGAGCTTTTTTCTATGAGAAAGCTCCGCTCTCGTGCTGAGGCACGGAGGGCAGTGAGCTCGTGGGGCTCGCAGGCGGAGCTGGCTCATGAGTTAGAGAGGGGGCTTTCCCTCTCGCGCTCGTCGGCCGCGAACGAGAGTGAGTCGCTGGATGACGATGATGCGATCTCTCTGACATCATCTGATCCAGCGGCTAGTGCTCTGCTGGGTTTTGCCCAGGAAGAGCAGGAGATGTCTGAGGGCGAAGAAGTTGAGACTGAACCCTCTCAATCCTCCTGCCCTGCGTATGACGAACTGTTGGAGGTTATGGAACGCGCCACGGCGAGGCTTGACTTGCCGTGGAAGCGGGCCAAGATGGTGGCACCGCGGGGTCGTCTCGATGAGCGTTATCTTTCTGGCCATAGCCCCCCAGCTCGAGTGAGCCTTCCATTTCTTCCTGATCTCCATGCGGAGGTTGAGAGGGAATGGAAAAAGCCGTTTTCCTCTCGCATTCATAGGTTTCAGCATACCAGTTATGCTAACATTGAGGGGATGCGTGAAAGCGGCTATGAGGGGATGCCCCCTGTGGAAGAGACGCTGGCCAGCTATCTCTCTGTGGGAGAGACATCCTCTCTCAAGGCTCCCTCCTTGCCGTCTAAGCCCCTTCAGGAAACATCTCGCTTAAATGGCAGGGCATACGCAGCAGCAGGTCAGGCTGTCGCTTCGTTGCACACGATGGCGGTGCTTCAGGCTTACCAGGCTGATCTGCTGAAAGACCTGATGAAGTAGCTGAGCTGCGCCGCACCACGGATTTGGCTCTCCGTGCCACTAAGCAGGCCGCCACTGCTATGGGCAGGTCTATGCCATGGTGGTAACGGAGAGACATCTGTGGGTGAATCTGGCAGATGTTGGGAAGAAGGAGAAGGGCTTTCTTCTCGATGCTCCAGTCTCGCCTTCCGAGCTTTTCGGTACCTCCGTTGAGACGGTGGTCGAGAAGTTTAGGGAGGCGAAGGCGCGTTCAGCGGCCTTCAAAACCTTCATTCCAAGAAGATCCAGGTCTGAGCCCGAACAACGCAGGGGTCCTGGCCCATCTCCATCCGGGGATCAGAGATGGGCACAGAAGGCTAGTGTCGCAACTCGTGCCCCTCCCCCGCCTGCGGGTAGGGCTAGAGGGAGGCGCGGGTCAAAGAGAGGTAGGCAAGACCTGAGGGAGGTGATCCAGACGAAGCGTTCTCAACGCTCTCGTCCAGGACCGGAGTAATAATTGAAACATCTACTCCCTTTCCTCGGGGGGCCTGTCATCTGCCCTTATCTTCCCCTCTCTAATTCCCCTGCAACCTCCGTTTTATTCCACCTGACTGAGGTTGGGATGGGGACCAAGATAGAACCTGCACTTTAAAATCATTGCAGTCTCTATGCTGGACTTGTTTTGGTTAAGTTCTATGCTTCATAGAAACTACCTTACTGATGGTCCGGACCCGACTCTTCGGATTTCGCCTCCGGGACTGATCTCATGCGCAGGAACCATGGATGGGTGAGTACGATCCAGTTCTATTGTTTACTGGTATTTATGTGTTCCACACTGGCGACACTGCAGTTCCAGGACCTGCGGGTCTTTTTACTTCAGTTTCTTTGGTTTGAGAAGGTGCATGGCTATCTGAGGATATCTATGTGCTAGCTTAGGGACTGCTCCCCTTCCGAGGGTTTTTAAGTAGCAATCTCCCTGAGCCCTTGCCTAGTGTGTGCGTCTCCCCTGCTAGGGTTTAAGTAGAGCCCAAAAGTTGTGGCAGCCTCTCTGGAGGGCTTACCGGCTTTTTAGGTCAGTGGTCGCTCTCCAGAGTTCTGTCATTCAGCCCTTTGCTCTTCTTGTTGGTCGAGCTGGCATTGCTCCCCTCACTATTGAGGGTCAACTATGAGCGTGCTGCTCCCATCTGAGCGTCTGAGATTCCTCTCATGCTGAGAGTTGGGTTCTCCGCTCTCCAGAGCCATGTTGTTGGTCGAGCTAGCATTGCTCCCCTCACCATGAGGGTCACCTATGAGCATGCCACTCCCTTCTGAGCGTCTGAGTTCCCTCTCATGCTGAGAGTTGGGTTCTCCGCTCCTCTAGAGCTCTGTGTCACATATGCTCTGCTTGTGGGTCGAGCTGGCATTGCTCCCCTCACCATGAGGGTCACCTATGAGCATGCCGCTCCCTTCTGAGCGTCTGAGTTCCCTCTCATGCTGAGAGTTGGGTTCTCCGCTCTCCAGAGCTATGTGTTGGTCGAGCTAGCATCGCTCCCCTCACCATTGAGGGTCACCTATGAGCATGCTGCTCCCATCTGAGCATCTGAGATTCCTCTCATGCTGAGAGTTGAGTTCTCCGCTCTCCAGAGCTCTGTCATCAGCAGCCTCAGGTTGTTAGGTCTCTCTGCCTCCCTGTTGGGTTGCTCTCCTTGTTGGGGCGAGCTGGCGTTGCTCCCCTCACCATGAGGGTCACCTATGAGCATGCCGCTTCCTTCTGAGTGTCTGAGTTCCCTCTCATGCTGAAAGTTGGGTTCTCCGCTCTCCAGAGCTATGCTGTTGGTCGAGCTAGCATTGCTCCCCTCACCTTAGAGGGTCACCTATGAGCATGCCGCTCCCTTCTGAGCGTCTGAGTTCCCTCTCTTGCTGAGAGTTGGGTTCTCCGCTCTCCAGAACGGTGTTTCAAATCCATGTTATGGTAAGTGCGCACGCTAGTCTCTGTGCACTTTCTGAAAGCCACGTTGTGGTAAGATCGCACACCAAGTGTTTTGCGAGCTTTCTAAAATCCTGTATGGTATGGGTTACGCGCTGCGGCTTCGTGCCCTTTCTTTGAGTCGGTCAGGTCCCGGTTTTCACCTTGGGCCCCACTCTACCTATGTATCCCCAGTGATACTGACTTGAACAGGGTGTTACTACCAAGGATCTGTTGAGACAATTCCTTCAGCGAGCTCATGCTGAGCAAGCAGTAGCCCCTGGGTGACAGGCCAAGGCCTAGTTACTATCCTAGGCGCTTGGTCGTATCCCCTTAAAGGAATCTCTACTAAATCTGATTCCAAGCCTTTGAGCTCTACCCTGGGTCCATTAGGCCTGGCCCCTAACAGGTAAGTTCTGGGGTATGCAGCTCAGCTTTTTGGCCAAAGGGGATAATGTCACTGACGTCGAACCGTCCCAGGGGCAACTCCCTTACCCGGGTAGAGTTGATACTTAGTGCTCGCCTTTTTGTGCTTGGCTTGCACTCCCCTCAGCATGGTGGCGTGGGTATTCTGTTCCCCATAGCGACCCCTAGAGGACGCAGTTCGAAGTTCCCTCGAAAGGGAACGTCTCAGGTTACATATGTAACCATGGTTCCCTGAGTAGGGAACGAGACACTGCGTCCTCTAGGCTCGGTGCCATGCTTCGGACGCAAGCTTCAGACGAAGAAGTGAATGACGTATTTTCCCGGCGCCCCTTTATACTGTGGTCGTGCCGGTAGTGACGTCATAGGCTGTCGCCGGCCAACATGTGGTGTTTTTGTATATATGCTTCAGACACGGGTCACGCTGACGGCGTTCCCCATAGCGACCCCTAGAGGACGCAGTGTCTCGTTCCCTACTCAGGGAACCATGGTTACATATGTAACCTGAGACGTTCTTCCTGGTTGTGGAAAAATGGCTGAGCAAAGGATTGCCACCTTATGTTTGTTTGATCTGTATGGTATATGTTAATGCCTAGACAGGGGTTCGTCCTGACTGTGGGAAAAATAGCCGAGCAAAGGGTGATGTAGTGACACTTTAACAGGATCGATGTTTGTTTGATTTGTATGGCATGTTATTGCCTAGTCACCAGTTTGTTCCTGCCGGCTTGTCTACATCCGCTTCTGAATAAGGAAGGTTGTCAGGACGTCTACCTTTCCAGGTTGGGGATAAAAGAAAGGTGTCGTGTCTGAGGGTTGTTCTTTGTTTTTGGGGGGATGGAAGACATCCAAACACGTGTCTAATGTCAAACCCTTAAACGGTTTAGTTCTGCTTGATCTATAGGCTAAATGTTGATAGCTAAGACGTCACTGTTTTGATTGATGAAAACTGAAACATAGAATTAAAGAATTCACCAAGACCGTATTTTTATATGCGTCTGAAAAAGGTGCTATGTCTAGGCATGTTTTTCTTTATCATCTCAATGTGTGTTTGCTAACACCTCTGTAGGATCAGAACAACTTAATCTGTAGGTTGAACAGATAAGCTTATAAGGAGGAGTCTTAAGTTAAAAAAATTATTCAAACACCAACTATCCACCGGTCCACCTCACCTGTCCATTTACTTCTGACAGTGAAGGTGATTGTGGGGTCTAACTGACAGTGGACGACAGTATCTTCTTTGTGTTTGTGTTAATGGCTTTACAGCATTCACTCATGTAGATGTGCACAGAATCGTGCTTTAGTTCAGTTCAGATCATTTTATTTATGAAGCACAATAAAACAACAATGGTTGACCATTGTGCTAAACAATATTGTTTAAATGAAAAGCACATAACATGATATGACAAGACAAACAAATAAACATTTTTAAATAAGCTCTGCTTTAGAGAAATAATCAACACTTTGGCTGATTATTTGGGCTCTCTCTCTCACACACACACACACATACACACACACTCACAAATCTCAGTATGTATGACTGAACCTTTCTCATTTGACAGACCTACGTTTTCAAATTATTTATTATTGCAAATTATGTTGTTTTCTAATGTTCATGAAACTTTTATTGGTGTAAATTTCTCGCCTAGAACACAAAACTTGTACATTTAGACTATTTTCATGTCATTTTAAATGGTTTACTAAAAGATTAAAGCACCAGCATATGTGATTTTCAAAATGAAAGAGATATAAAATATAAGGATTTTTCAACTATTATAATAATTTCCTTTTGACCCTATTAAACTGGTAATTGATACAATGTAGGCTACAGTTCTCATACTATGTGTTTAAATAGCTGTGCTAAAACATTTATGAGTATTTTTGCATGCCAACAGATTTTGTCAGGGATCTAAGAATCACAGTGTTTTGTAAATAACGTTTTTTTTTTTTTTTTTTTTTTTTACATTACTAGATTTAGTCATATTATCAAGATTTCGGATGGCCGTTCACAATTTTTTGTTGGACTTTTTGTTTTTTAGATGAAGAAAAACACCTCACCTCTTTGCGAGCTGTCACCATAACAGGAATAAATGAAAATTAAGAAATTAAGTAACAGTCTTTTCTTTTTGAGAAATTTCTTTTATTGCAACTTTGTGTCTGTCCATGATGTGCGAACACACAAAGCATCAACATGAAAATTAAGTCTTGCTGTTTTATCCTTATAAAACTATTACAACTGAAACAAATCAAACTATTGCACTGAAAGCTGCACATTCATTTAAGTTTGAGCTTGTTAAAATTTCCACACTCTTGTAGTCTATTGATAAATTTAATCCATTACCTTTCATACATTCAAGATACCAAATCTCTGAGAAAGAGAGTTTAGCAAGACAAGAAAATGTTTATAATGCATATAGAATTCGGAAAATCTGTTTCATAAACAATTGTGAAAGGATAACTGAATTTAGTCATCTTGCTCAGATAGCAGATGACACAATTCACATTTCGTTTGTTTGGCTGTATTTGTTTTAAGACTCCTCCGCAAGCTCATACTAATCCTTGCAAGGGAAAGAGAGCATGACGAGCACATACTTATTCATTTAGGAAAATTATTGAACATTTGACTGAACTTTTTATTATTTTGACAAACCTCCATTTCAAATGATTTCCCTTGAGGTGTAAGCATCTACAATGTGTGCATGTGCTAAACATCTTTGTTTCTCCACTTCTGTCATATTTATTTGATGTAATGCAAACATATTTTGAGAACTATGATGTTCCACACTTTTGTAAAGGTTATAGAAAGAATTCAAACATAATCTTTACATAGGAATTATCTTTGTGCAAAGCAAATTGACTAAAAATCATTGAATTACGAAATGCAAAAGTGTATACATCATTTAAGAAAAATTGCTATAATGCATACAGATATCCTCCTCTTGATCTATTGTGACTAACATTTTACTAAGTCAGACGATCAGGATTATGGACGACTTGGCTCACATTTTGTTTCTTGGACTGTATATGTCATCACTATGAGTGTACTGTAGATGAGGCCTTCTCTCTGAGAGCCATCAGCATTCAGTGTTTATAGAAATAAATGAAAATTAAGAAAATTTCTTGAGTGTGTTTGACTAAGTCTACTAAGACTACTTTTTAGGACGATTATTCATCTATTTGATGTGAGACCCCATTAAGTATAGACAAAAAATTAAGGCATGCTGTTTTACACTAACTGAATTGACATATTGTGCTCAAAGCTACACATTCAGTAAAGTTTGAGGTCGTACACAGTCTTGAAAAAGGCTACAGACACAAAATATCAAGGAATCTTTTAGTGCTCTCTTTGTAACTTAAGAGTCCAAGTCACTAAGTAAATATCATATGAATACAGAAAACCCACTCATGATCATCTGGGTATATTTCTGTAAATGTTGTTTTAAATTACTTTTTTCTTACGCCACTACATCTAGAGCTCTTGTTCAGATGTGCACATTTTATTTGTCGTACTCGTTTCAACAATTCTGCTTGAGATTAAAGTGTAGGTAATGTGACCACAATTAAGAACCATGACATTATACTACATTCCCTTTGAAAAGGTTATAGACATAGTCATTTATACAGGAAATATGTTTGCACAACAGAAATATGTATCAGTATAACAAATACCTAATACTGAAATCCTTTCTTCTAAATATATTGTTAAAGTTTTAATGCTGATTTTGATGACACTATTTTCTTTGTACGCGTCTCTAAACATGACTTTAATAAATAAATCACAGGCGTCATGTAGTTAATTCATTGAAAGGTGCATGTTTTTGACCCTTTTAGATGGTTTGCACCAGCACACAGACACATGTTTTAGGTATTTATCTGACCAAAAGGTTTGATCCTGGGGAAACACGCACAACAGCAGCTGTGTGTTGTCATGATTGTATATATATATATATATATATATATATGTACACCCTGGCAACCACGTCATGATTGTCTTCATAACTGATCCACTTTTATTAAAACAATGTGGCATGAAGTTACTGTATTCAACAGCACAGTCCCTTGAAATATTGTAGTATATCTTTTTTTTTTTCCTTCTAAATATTATGCATTTAGTTTAAATATTAGTTGTTAAGTGTTTACAAAGTTGTCGTGCCTGTTGTTGAATTTTATAACATATATTTCACCAAACCAATGCAAGTGAACTGAGATTTCATACTGAGATAATCTACAGAAAGTAAAACAAGCTCACAGTTACATTAGAGTTTTGGATTCTAGTTTGTTAAATATTGTTTGTTACTGTTCCACAGGTTTAACACCTCATTACTTGAAGACACATACTGTATAAATCACAAAGTTTTTCACTGTAGTAGGCCGACTCTGAAACCAGACCAAAAAAATTAGCTTGAAACAGTTGTAGCAGTATGAAAATTATTTTTTTTTTCTTTCTATGATTTGTTCGTGTAAAGAAAAACATGCCTGGACATAGCACCTTTTTCAGACAACTATAAAAATACGGTCTTGGTGAATTCTTTAATTCTATGTTTCAGTTTTCATACAATCAAAACAGTGACGTCTTAGCTATCAACATTTAGCCTATAGATCAAGCAGAACTAAACCGTTTAGGGGTTTGACATTAGACACGTGTTTGGATGTCTTCCATCCCCCCAAAAACAAAGAACAACCCTCAGACACGACACCTTTCTTTTATCCCCAACCTGGAAAGGTAGACGTCCTGACAACCTTCCTTATTCAGAAGCGGATGTAGACAAGCCAGCAGGAACAAACTGGTGACTAGGCAATAACATGCCATACAAATCAAACAAACATCGATCCTGTTAAAGTGTCACTACATCACCCTTTGCTCGGCTATTTTTCCCACAGTCAGGACAAACCCCTGTCTAGGCATTAACATATACCATACAGATCAAACAAACATAAGGTGGCAATACACATCCTTTGCTCAGCCATTTTTCCACAACCAGGAAAAACCCAACACCTCCAGGCTGACCGTTAGCTACAGGCCATAAAAACCTGTGCCATGGCGTTTTTATTTTTCCATAAAAACGCCATGGCACAGGTGAGTGATAAAAACATCATAAATCCAGTCATAAATCCAACAAATGTCAAATCTAACATCTGTTTCGATCTTTAGATTTACACACCCTACTGTCATGTCAGTCAGGGGTGACCTAACAGTCAGGGTGACAGAGGGGGTCCCATAGCCATAAATCAGGTCATAAATCAGGTCATAAATCATCAAAGTGATGTTTAGTATTGGTTACTACTACTAAGGTTCTTTCGATTTTTTTTAAATATACTTCATAAGAAAATGTTCTTTTAAAAACTGTTCCCTGGAAGGTTCTTTGGGGAACCCAAAATAATTCCTTTATGTTATCGCTGCAAAAACTCCTTTTGAAACCTTTCAATGTTTCCCAACCAGCTTGGATGTAAATCTTCCCAATTATCTAAGAACATGAGGACAGTGCAGGCCATTTCTATTCAAGGGGATCTGTATGGGTCAGAGCTGAGCTGCGGGACATGAGCAGGGGTGGAAGAGGATACAAATTAAGATTTAATGAACTAATTGATAAACAGTAGATGGCTGACCGGATAGCTCACATTTATTCCATAAATGACATTGAACTTCAATGTCATTTATGTAATAAATGTGAGCTATCCGGTCAGCCATCAACTGTTCAATGATTGAACCAAGATGGGGTGCAGCAAAATTCCCTTACAGCACATGTCAGCTACTCATTTGAGGCGAAATGAACATTTATAAGACAGGGGCATTAGGACAGGACATAAATTGTTTGGCTTCATCTGGTTTTGGACACACAGTCTGAGGGTGACTTTCTGTGGTGAATATGTATTGTGAGTTATTAACCAATTAGCCAAGCACTAAAGGCATTAGCATTCAGGAGTCCTCACCCCTGTCAGATTCCCAAGCTCCCTCAGCCTCTCCTCGCTGCCACCCTGCTGCTGTTCTGAGTCTCAACCACAGCCTGAGGCCATCATTACCCATGCCACCCCAAAGCAGCCACTGACAAGCCAGTCTGAGGTGCTGCGATTTCCGTTCCCCCACAGTGCTCCATGTTATCATCAGCAGGCTGCTCCAGAATAGTAGAGTTCCTCTCCTTCATCTCCATGAGAACTTTCTGTCAGTCACTGCTTCTTCACTGACCTCATCATTATCAACCAAGATTGCAATCTTTCTCAGCTTGTCCCATCCAATAATCAGTTTGTATATACAAAAATGTAAGGTATGTTGTTTCAAAATATACAAATATTTAAGCTCACCAAGGCTGCATTTATTTGACTAAAAATACAACAAACCAGTACTATCATTATAATATAAAATGTGTAATTTATTTATTTAAATATAATTTATTCAAGCAGCCATTACTCCAGTCTTCAGCGTCACATTACCCGACAGTAATTATTCTAATGTGCTATTTTGGTTCTTAGGAAACATAATAAATGTTTTTATTTGTTATTTATTTATTTTGACTGATTATTTAGCACAATTCTTTGATAAATAATGCATTTATTTGAAATATAATGTTTTGTAACATATATAATATAATATAAAGTTACAAGATGATTAACTGTTGTGTGTATCCGAGAAACACAGAATATGAATAAATTACCCCTAGTAAAAAAGTAATATATTTAAAATATGTTTATTTCATATAAAACTAAACTTTATTTGGAATACTGCTTGTGCACAATGTACTTTTCTTAATATTAAGCCTAAAATGGGTTTTAACGTCACTATTGATGGAGATTTGTTTGATCTTTGAATAATATCAGTCTTTAAATGTGAGATATTTAAAGTGTACCTGAAGTATACTTGCAATAGTTCCACTTTAGCACAATCAAATATACTTCTGTATATCTTTAGTTGGACTTCAGCACTATTTCCACACAGTTAAAGTGCATTAAGTACAAAATTAGTTGTTCCAATTTAGCATGAAATAAATGTGTTTCAAATATATTTTAGTATATTTATTTTTCATTAGGGACTATTTGAGTGAATTACTCAAAAACAGTTGTTTTGTTCTTGAATGAATCAGTGTTTTTGAACAAATAGTGAATTAATCAAATGATTGACTCATAAAGACATAAGGTTACTTGTTGCCACTTGCTGGTTTATCAGCCTGCGCTGAATCCCTACCAACAGTACACACAACGTTGGTCTGGAACATGCAATCACATTCAACCGGACTGATATAGCTAGTGCTGTAGATATTTCTCATTAACACAAATGAGGCTTTCCGCAAATGTCACATTACCGGCTCCGTAGATTCTCATTCTCTTTCCCAGCAAACAAACTTGGCACACATGGAGTTGTCTCATCAGCAGATTGCTTGTGAAAGCCTGCTTCTGATCTGTAAATTGTGTCACAGCGAATGATTTAACTGTTCTTGATTGAACTATTTATTTCATGTAGGTCTATATGTTTCTCAAAAGACAAATCTGGTGGATCAAACGGGTACAAGGCTGCGTCACTGAGAAACAACAAGCTTGTCCCTGCTCGCTGCTTGGAATAAGCATAATTTACATGAGATAAAAAGAGGTGTGATTTGCATGCACCGGAAAAACAATTTCGGAGCTCAGCCACCATTAGCGACACAGCTCATCATTAAGTAGGGGGTAGAATCTACATTGGCATTCCAAGGTTTGTGAGTGAAACGCGCTGAGACATTTTTTACACATGCAGGCTTGAAGCAAACTCTTCAGTGTGCCTGTACCAGCAGTCCCTATCCAGTGTGATCAAAGCAGGGCCCAACTCTCAATCCCCACAGCCTCTTTAAAGGATTGCGCACAAAGACAACGGTGAACACACTCCATGAGCGGTTATATGCAAACTTTCCCCTGCGCACAAACACACACTCAGCCTCCAAGGTATTCAAACAGTTAATTACTTCAAACACTGTGACAGCCATCAAGATGCATTCAAAAACATAAAGCAACATAAACCAAATCTCAACCACCCAAGCAGGGATGCCAAGTCTGCAGTTTTCCCACAGAACTGGGATACTTTGAAACTATTGGAAAACTGTCTCTTCAACACAAAAGAAGGTTTTTCTAAACTTGTGGGTGTTTTTAAACTAGTGGGTATTTCGCAATCATGTGGTGAAAATGATGCCCTTTACCTGACCTAACCCTTAAACACAATCGGCACTGAGAAAGGGGTCTTAGCATCACAAAAGCCATTTCCCAATCAGAGGGCATTTATCAACCACTTTACCTGACTGGATAAAATAATGAAGGTCCATTCCTAACCCCTCGCCTAAACCTAGCCCCCACTGACTTAGGTAGGGTAAAGCAGTGTAAATGCCCACAGATTTGGTAAATGCCCTTGATTGATTTTGCAACCCCTCCTAGTGTACTGCAGAAACATATACTTTACCTCACTGTCACGTGAGAAAATCAGAGCGATAAACAGCCCACTGGAATCACCCAGCGATCAGGAAACTTCCATTATAGTCCTGCAGATATAATTGTTACCGCTGGTTGATTTTTTTCATTTGTGGGTTAAAGGTTTGACATTTTAAATAAATTATGTTTGACTGAAATCCTTGTATTGAAGCATTTTATTATTATCCCATGAGGTCACAGGTGAGAATGGCAGTGAAGCAACGCAACTGATGCTGGTAAGTCACATGACAGCAACAACATAAACGGATGCAGCACATTCAAATTTCTTTCATACTACTCATTTTCATACTACATAGAACATACTTTTTATGTATAAGTCATGAAGTTAATTTCAACCCAAACTCTTAGATTTTGGATGCAGCAACTGTGTTTTTGATTATTACTACTGAAATTGTGTATAATGCATAAAACTGAGTGCAGAATATTTATTTGAGGTATGGGAGTGGCATATTTTTGATTGGCCATTGCATTGATTTTGTTACGCATGCTGGCAACCCTGCAACCAGGTAATCTGCACACCAACGCTTCCCTAGTGTCACACTCTCTTCCTGTTGAGCCTTGGGGAATTCAGCTACTTGTCAACTTGTATACCGCCGTAATGAGACAATCAGTTTCTAATTGAACTATTTGTGTCTCAGCAATTATTACACCAATTAGTCTCCTTCGAAACACTTCCAGCAAATATTCCACATCTATACCTACATCCCACTTTTAATTAAGACCTTGTTGGGTGCTATCAAGCTTTCTGCACATTAATCTGTCTGCATTACCATGTTTAACAAGAGTTTCGTGTCAGCAGATTACCTTGATTGGATAGGAGGATAACAGCACCAGGACCAAATTTGCTTCCCCCTAAAGCAATGTTCTGTGCATTTCATTTATTTGTTTATTTATTTTAATGAGGGGTAAATTGCACAAAGTGTTTTTTTTCTTTTCTTTTTTTTTGGCAACAATGAGAATTGGTCTGTAGGCAGCAGCACTGTAATTTTTCACAACAGACACTTAAATAATAAATCAATAAGAGGCAGTCTTATGCAGTTTGCTTAGTCAGTATGTTCAAACGAGGAGGGTCAGGCTGAGCCATTTCATTTTCTGTCCCAGCATTTCCGCTCTGTCTCTATTTCCATGTTGCTTTCCAATTGCGCTTTATTGACGGTGGGTAATTGATTTCGACAGCACACTGAACTCTACTTTACACCACGGTTTTTAACATATCAGAAAGCTTTAATGGTGCGTTTAAAAATCACCTTTATTACTGCCATACAATAGAAGCTATTTGTCTGTCCTTTTGTGTTTGCCAACCTTGGCCTCCTCATTGGGTTTGTTGGGTAGTCTTTATCAGAAACAGTCGGTGTTATAGAGCTTTCTGTCATGTTGAAGGAATGAAGTCATTCAGGCGATGAATCATGTGCATCGTTTCATAAGGTAAGAGTCAGATCCTGCTTGCCAGTTCAGTCCAGTCTCTGATCTCAGGTCAGCACGAATAGTCCAATAGATCGGTATTGTTTCAGCTTGGTTGCATCTGCACTGGCCGGATTACGACAGTAGCTCTTACAAGGTTCACTGGCATTCTCTTGTATTATCTGCCCCCGGGCGATGTGCACACACTCACATAAACACACACATGCACACACATGTACAAAGAGAAGTAAACAAATGTTGATTTGCGTTCAAAGGCAAACAGAGAAAAACAAAGATATGGCTCATGCACGCTCGACTTCACATATCGCATTTTGCAGGGCTTATGAAGACAATCCTCATGGGCACAAACAATGCACAGCGGTTTACCTCTTACAGACATGGACACACACACACACACACACACATATGACTCTTGCTCTCTCCCCATTCCTCTTCGCTGTCTCATTAGTAAGTACAGTGCCCCATGTGTTATCTAGTCAGGCTGGCAGTACTGGGTCCTTGTCATGTTATCCCTGCATAATCTGTGGCTGTAGACATTTGCAGTTCTGCACTGATTAAAGCTGGCCAGCAGGAAACCACTGCAATCCTCTTACAGCTCTCACATTTCAGCAGGCCAAATCAGGCATGCTCTGAGCCCAATGACTCAAACCAATCTCTGCACTTACTGCGGAAACCTTACATCTACACTCTCTTTTTCTCTGCTGTATACTGTCTCACTTTTTTAAAGTTAGTGTGAGACACACAAGGCTTTGGATTTGGCATAGAGAAGTATTTGGAGACCTTTGATATCAGGGTCAATGACAGATCTGTTTTACTTATGAAAAAAGACATTAAAAATGCAATTTATACATATAATGGCTTGAATACACCTCCTCTATGTTGAGCGATTTCTGCATTAAAATTCATTTTAATATTTTTGGGGGCATAAAGTCAGAAATGTCAGGGTGATACAACTGTTTTGATATTATAATGAAGACAAAAGCTCATTACAAGAATAAAACTACTTATTATTTCTTATTGAGAGAGAGAATTGAAATTTAACATACCTTTATTTCAGTTATGGACAACATTATACAAAACCAAACCAAACCAACACAACAGCACGCACAGATTATTTAAAAAAAAATTGTAAACTCTAAATTCTCATCACTAATTTCACACAGAGCCCGTTTGTAAGATCTCCCATAGCCTTATTATACCGCAAAGTCAATCAAAATTCTGGATTTCACTATAGGTTAAAAAACTCTTAGAAAAAGTGGTCCAACCAACATTCAGAAACATGTATAAAAAAATCTAAATAAAACAGTAAAGACTGTGTGTCAAAGTCAATAAAAGTCTCGTTCACACCAAGAATGATGAACATAACAATAAGGATAACTATATTAGTATCCACACAAAAACATGATTACATTCTGTTTATTATAAACACAAATTTCAGTTACACTGTCTGTTGCTTTAAATTCTCAACCTCTTTTAACTTGGGTAATCTGTTTGGCTGTCAATGTTAGCATTCATAAACTGGGTGGCTTGGGGTGGTCACTCTAAAGAGTCTTTCACACTGAGGACAATAACTTTAGTGTTAACTATAAATGTTTTAATAATCATTCTAACACATTGAGAACAGATAAGTCCACAACACAACTATAATGAATAACAATTGCACATTATAACGATAATGATTATAATTAGAAAAAATAGAAATCGCAAGACACAAATTCAAAATACAGAGAAAATGTCAGAATTGCAAGATTGAAACTCAGAATTGCAAGAAAAACAATCTGACTTCTGAGTTTATATTAGCAAATCTATGGAATTGCTATGGAAGCCTGAATTTAGGGATTTATTTATTTTTTAATCAGTTACCTTTTTTTTTTTTTCATTTATTGACTTTTTTTTTATCCCTTTGGTGAAAACAAGCTTCCAGACTCATCGACCCAAGAAAGTGTTTGGAATGAAACACTCCACAATCAGCCCTTGCTCTTCATGGATCACAATCATCACAGCACAAACCTGACGGGCTCCAGTCAGGAATCTTGTACTCGTTCCTTACGGCATGTCTCACAGCCAGAGTGTAAACTCCCAGGATCTGTTGCTATTATACCCGGATGAACCATTTCTTCATCAGGAGCTTTCATTCAGCTTGGCAGCTGGAAGCCAAAGCCTCAGTGGGAGTAAAGCATGACGAAAAAGATCTCTGAACCCTTTATATGAAAACTAACGATGGAATAAACTGCGCACAACAGCAACCAACGCTGTTGTAAAATGCAGCAGTTGTGTATTCTTTGATGCCGGCTCTCCCTAAGTATGAAATATTAAGCCTGTGAAGCATACAGACATGTTATACACAGAGAGAATTTCGATTCACTGGAGAGGCGAACAGAACAGTCTTTTGCTGCAGAGGGCCTGCAATTCACGAGCATCTAACAAGTGTGAAGAGTCATAGAGAATCAATGGAATATGGATCGCAAGCAAAGTGTATGAGGACTACAGCAGTATATCGATATGAAGTGCTTCGTTCTCCTTACGACTTCGGACAGACTTTTAAGAGCGCTGCAACATCAAAGGAGGAAAGCAAGCCATCAGGAGTAATGTAGACCAGCAGTCTGTGAAACAGAGCAAAACATCAAAATCTGAGGAAAAGATGAAAGTACAAGCAAAATATAAGGCCATTGTGGTAAACACAAGCAAATTGACAAAAGACATACATAGCATTTTTTTTCTTGCCATTGTTCAGCGATCTTTTTCAAGGACTTTGATTTTACAGACAATGTCAGGGACTGTTTCCATGAAGATCATAGGGTTTCACTTCTTTATATTATGGCAAACTGTCATAATGTCATTAAGTCCAACTAGATCAGTAGTTTGATTGTCTAGAGAAGCAGTCCAAGAAATTCTGAACTGAAGCAACTGGTGGCTCAAATATTTAGATGAATTACAAATAAAGGTATGTATGTCATTTTTAAAGATTAATCAATTTCCCTTTTTCTCCTTTACTTGTGCATGATTCATGAATAGTAAGACAATAATATAAAAATAACAAAAATGACCATTGTGGGAATAGTTAATAGCTCTTTTTTATTGTTATATTTAATTTATTATGTCATTATTGCTAATTTTGTAATTTTGTACTAAAACTAAAACAAACTATTAAATGTTGTTTTTGTTAATTGAAATAAAGTTTAAATTAAATAAAATTTAAATATTAGATGAAAGACTTAATTGCCTAAATAAAATAAGATAAAAGATAAAAGCTATAAAATATATAAAAACTACAAAATTACTAACTAAAATCTAAAAAAAAAAATATATATATATATATATATATATATATATATATATATATATATATAAGCTCTTTCAAAATATTAATAAATATCATAATAATATATAAATAATATTAAAACAACACTTAAAGTTCAGCACTATTTTGCGCTTGGTGGAAAGTTGTCAGGCATTGATTTTAAAAACTGAGCCTGTTTTCAGTTGTCAGTATCAACAAAATCCAACTACTGTTGGTAGTTTTGACTGAGTAATAAACCTTTGTATATAAAAAGCACTTTTACTGTAAGTGAAATACGGTGGCATAAACACCATGACTTCTTTCTGTTTGTGTGGTCTATTTCATTAGCGTACAGTAAACACTGAGGCACTGCATGAATGTTTTTGCCATCTGAATATCCATGGTTTGTTACTTTGAACTGTGTTATTCCGAGATGATATAAGCTCATCTACACTTTGAAAGCTGACACACTTCTTCACTACAATGTCTATTGGTCAGACCGCTGGAGGACGGGAGCCCCCAGGGCAAAGAACATGGCAAACGGCTTTCATTATGATTGGAATCTAGATCTATAAAGTGGGGCTCCAGATGCCTCTCTGTTATTTTCAGGCCCTCTGGCACCAGCTTCCAAAGGCTGGAACATATTCAATTATATTCATAAATGTAAGATCATCACACAGTTGACAAATATAGAACAGATTTGTATTATTTAAATGCAACCTGGGAGAAGAGAAAAAAGACTGTGAGCGAATAAAATTACAGAGAAAATATGCAAATTGTGTAAGAAGATTAAGAAGATGAGCAGGGGCTGGTGCACACAGAGCAGGGGGCTTATGACGAAAGGAGGGAGGGATGATGTAGAAGATCAGAAAGACACGAAGAAAGAATGTGGGAGAAGAGAGCGATTTGAAAGAAGGTGAGATTGGATGGGACGCTGAGAGCGAAAAATGAAAATGAACCGAATACAAAGAGCGATGAATAAAGAAAACAAAAAGTGCAAAGAAAATGGTTATGGGGAAGACAAAGCTGTACAAAGTCGCAGGCTGTTGTAGGAGGTTTCAGAATTTGCTATGAGTAAGAGAGAATAAGGAAGACTGGTTAAAAACTGAATTCTTCTACTTGTCCACTATACATTTTCTCTTTACTTGAAAATGAACATTAGCTACACTGTAAAAAAAAATTCCGTAAAAAAACGGGTAATGTACTGGCAGAAAATTACCAGGACATTTTCTGTTAAATTTACGGACATTTCCTTCAACATTAAAAAGGAAAATTCTGTAGATTTACATTTTCGTCTGTACCAGAAATTTCTAAAAAATTATAGCATAGGCCTATCTTCAGTAGCAAATAAATCCAGCACAATATATACAAATTGAACATGGTTTATTTTTACCTCATCTAAACATTCTTAAAAGTGCGTTCAGTAGCTTTTATTTGCTTTTAACAGGTTAAGACAAAAATATTACATCAATTAATTTAACAATGTGTTTTAGTTTTAAACAGCACCAGGCAGAAAAAAGAAAACATAAGCAGCTACTTGTACAATATTGGTGTTGCACCAAATAGTGGTCACAAAGATAAACTTCACTGTGAAACAGTCAAGATTCAAAACATTTTCAGATACACGGGAAAATATTAATACAAAGACAGGGCTGTCATTAATAAAAATTGCTACAGACTTCTAGTCAATAGTCAAGTGAAATGTTATTTAAAAGGACAGTTCACATCAAAAATGTGAATTCTGTCATCTACAATTGACATGGTACTGCAAAAAAAAAAAAAAAAAAAAAAAAAAACCTCTTGTACATCATTTGAAAATAAAGAACAAAGATTCATGCACTCATGCCTGACATTTCAATGTGAAACTGAGAGAACTATACATTCAAAAATTAAGAGCGGGGCTCCAAGTGTTTGTGTGCTTTTAGTATCTCTTGCCATGTGCCAGCTTGGGGAAACTACTTCTTTTTTCCTTTTGCTGCATGTTCAGTCCAAGTTCCATGTTGAGATTTGAAAAAAGCTCAAATTGTACATGGATTCTCAAAGTTGTTCATACATGAGTCTTGAAAGCGTAGGTTCCCTTCATCTGAACCGTCGACCCTCGTTCAGGATTTCTTCACAGGAAGACTGGAAATGACAAGAAATGAAATGAATGAAAGAGTAACGTGCAGAACAGGTTGAGATTTAATTATCAAGTTCCAGTTCAAACATTGTTTATAAAATGCTAAACTTGCATTTCCAGTGGTCTCCAATTGTATAGGTCATGTGATCTTGTCAACAATGTTTTATGATATACTTAAAGGGTTACTCCACCCCAAAATGAAAATTCTGTCATTAATCACTTTTCCCCATGTCGTTCCAAACCCGTAATAGCTTTGTTCGTCTTCAGAACACAATTTAAGATATTTTGGTCCAGAAAAGTATGAAAAGCATTGTCAAAATAGTGCATCTGTCATTAATTACTCACCCTCATGTCATTCTAAACCCGTAAGACCTTCGTTCATCTTTGCAACACAAATTACGATATTTTTGATGAAGTCTGAGAGCTTTCTGACCCTCCATAGACAGCAAAATAAAAATAATGACTTTATTCAACAATTTGTCGCATCTGCGTCACAGTAGCGCCATTTTGGAGAATATCTGCTGAACGCAAACTGCGTACGCTGTTCTGTGTCAGCCGAACCACATGGATACGCTGTTTTTGTTAAATAACGATTTGAATAAAAGTTATTTTTATTTTCTTTGCGTACAAAAAGTATTCTCATCACTTCATAAAGTTCAGATTGAACCACTGATGGCAGATAGACTGTTTTAACGATGTCCTTATACTCCGTTTCTGTGCCTTGACCGTGTAAGGACCCTTGCTGTCTATGGAGGGTCAGAAAGCTCTCAGACTTCATCAAAAATATCGTAATTTGTGTTGCAAAGATGAACGAAGGTTTAGAATGACATGAGGGTGAGTAATTAATGACAATTTTAATTTTTGAGTGAACTAACCCCTTTGATTATTTTCAACTAAACAGCAACACAACAAAATGCTTTATACACAGTCTCATTACATATGTTCCTTACATTTGTATGAATTCCAACGTAGGAGCCATCTCCTCTGGATGTTTTATGTTTAAAATAAAATGAAGAGAATGTGTAGCTCAGCCACAATGGGGGAGGAAATGATAAGTTCTTGAATGACAGCAATCTGGAATCACCAATAACAATAAAAAAATAAGAAATTATAAACAGCACATTGTAAATTCAGAAAGCCACTCCAAACATTGATTAAATCTTTCCTACACAAAGAACTTCAATAAAGTCAACTGAATAAACGACTCAATTACTAATTTTTGTCAGTATTGAACAACTCTAAAGGTAAATAAAAATGGAAGCATATGGGTAGCAAAATTCAATTTGAAATATGCAAAATGGCAATGCATTGCAATACATAAAATGGCAATGTAGTTCTGTATTTTTATTTACATTTTGCCACACGTGTCCAAATTTTAGTGTGAAATGAAAATTCCGTTATATAATTTACATTTGCCATTTTCTACACTAGTTTTAATATGCAAATTAAAAACATATTTTAACACTTTATAAGTTAATTATTCACAATATTAAGTTAATTAAAACAAAAATCATTACCCAAATTGATTAGATGCGTTTAACATGTCCAAGCAAAAACTGTAGCAAAATTATCATTTAAATGCTGTTTTTCCTAAATGCATTTAAACTTAGGGGTAGGACACTTGGGATTGCATTTCCATCATAATACCGTGAGAATTTGAGGATGCATTCTGAGCCAAAGGTGCAGCAAAAGGGTAGCAAAATGCTGATTTAAATGTATTTTATTTTTCTTAAATGCATTGACACTTACATATAAGACATTTCAATAACATTTTCATTTAATACCCCGCAACGAATAAGTCAATGTGGAAAGCGTTTGGTTGATGGTGGATATTGACCTACTGTGCATCCTGTTGCTGAGCCCCAACGATTGACAGGTCAGGGGCGTGTTGCATTTTCAAATGCATTTCAAATCCACATTGACTTTAAATTCATAGCGAGGTATTAAATGAAAATGCAACTGAAACGTCTTATATGTAAGCGTCAATGCATTTAAGAAAAATAAAAGTCATTTAAATCACCATTTTGCTACCCTTTTGCTGCACCCTTGGCTCAGAATGCATCCTCAAATTCTCACTGTATTTGTCTACATTTATCATGCGGTATTATGACGAAAATGCAATCCCAAGTGTCCTTAAGTCTAGTGTAGGAAATGGCAAACATAAATTATATAATTGAATTTTCATTTTGTACTAAATATTGCACATATGTATGGGAAAATGTCAATTTAAATACAGAAATGCATTGCCATTTTACATATTGCATTGCCATTTTGCATTTCAAACTGAATTTTGCTCGCCATATGCTTCCATAAATAAAAACTGTAGTGTTAATAAATAAAACAATACAAACCATTGAAAAGAATGCAGGGGGTACTTGGGATGCACAATACAGCAGCAATTACGACCTGTCATTAGAAAAGAAAACAGAAGAAACAATGAATGTCATGAACTGCTGTCCCTTTAAAACATGACTCACATCGACGCACATCCCAACTTTACATCAGTCAAGACATTTTGACTTATTTAAAACTGTCACTAGCCAAAAAAATGGTCATTTTGGCATAATTTGTGTGCTTTTGTCCGTGTACTCGATGCGCTCCTGACGCGCTGAGGCGTGTGCGTTCACCGACAGTGTGCAAGTAACGTTACCGAACAAACTTCTGTGTGTGTGTAACAAACAAGACAATAAAATGTCTAAACCTACCTCGTTTGGCAGAAAAGTTGCTTTATCCTTGAAGAATTCCGCGATGTCAGATCTTCATAGTCTTATAATCTATTTTAAAGAATTAAAAAAAAAAAAAGTCGTTAGTCGAAAAAAAATCTTCTTTTCTTGACAATTCCTCTGCCAGCTTCTGTTGAAGGCATAAAGCGCTCTAAACACAGTTGTACGACACTTCAGATTTAACGTTATCACAGCTGCTTAACATTACCTCATTAACATGCCGGATGCTTCACGGCACGCGCAGTAACAAATACATCGCATCAACAACAATTAAAAGTTAATAAACTTGTTTATAAAACTGAAAGTGAGCACACTGTAACACGTAACTTACCTCCACGTCGAGTGAGATGTGACGGTGTGCTGAAAATGTCAAATGCGACGGCTCCGACATTCATTTGGCAAACAAGGAAGACAGCAACTAAGTTAACGTTACATTTAACAAAATATAATTTACCACGGAAACAGTTCCTCAAACCCGAAATCCGACTTTAAAATGAAATTTTTACCGAGACTATCTCTGTGAATAATGGCGTCTGCTCAAGCACTGTTTTCGCGCCGATAATCGACTGAGGTTCTTGTTCCCACAATGCAAAGCGTAATTAAAAAAAATACGGAAAAACACCTGTAAAAACCAAATACGGAAAATTCCTTCAAATTATTAAGGTGTATTGTACCTACTGTATTTTTACAGAATTTTTTTACAGTGTATGCTGACCTTCAGTTCATCCAAGATGAGTTTGGTTCTTCATTTGGAACAGATTTGGAGAAATTAAGCATTACTTCATTTGTTCACCAATGGATCCTCTGCAGTGAATGGGTGCCGTCAGAATGAGAGTCCAAACAGCTGATAAAACATCACAAAAACTCACAGCACTCTGGTCCACCAACAAACCCATCATTAAGAAACAAGAAATAACGCTTCTTCCAGTGAAAAACTCCATCCCCTGTTGTCCTCTCACGTCAAAATCTACCAACATATTTATTTAGCACTGTTTTGGACAGTTTTTGCTTTTAAACAGTGCTTGATTTGTGCATGCTTCACTCATGATTTAGACAAGAAAACTTTTTCACTGGTGAAAGTATTATGGATGGAGGACTCATATTTTAGCCAGAAGCAACTGTTTGAAGTTTTGAAATCCTTAATGATGGATTTATTTATTACAAACATGCAGCTTTTAACTTCAAAATACATTAATTGATGGACTGGAGATGTATGGATTACTTGTGAATTATTGTGATGCTTTTTTCAGCTGTTTGGACTCTCATTCTGACACCCATTTAGTTCACTGTGTATAGTATTTGCTAAGAAAAGGGCTATTTAAATAAATTTCAGTTGATTCCAATTGATTCTCTGACTTAGTAGAATGACAATATAAAAGTCACTTTTTTATTTTACAGACAACATGTTTTTATATTATTACTATCACTTAAAATTATTGCTTCACATGCAAAATAAATGGTTCTGTATACATGAATATATAGCTATAGCTCCTCGGCAGGGGATCCTCGTATTTGGAGATCTCTGGAATTGTTTGTAAATCCAATAAATCCTCCTCAAATATTCCTAATTAACTACAATTACTCATGTGTTGTCAAAAAGCTGGTGTTCAACTTTATGAATTCCCTTACATGAAATATGTACTCTATTTCCGACTATATTTGTCATTCAGCTTTCGCACTTTACTGTTTCAGCTTCATCTCATTTTATGAAACCATCTGTTTCTCCTTTTGTTTGTGTTTGTAAAGAAATAAACAGAAGTTTGTAAGGCAATGTCTTATTGAAGCAGCTATCTTGTCGGAGCAAAGCATCTCACTTAGGCATAAAGTTTCATTACGGCTATGTCTCTAACTTATCAGTGTAACAGATCAGATGAGATGATAACAGTTCAAAGAAGTGTGGTATGGGGAAAAGAAGAACAGAGGATAATCTGGAAGGCAAAGTCTCTAAAAATGTGTCTAGACTGGAGGAAATTTTTTGTTTATTGGGGATCAGCAGCACTAACTATCAAGTACAGTCTGAGATATGCCCATTTTTAGCTCTGCTTAAAGATGCTATTAGTCATTTTTAATACCTTACATAATATGTCCCAGTTACATGACTGATATATCATTAAAATAAATGTACAAACAAATCATATCTGTCTCAGTACAGCTCTATGTTCTTTAAATAAATAAAAAGAGACATTGGAGCGGATCAGATTGCAATCGCTTAAAGAACTCAGACAGCATTATGGTGAGCCTCATAAAGCCTCCATCTATTTCACACTGAAATCTAATGGGGAAAAAGTATTTTAATTAACTAAATGCACCTAGGCTGTATGTTTTCAAACATTAGTTTTCATTGTTACATTATTTCCATAAAAATTAACCAAATGTTTCGTATTACTGTAAAATGGTAAATAAATGAAGCCGTTTTACACCATATTTTTTGTACTGCTTTTAATTTACACTAATTAACAAACACTTTGCATATATACAGAACGATTCTCATTACTTTATTGTATTAATACATTATTTTTCTTCTGATTTGGGCTGAAAATTTGGTGTTGTTTACCCAGCCAAAATAACCAAGGTGTTTAGAGAGTCAGTGTGGATAAAGAGCATCTTGTTCACCCCAGGTGAACGTCTTTTCCCATGCAGCCTTGAATGAAGCAGCGATCTATGGGAATCAAAAAGGAAGAATCTTTGATTTCATGATGTGCACACCTGGGACGGCCAGACTGTGTCTGAAATAAGATTTTCTTCTACACTGCTGTTTTGAGAAGCTGCTGCATTACTGTGACACCATAGACTACAGTTTGTCTCTGCCACAGTATATCAAACATGATGTAGATATGGTGGCTCTTTAGTCAGAGTGTATTTCATATTCCAGCTATATTACTCTCCATGGTAATACATTATTGACAACAGCGTTGTGCTGCACACTACAGGTCATGGCCTGTCGGTTGATCAAAGCGGGATTTTCAGACTCGGGAGTTTTACAAGTCACTCATTATATTTTCTGCTTTTCAAATATCTTCTTTGAATATAAATGATTTTAGTTTTCACCACAAATGACAAATTTCAGCAAAAAGGACAAGTTTCTGTACTCACAAATAGTGGTTAGTGTTTAATTAAACATTATTAGTATATTGCTCTTCTGATAGGCTTCACATGAAGTTAAAGCATATTTAAAGCAATTGTCTTAAAACTTTTTCTGTTGAAAGTCGGGGCTGTTCGGCACGATGAATTCAAGAGTACTCAAAACAGATCAGATGAAACATTGTGGCCTATGGGGAAAACAGTTTAAATAACAGTTAACAGCTTGTTTAAAAGTCTGTGGAGTGAAAGACATTGCCAACCTGACATGCCAGGTTATATTTTCCACAAGCTGTTTCTAAAAAGCTTATTGTTTTTTCTTCTCTTTCTTCTTTTCATTAGTTACTATAGCTTCTAATCAAACAAAAAAATGTGTGAAGCAAAGAGCTAATCTACCAACAGCCAAACAATCTCATGAAAATGGCTGCATTACTAGGATGTTCATCAGAGACCATCATAAATGTGTCTTTCAAAATCCAAACGTTCTAGCCTACTTAAAAAGAAGCTGTTTGTTGTTTCTGCCTTTAATGTTTCTGTCATTAATGTGAATATTCATGAACAATTCCTTGAACTAAGAACAGGCAATTGAGTCAGTTTACCCTGTGGGCTCGTCTGTGCATTTTGCCTTTTCAGAGGTCTTTCAAGTATTATTGCCTTTACAAAACACTTTGTAAATTTATCTATTAAATCTGCAATTGGAAACAGTACATTTCTCACGGCTTGTCTTGGAGAACGAAAAGTGCACATAATTGCTGAACACACAACTTAAAAATAATTCCAATTAGCAACATTACCTCCTTCAAGAGGAAACTGTGTCCAAATAAATTGTTGTTAATTACGCCCATGGAGAATATGTTTTGGATAACATGTAATTAAAGAAGCTAATTAATTCAGCTTTTTGTCCCCATTCCTTCTCCTTTAAAGTGTAGTGGAAAAACTGAATGAGACACCCTGCCAGATGCATCAAAAATGCCATCCATTAAAACATGACAGGGAGTCAGTCTTTTAAGATGGCTACTTAATAAGCTCTGTGTTAGCATGCAACCCTAAGCTTGTTTAAAAGTGAGAGTGAGTCTTTGATGAATAAATACCCAGATGAAGAAAAGGTCACGTCATACCCAAGCAGCCCGGCTGAGTGTCATGAGACTTCTTGCCCTTGTTTTTCCCGCTGCTAACCAGTTTCAGCTGCTATCACTGCCTCTTTTTTTTCTGTTCAATCATAGAATAACATCCTGTATGAAGGTGCATGCAGGTATCATTCTGCTGAGTTCTGTCTCTGACAAGAATAAGGGAGAGATTCACCAATTTCAGAAGTTATTCATTTCCCTCTTCCATTCAGCTCTACTTTTCAGAAATCAGATTTCTTAAATTCTTATTTTTAAGCTATAAGCATACCAAAGCATTGCAATAAATAAAACATTCTAATTTAACATTTAATTCAACATTCTTAACTACCTTAATCCATCTCTCTTTATTTTTTATTTTATGTCATATTTTGGTAAGTTGTGGACATGGATTTATCCACTATTCACTTTTTTCTTGAATAGTTCAGTGGTTTGAATGAATAGGTTGAGTGAATGATTCAATTATTCACTCATGAAGATGGTCACATATTTTGTTCCTGAATGAATCACTGTTTTTAGAAAAACACTTGCACTATATTCCAAATGGGAAAAATGTGCCCATGGACCACAAAACCAGTCTTAACTGTCAATTTTTAGAAACTGAGATTCATACATCATCTGAAAGCTGAATAAATAAGTTTTCCATTGATGAATGGTTTGTTTGGATCGGACAATATTTGCCCGAGGTAAAACTCTTTGAAAATCTGGAATCTGAGGGTGCAAAAAAATCAAAATATTGAGAAAATCGCCTTTAAAGTTGTCCAAATTAAGTTATTTGCAATGCATATTACTAATAAAAAATTAAGTTTTGATATATTTACGGTAAGAAATTCACAAAATCTTTACTTAATATCCTAATGATTTTTGGCATAAAAGAAAAATTGATAATTTTGACCCCTACAATGTATTCTTGGCTATTGCTACAAATATACCCCAGCGACTTAAGACTGGTTTTGTGGTCCAGGGTCACAAATGAGAACAAAAAGGTTGTTCCAATTCGAGGTGCTCAAAACTGACCACTTTAAAGGGCCGTTCATATGAATGATTTCAAAGGGTACAACCGATGGACCTATAATTCTACGCAGGTTTAATTTTAAGGTCATTCTTTCCTGAATGGAGTGGTATTTTGTATGAATCAGCTGAATGAATGATTTAGTGACTGGATTGTCTGGAATAATACAAACAGTTCCCGTTACTCTTAGGACTGTATACTAGAACTAAATGTTGTATAATATACAACAACTCTACCTAGGAGCCAGTTGCCTACAGTAAACTCCAGAACCACTGCCGTCATCAAAACTCAAATTTGGCAATGCTCCTAAAAATTGTGGCACTGGAATAAATGGCCCTGTGCTCCTTCTGAAAACAGTGTATCATTTTCAGCTGCATAGTATTGATGGGGAGATTCTACAATACAAAAACTACATTGATTTCCATTTTCCATTCAAAGACAGAGAGAATAGAGTAGAAAAACGCAGCTATGCACATTCTTTCCCCTGTCTGTGAGGCATGCTACAAAGAATAGCAGACCAAATGAGTGTTATTAAAAAAGAAAGAAGGAAAGACAGAGAAGCAGCGGTTGTTTCATGAGGGGAACTTATTTAATTAATGGTGTTTTTGTGAGGTATCAACCATATGCTTTTTCTTCTGCAAGAAATGAGTCTGTGTCGTCCATGCTTGGATAGAGCAGACACGAAGGGAGTATTGATATGCTAATGTTGCTCCTCATTAGCTGCAATTAATTAGAACTGGCCGACTGGGCACTGCAGTGTTAGTGTGCCGGTGAGCCATGCTGTTTATCTGGAAATAAGAGGCGCTGCACCGTGATGCACAAAAGACTGACTGACTGACAGAGGAGATGATGATGTGAGAGAAAGAAATACCAAGGCACCAGACCTTGATGAGGAGTCACATCATGATACCATTAAGAAACAGAAAAAGCTTTTGTTACAAGACAGAGAGAGAAGGAATGGGAAGATGATAACTGTTTTGACTTTTTCTGACAAGTCTATCATTTTTGTATAAATACGTTTAGACTACAGAACACAATACAATTACGATTTCAGCATGTCTAAAGAAACCCTTAAAGTGATAGTTTACCTAAAAGTAAAAATTATTTGATCAATTACTCACCTGCGTGTTGTTCCTAACCTGCGTGACTTTATGTCTACTGTGGAGCACAAAGGAATATATTTTTGAAGAATGGAATAACAATAATTGACCCCTCTTTGACTTTTACTGTATGGAAAGACAGAAAAAAGACAATTTCAAAATATATTCTGAATATATGTAAATATCTTTTGTGGACCACAGAAAAAAGGAAAAAGAAGAAGAAGAAAGAATGCTATGAGGAGGAGTAAACAATAATATATATATATTTTTTTTTTTGGTGAATTACCCCTTTAAGACACAGTGTACAAGTAGGAAAGAACCTTTCTGTTTCCTCTTCTTTTATATTCTCTTCTTTCTCTGTACAAAACAATTGGATCCATGGCCCTGCAGTGCACAATACAACATCATTTACCAAGCAAACAAAAGTTGACAACACAATATAATTAACCTAAAACGTAACAGAATTAGGCAACAACCCAACGGAAGAAATTTTCCTCAAAAGAGCAATAAAATATTTATAATTCTTTCATGTCACAGCTGATATTTTGTTGAATTCTTGCATTTTTGTGCATTTCTGCATTCCAGTTATGCCCTTAGTCAACAGTTTCATATCATTATGAATTTTGGTGCATTCATTTTCTGTACACATATCATGACTAAGAAAGGAAAGACGGCTACATGAGGTGCTTGTGTATCACGTCTGAAGCTGGATTGACACTGATCTACTTACACTGATACTGTATGTATATAGAGATGAATCCTATATACACTTGCATCCTAAAAATGAAACTTCTGTCACCTGTCAGCAGAACTGGGTAGATTACTTACAAATTGTAATCCATTACTGATTCCAGATTACATGACAAAAATTGTAGTCAGTAACGTAATCAGTTACATTATACATTTTAGGTAATATAATCAGATTACTTTTAGATTACTTTTGATTTAACTTGTTTATAACATTGATTTAAATAGCATTACCTTGTACCATAATGATGTAAAAATTGCTAAGAGTAAGAAAACTTGTTCCATTCATTGTAATTTACAACATGAAGTGCATTAAACATTATATTACATCAAGGTTTCCCAAACTAGGGTTCGTAAAGGAACTGCAGGGGGTTGTGAGTTTAATGAAAAGCTGACAATTAATTAAATCATAAAACATTTAAATGAAAATAAATCATTTTAAAACAAACTCCCTTTCGAGGAAAGTCTCTTCAGTCTGTGGCCATATTTTCAGCTTGTACAAGACCTATCTTAATGAATGGGGAAATCCTGAAATCTCAAAAACTGCTTGCTGAACTCACAATTAAATTACATATGTCAAAACAGCATTCTGAAATTAATTGCCCCATGAATGTTGTTTCTTATGCTCAAATAGCGTTAAAAAGCTTATTTTTCAGGCTAGATCAGCCTATGTGCATGCAGAGTAATAATGTGCTTATGCTGGTCTAGTCAGGTTTCTATGGGAAATTTGGCTCTTTCTTTTAGAAGGTGGGACTATTCCTCCATATTGCATGTTGTAGTTTCTCCCATTCATAAGTATATAGGAGTGAACCGTCTTTGCGTTTCTATAGTCTTTGTTTTAAATAAAACACTTACTAAAAAAGATGAAATATTTGTATTTACCTGCATGCCATGTGACCATTGCTCAACATCAAAGAAACCGTGGACATGCAAATGTGATACTTAATTATTGAAATATTTATTTTAAAATCTCAGGAGTACTTAAAGCAAATATATTTGGTGAATAAGGTTTAGATGACAAAAAGGTTTGGAATGCCTGCATTACATGTAACTATAAGAAATAACTTGAATATGTGCATTTTAGTTAGTTATAATTAATAATACATGATTAAAAAACCTACAGAGTACTAATTTAAATAACAATGAATGTGTTCATCAGTAGTTGATGCAATGTTGAAACCCTTCTTAAACCTGAAATAATTTTTGTAAATCCAGTGGTCAAATGCTGTCGCCACCGGACTAATGACTAATCTATGTATGAATGTCCACAAAACTGGACTATATATACATATATAAAATGTATATAATCAATAGGCTATTTTAGAAAGGAAAATTTAAAAGATGAAAAAGAGAAATTAGGGAGAATCAATGAATGATGAATAATTTATCGATATTGTTTGAATAATATGTAATCATGTAATCCATAAAAAAGTAACTGTAGTCTGATTACGAGTATTTTAAAATGTAACTTACTCTAATTACAAGTAATTAATTTTTGGAATCTGATTATGCAATCCAGATTGCATGTAATCAGTTACTACCCAGCTCTGCCTGTCAGCATATAACCTGTTTTGATGCACGGTTCTGTGAAATTTTGATTGGTCAATTTTGATTGGCTAATTGCAAGTTTTTTTGGTCAAATATTTCTCTAAATTTACTGCTGCACACAATATTCCTACATTATTTACAAAGTATATTCATGTCCTTTATTTATTTATTTATTTATTTATTTATTTATTTATTTATTTATTTATTTATTTATTTATTTATTCATTCATTCATTCATAACCAAATGTGCATTATTCCTCGGTCTGTATTCAGAATGTTCTATATTCAGAGTCGGCATCTGTGTTTCCCTTATGTCTGATTGGTCATTTCCTGAAGAATTGAACATTTCTCAAAATATATTCTTTTTTGTTCCACAGAAGAAAGAAAGCTTAGTCACACAGGCTTAGAACAACATGAGTGTGAGCTACATAAGTGAGTGCTTTAAAAGTGCACTCAATACTGTTTTCCTCAAACAAGTTTTACCCCAGAATTAACTGAATAGAATTGTATTTTTGAAATGCGTAAAATGTTGTACACTTACTTGAGACAGAATAGACATGTAAAACTCATGACAAGCTTAACACAGCTCATTTTGCTAACTTCAGTAGTTTTGGTTTTCATTTGTTTACATAAAGTATTTACTAAAGCTAGGGTAGGCAGTTTTTTCCAGAAACATTTTTTGTTATACTGGTTTGAAAGTCTCTTCAGTGTTTTTTGATAGCAATCAATAATTAAAGTTGTCTAAATATATATATATATATATATATATATATATATATATATATATATATATATATATATATATATATATATATATATATATTTACATATAGAGAACATAGAGAACAACAAATGTTTAAACGGAGAAATTTTACACTTTTATCCACTAAATGAGCTCATTTAAAATTTGATGTTTCTATATATATATATATATATATATATATATATATATATCATTGTGCATTCCAATTAATCTCAATCAAAAAATACAGCTAACTAACACAATAAAACAAATAAAAAACATGATTTTGAAAATGTATCTGTTTTTGCAAATAAACTCTTCATATATATATATATATATATATATATATATATATATATATATATATATATGTGTGTGTGTATATATATATATATATATATATATATATAGCCTTGGTGAGCTTGAGAGACTTGGTATGTATGCTACTGAAATTCAATGCAGTGATCTAACTCATCTAACTTTAATACAGTCCTCACAAATCTTTTTAACAATCTGATTTCTTCATCCAATGTCATATATAGGCCTATCCCTAAAGTGTGGATCCCAAAGCCGTCCTGTATAGAGGATGAAAGGAAGCGCTGAGTCATGAGGCTGATCTCAGAGCAGAAGATGCAGGTGATGATGATGATGATGATGATGGAGGCTGTCAGAGCAACAAATCCCATGACCGCAGACTGGCAGCCACACCCCAAGGGCTTCCTCTGTCGCTCTCCCCTCCTCTCTTTATCTTCTCCACACCGCTCTCACATTCTTGCAGTTATTTTCTCTTCTCATTCCTCACACTGTCACACCTCTTTACAATGTGCCTTCGCAGCCTCTCCTTGGTGCGGCATTCTTTTGCCGCCACAAAAGATTGATAATCACTTGGCATATTGATGTGGACATTCTTTCTAAAGGTTTCATCTCTATGTCTCTGTACAAAATGTCTACATTTATACATGTCTTCCTGTCATCACACTTGAGCATGTCAACCCTCGGCCTATCACAGTGATAATCAGACCCTGCCGTCTGCACCCCTACATCCCTATAACTGAAGTTCAGTGTTGTCAGACACAAACGTTCAGATCTGTATAATAATTCCAACTGTCTAAAAGGCCACAAAATAACTCATGTAGTAATAAAATGTGTTTGTTTACTCATGACTGGTGGCTGTTCTTTGTACAGAGCATTGACATGCAGTTGAGACACATACTGAAGAGATTCACTTCTCTTATTTTATTAATTCTTTCACATCCTTCCTGCACAGCATTCATTTGCCTTCTTATCTTCACACTCAGAGGGACATTCAGTGTGTGGGTTTTATCAGGAGCACATCTTAACCTCTTATCTAGTTTAATAACTTTGTAATGCCAGCAACGGGATGAATCGCTTTGAAAGAATAAATAATGCTGGCAAGGGCACGTTGTGACAGAATAAGTTAAAAACATTTGTAAATCTTAATAGAATAAAAGGGCATGGAGGGTCATGCATCATTCCCACAAGTTTAAATGTAAAATTTCACTACTTAAAAAAGTTCATTATATAATTATATATATATATATATATATATATATATATATATATATATATATATATATATATATATATATATATATATGTATATATATATATATATATTTATATATATGTATACATACACACACACACACACACACACACACACACACATATATATATATATATATATATATATATATATATATATATATGTGTGTGTGTGTGTGTGTGTGTGTGTGTGTGTGTGTGTGCAGATGTGAAACAGTCCAAAAAAAATTATATATATGTATATCTTTTTTTATTTTATTTTATTTATGTTGACATAGCCTAACTGAAAGTGTAGTTCCCTTGGAAATTAATGTGAAGATGAAATAATGTGGATGCTGAAATTAAGTATTATTTATTTATTTAGATATATATGAATGAAATTGAATGAAATCATTAAATCTTGTAAATCATTAAATTAAAACACTTTTTTTTTCAGTGATGGGAGCCATACAGTTTACCATTGCTTAATGTGATTTCCTTTACTCTACAAAAATCATGTCTTGCAATATCCATGTTCAAGGCCAGTGGGAACAATATAAGAATAGGTCAGCATATATGGCTGCAGATCTAGCTAGCCAAGCCATTATTTTTTCAAACTCTTTAAAGTCGCAAGGAATGTCCCTTACAATGTCTAATTTCCCGAAACAGGCATAACCATCAAGAAAATGCCTTTCTAGTGATAATGCAATTTATTTATTCTCATTTAGCATTTAAGTCAGGAGCCTGCAATTATTTAAGTGAATGAAATCCTTGATTGAAATGGCATATAGGTTTCCTATATGGGAATTTTGATTGAAAAATACCACAACATTGAAACAGCTATTAATAAAGTCATCCTTGATACAGAGAGATATTTGTATGAATGTGTGGAAAATATAAAATATGTTGCAACTGAATACCCAGATTCAATAGATTTTGAGCAAAGCCAATAGTTTCAAAATCACGTTCTTCCTCTCCTTTCCTTCCTAACCGTTCTGGATTGTGTAGGTGGAACAGAGGCGTGAAGAATCCCCCCTTGAGTCCTGTGCCAGCTCTCTGTGTTTCCTTGATAAGTGGCGGGATAATAAGGCACAGAGTGGACACGAATTTCATTTCACATTTTATTGAACACATCCACACATGTGGGAGAACGGTGGAAGACGATAGATATAAATTTATTACAGGCAATAAGAGCAGTCAGGGGGTGTGAGGGGCAGATTAGTGGCTCCTCTTGTCATGGTGAGTGAACTCGTACCTTTCGAAAGCTGTCAGTTATCTGAGGTGAGGGGGTCAAGCGTGGAAGGGCTCCTCTCATGTGATCCGCATCACTAGGTTTGCTATGAAGGATTCTTCAAATGAAGGAGATTTCAGTAATTCCAGTAGTAAGCTGGGTGACAGCAGTGCTGGGGAGTAACTAACTAAAATAGTGGCAATGCTTAATGCTAACTATGCTATTTTTTTAAAGGAGTAAGCTAGCAGTAGCATAATCAGTCTTAGCTGAGGAAATAAGTAAACGGCATCCTCGGACCCTCGCTCTTTCTCTCTCTCTCTCTGCATTGGAAAGTCTGATTCATTCTAACTTGTTCGTTCGGATGGTTCATGTAAATGAGCAGATTAAAACACCATTCACCAAATTTAGTCCCTGTGTGTACTGGTTTATGTAAGTTAGGGGGCTTTTTGCTTTTGAATTGAGTGTAAACATAGTGCAAGCATTTGATTAGGTGTCACCCTAATCAAATGTTCATTTATTTTAAACTCCTCGTTGTTGTTTGTGCCAGTTCTCTGTGTGTTAGTGTGGGTTCCTCTGGTTGCTCTGGTTTCCCCGACAATCCAAAGACACTAAATTGCTTGTAGGTGTGAGCGAGAGTGTGTATGTCTGTGTGTTGAGATGAACTGCCCATCCATCTACGGCAGAGATGCCCAAACCAGAACCCATGAAACAAAGTTGGCATGATGACCTTTGATTTGGCCCACCGTGCCATATGACGGGAAAAACATGCCATCGAAGCATGTCTTCATTTCTAATGCATCTTTTTGTTTTGTTTTAACTTTAATTTTGCATTGAAATGTAGAGAATATAAAATTATTTGTTTCTTTTTAAAAAAATGAATTTCTTTCTATAATATAGTTAAATATAATACATTTAATTTCGGCCTACAGCTCTCAATTCCATGTGATTTTTGGTCCTTCATAGTAAAACGTTTGGCCACCTCCTGTTTGTTCAAAGTTAGTCTTTAATAATGTTTGCAAAACATTAAATCATAATTTAATGGCTATATAATAGTATAACAATAATAGGCTATATATTAAGTATATATTACTACTTGTTTCAGAACATTCAAACCTAACATTCTTATAATGTTTGCGAAATGAGAATATTCAGAAATAACGTTTTTACAGCTTAATGGGAAAGGTAACTAAATGTTCTTAGAATGTTTTTGTTAGCTGGGACCCTACATAAGACAGCCTTTTGGAGAGCGGATGGATAGCGACTGTAGTTGATGACCTACTTCACATTATGATTTGGGTATTGTTAGACACGTTCTAGTTCCTCCAACACAGGGCACAGTTTATTCAAATGGGAAACCAAGATCATGTTACTCACCTACAAGGTTCAGTAGACAGCCAAATAGCATCCAGCGTGGGTTTGCTTCTGTGAATATGCCATTAGTGGGATGCTAAACTGAATGAGCACATAGTACTCTTTTCTCGTTCTCTAATCCCTTTATTGTCCCATTGAATATCATTGTTAAGATTTCTTAAATTAATCGTGGCCTACTTATTTTTAATTAAAGTTGCATTCGTGTGCTTTAAGAACACACCAGAGAGATGACTAGCTCAGAAGACGTTCTAATTAAGGTGCGTAAGTGTTTTATATAGATGAAGCGACTCGACTATCATTGAAGATACACACTTGAGCTCTGAGCAGTCCAGTGTGCAGCTGGGACTGTCTAGTAATACACCTTCAGGGGCTTTCTCAGCAAATAACACTGGAGGCTGAATTGCTAATCTCGGTCTTTCTCTCCACTGTTGAAAGTCGTTGTAAAGCTGATGAGCGCAAAATTGGTGCTTAGAGACTGACTTGTGATTTTAATTACAGGGTTTTGCTAGTTATTTATTTTCGGCGTGAAAGACGAGATTTATTTGTGTTTCAACTTCAGATTCTAAGCAGCTTGAAGAATTAGAACAAACTTTCTCTATCTGGATGTTGAATAGCAGTCAGATTTAGCCAAAAACACATTGGCGCCCCCTGGCGTCAAAAATAAAATGCGCGTACTCTACATGGAATTGTTCATAAGATCTGATCTTTCTTTGCTGTGCTTTCAGTCAAGCCTCTTGCACTTTCAACTGAACTTCAATCACCCCTTTTCTGTTTTGTATTTTCTGTGCACCAATTAAGTTATATATATATATATAGTGTTTAAACCTTGAATTTTATGCATAATAACTCAAGCTTGTTTTTATGCCGTTCTGGACAACAAATCATCTTTTAATACATCTAATCAATACGACAGAACCTGCTTTTATTAGTAATAGTTCATTTCCGCTACATAGCCTATATAAGAAAAAAAATGTCATGCTTTGGTAAATCATAATCCGTAGAAATAATGACAAAAAGTCTAAACTCAGTGTAAAATCTGACAGTCGATTTTCTTTTTGTCATATTTGTGATTTTTATGTCATAATTATGACTTTAGAAGTTCAGATCTCATAATTTCACCTTTTTGCTACATTTTCAACTTGTCTTCCCCTTAAAGCATAATGAATCATAAATATTGAATAATAAATAGGTATAATGAATATTCTTCACCTCACACACAGTTTAAGTACAACTTTTATTAATACTGGAATCATCACAGTGTGTTTTGTTACATTAGCTGTGACTAAACTTAACAAAAATTAGAAGGATAAATATTACCAAAAAGGAAACGATGTTATCAGCAACAGTGGCAAATTAGCCTTAGGAAAACAGCACAATAAATTAAAGCAGAAGAGTAAAGAGAGAAAAGCAGAAAGAAGAAAGACAGAGACAACAGCACCTGTAGCGTTACTCAACTTCAGTCAGAGGAAAGAGGAGGGCATGGGGGTGGGACAAAAAAAAAAACAACAACAAAAAAAAAACAACAACATATCTTTTACACGAAAATGAAATTAAGAAACATAATCAAGTACACCGGTTGTTTTGAGCTGTAGAACCTGCTGTTTGGGCTCTGTTGTGCTGCATGTGCGTGATGCTCCTTGTATGCGAGCAGCTAAGATAAGAAAATGCTCGCAACTCAGACTAACACGGCTCAGTTTCCATGACACCCGGTTGCCAAGCCCTCCCTACACGAGCGCGCCGTGGAGACAACAGCGAGGGAAAATCGCGGTGCGTCGTGGCTGAACCAAGCGTGGGAGACGGGTGTCTTTCAGGGCATCTTCGAGGAACAGCGCGTGAGCGGCTAAGGAAGAAGGAGGCTGCACGTGTTCCGGCCCAAATGAGCGTTTCATCTCTCTGTCACACGCACCACATGATCATTTATTGTCTGTAGCCATTTTAGAGATGTGATACACAATGACAAGGGAAATGGGATGACAGAGGAAAGACTAGAGTGCAGCTGGCGTGAGTGAATATCAAAAAGGCATAAAGTTGCATAAGGCTAACATTATACTCATTGATTGTGCGCTAACACTATAGGATTTGGTCAATTATTACTTCATGTAAATATAAAGGATAGCCAATTCACTTGTTTTTTTGGCATTCGATTGGCTCACCAACAAATGTAATGGCGAAACTGAAGACACTTGTTTGTTTGTTTTTATTGTTATCGAGAAATGTACAATGTGCTACTTACTAATGTTTCGTCAGGCAAATCCCCTCAAATGACAGAGATAATCTGTAAGGGACGCAGCATTTAAAGGTTTTGATTATTTATTTTTAGGGGAGAGTGGGAGATGGTCAAAATAGTTTAAGATAGAATATTACTAATCAAAATATTGCCCTCAGAAATCACATTTACACATCATCAAAGCACATATATTTCTAAACCACTTCTTCCCTGATAATTCGTAATATAACTAGGGGTGCTCCAGGAACAAACCAACCCGATCTCATGTAAAGCGTAACTATTTTACGAGTTGGTGATTTTGTATGAATTTGTACAGTGCTATTTTTTAGAAAAACATAACATGAAGGTACACCCCTAACCTCAACCTAAACTATGATGAGATAATAGCCTAAAACGTGCAAATGCAGCCTAGAGTGTGCACTGTATGAATTCACCAACACGTTAAATAGTTACGAATTGTCACGAGAATTTGTTGGATACATTTTGACTCCTGAGTTTTGCAAACTTCAAGTGTAAGATAACAAGCCAATGAAATCACATTTTCACAGCTAAATTGTAATGGCTGCCTTATAGTGAGCATATCATGACGTTCAGCAGGAGACAAATGAGCATGACATGAGTAATGTTAAACACTGCAAAACAAAGAGAAAATGTGCGTATAATCACCTGAGAACCAAAATAGTCTATCTGCTGTGTGTGAGTATGTGAGTATTGAGACGCTGAAGGCTAAGCTCATAAGTGACAGTGGTAGTTTTTTCTATCCCCCAGTTTCCTCCAGAGGGGCTTTTAACTGTCTTCTTGCTTCATGACCTCGGGAGCAGAAACCCGCAGAGACTGACGTTACAATAAAGAGACAACAGTAAGCCAACTACCAGCAATCAGGCTTTTGTGTCCCCCCACCCCCCTCTTGCTTCTTCTCCGCTTTGCTTCCTACCGGTTTCTTTCACCAATTATTCTCCACTGGCCTTGTCTTTCTCACTCTTGCTCATTCCATTCTTCTTTCTCTTTCACTTCTTATCAACTCTCCATCTTCCTTCCTATCGTATCCTTCTGCCTTTACATGTATGCGTATGAAAAGCTATGAATGGAACTTCTGAGAACTTTATCCTTGTCATGTTAATAGCCAACATAAAGCATTTCACATGAAATGTGTGGATATGTAACAGATATGATTTCTTTGTTCAGCAAACTTTACTATATTGCTGCTTAATTCACTTGTCGACTGATTCCTCACCCACCCCTTGACCCCCATTGTAAGACAACATTTGTGTGGGACATTTGTTTTTAGTGAAGCTACAGTACTTGTACTGTTCGCATTCTTATACGGTATGTATATATATATGAATATATACAAAGTTCTGACCTGCTGATTGGCTGGCAGTGTGGGCTTTGAATTGCCGTAGCCTTGTTCCTTCATTCCAGCCTGTTCTCAATATGGTCTCGGTGTTCCAGAACGGCACTATTTTCAGCAAGAGATCGGCACAGTCGTACATGCTGTCACAAAGCAGACATACTTTTTCCTTTTGAACACGCTACAGGCATTCCTAAAACAGAGTGCTCTATGCAAAATAAATAATTCAAAAAACAACCCAAAAGTCAGAGTAAGGAGCAAGTGTCTGGCGCAACAGCACTATTAATGACCGCAGGGGTTATAGGGAGTCTTGGGAGAACAGAAAGTCACTCACAAACAGACACTACATGACTAAAACTATGTTTTGACCTCCTACGTATCACTTCCACATCCAGTATCATCACAGAGCATTGTTTTTCTTCACGTCGGGTGAACCGGGGTAACCAGCGACCTTTCGTGTCGTAGGTATTTACTCCTATATCATCTAAAACAGGCAGTGGAATGCTTTTATCATAAACAACTGGATGAGTTTTCTTCCCAGAGTTCATTCTCTCCACCTCCTTTATTCATCCCTTCTTCCCTCTGCAGATCCAAAGATCATTCTTATGTCCCAAAAAATGGCAGCCAGGTGTGTGCCTTCATCTTAGCTCGTTCTCTCCACCCCTACTAAAGATGTATCAAGGGACTGTGGTTTGAGGCTTGACAAGTAAAAGAACATTTCCTGCAAAACTTTTTAAAACTTATTTTAGAAGCTCAAATTGGAAATTAAATATAATGCATCAACCGCTTCCCTTTCAAGATCATTGGTCACACTCTACAATAAGGTTCAACTGGTTAACAGTTAATGCAATTGGTATCACTAGGTGTACATGGACAATGAACAACGCTTTTTAAAAAACATTTATTTATCTAGTTAATGCTAATTTATAAATATATACCGTTCAAAGGTTGGGGGCGGTGATATTTTTAATGTCTTTGAAAGAAGTCAAATAAAAAATGCAGCAATATTGTAATATTGTGAAATATTATTACAATAAAAAAAAAAAAATATATATATATATATATATATATATATATATTTATATATATATTTATTTTTTTTCTTCCCTATTTTTATTTTACTAACAATTCCTGTCATGGCAAAGCAGTTTTTTTTTTTTTTTAAGTTTTTTTTATCAGGGCTGAAATTATATTTTGTTTTGCTGCTTTTCTGGAAACAGTCATCCATTTTATTAATCTTTTGAAGAATAGAAAGTTCAAACGAAAAGTATTTCTTTGAAACAGAAATATTTTGTTACATTATAAATGTCTTTACTGTTACTTTTGATCAAAGCATACTTGCTGAATAAATGTATTAATATTTTATTGACGCTAACCCTTTGAATGGCAGTGTACTATTGTTTGTTCATAATACATTAGCCGATGCTAATTTATACCACTTGAAATATAAAAAATGCACAATGATATGTAGAAATAAACATTAATCTAGATTAATCAATTCTGTTTGTTAGTTTGTGATACACTAATTAATGCTGTTAACAAATTGATCCTACTGCAAAGTGTTGCCAAATCATTCTTCTTACGTCCATCTCTGCTTCACATCCCATCTCTCTCTTTTTCCTATATCATAACATTGCTACACGCATTCGTCTCCCTATGTACCAGGGCACGTGACCACGGCATCTCACAGCATTCACCACACACAGTGTGGCCACAGTGACAACTAGTGGTCAAAACTACGCCTTAAAAGTGCTCTGCATCCTTTCTATTTCTCATTTTCTTTTTAAATAAGCCATAATTAGACTCAACAAGAAGTCTTCGAAAGCATCTGCTTCCCCAAAGACACCTGAACATCAAAAACGCACAACTTTATTAAAAGCTGATCTTCAAAACCTTCCCCCATCAAATGAAAAAAAAGAAAGGAAAAAAGCATTATTGCTCCACATTATCATGGTGGTTTTTCACCCTAAATCTACAAAAATCCATATACCTGACATGAATGTTTCCTACGCTTAGGAGCTAGGAGGCGATTAACTGCTTGTAAGTAAAACAAGACAACGGAAGTGTACAAACAAAAGATAAATCCTGTCCCTCTATGCAACCACGAGCTGACCTGCAGCAGAGCCCTGCTCACCTCCAGACTGCAGACCAACACACAACAGCTATACCACAAGACTTTCAGGATGTGATGTTAATTTTACTGGAGGTGAGGGCGGGGGTTAGAGAGAGTGTTGTGGAGGACAAGGATTTGCGACGAGCCCCTGCGTACCCCGTGAGCTTCTCCAGCACTGATTCCTGGGGTCCATAATTTGGGGAGGGCCGTTATTCTACAGGGACCATGCGGACATCCTGGTCCCTTGTTCTGTCAGTAGTTAATTGTCTCACTAAAGTTCAACTATCCCGCGGTGATGGGCGTGTTAATAAGACAAACATGCGTTTGGACACGCTAAGAGTTATAGTGGCCTGAGCCTGCTGTTACATATCATTTACTTTTTTTCATTACTGTTATTCATTATTTTCTATAATGACTTTAAACATTTAATTTTTTAATCCTCTTTTTCATAGCTCATTTTCTAAAGAGTCATTGTGAAGTTTTTTTTTTCTGGGTTACTTCGCTCATATTCTCCCATCTCTCCAGGAGGCATCACAAAATCCGGGGTGCTGAGCGGTCGTTGGAGACGGTTTTGCGCAGTCGCACCCCTCGACGAATAGACCTCAGCATGTCCTCACCCTCCTGGGGCGCTTCGGGATCGGGTTGGGACTCGGGGCCTGGCGGGGGCTGGTTTGGAAGCGTGGGGAAAGGGAACTGGCCCTCACCTAAGGCGTGAGCGCTCGCCACCAGCTCCCCAATCTTCTCCACCAGACTGTGGCGATTGGCAGCCAGCAGGTGATCTTCTTCGCCCGGTTGGCCGTAGACGCTCATCTCTAAGCCGCCTACACCCCCTGAGCCCCAGGCTGTGTTAGGCAGGCTCAGCCGCTTCGGAGAGGCCTTCACGTACTCCAGCGCTCCCGGGGAGGCGTCATCCGGCACATAAAAGACACATTCTTCACTGCCCACACGGGCGGGAGGGCCAGTGTACCCGCCGGGTGAGTCAGGCACAGTGGGGGTCTTGACTGGCACGATGGGTGGGCGTATAGGAATAGGGCCAGCGTTGGAGAGGGTGCGCCTCACTCCGGGCTTCGTAGACGGTGTTCGGCGAATAGTGGCCGTACCGGGAATTCCGCCCCCTCCGCCAGGTGGTCCGCCCAGAGCACCCACTCCGCTGGGCAGGCCTGCTGTGCTGGCGGGACGCTTAGTCTGTATCATGCGCCGGTAGTTCTGGGCAATATTACTGTGACGGGGAATCGTGGAGGATTTATCGAATTCAGCCTGAGCGTCGGCCTCAGTGTCTCCGTTCACTGAGTAACCATCGTAATCGGAGCCTGACAAAAAAAATCCCACTTGTAACTTGTCAATATTATAACTAGTCTTAAATGCAAATCATAATGAATAAAAATCTATGAGTTAAAGGATAGTTCACCCAAAAATGTAAAATTCTCTCATTAATTACTCACTCTCATGTCATCCGAGAGCTTTCTGACCCTCCATAGACAGCAATGCAACTACCACGTTCAGGGACATTGATAAAAAGTACTCTTCATAACATCGATAAAAAGTAGCTTCATGACATTACAGTTGAACCACTGATGTCACATGGACTATTTTAACGATTTCCTTACTACCTTTCTGGGCCTTGAATGTGGTAGATGTGTTGCTGTCTATGCAGGGTCAGAAAGCTCTCAGATTTCATCAAAAATATCTTAATTTGTGTTGAAGATGAACGAAGGTCTTACGGGTTTGGAACGACATGAGGGTGAGCAATTGATGACAGAATATTCATTTTTGAGTGAACTAACCCTTTAAGGCCCATTCACACCAAAGCTGATAACGATAACAATAACTACAAAGTTTTAAAAATCTTTCTGATAATAAGAGGGAGGTCCACAACACATCTATAACGATAATGACACAGTGGAATGATATTGATAAAATCACTTTCAGAATGATTTTTTTTTTTCTAGCTGTTGAATGATAAGTAAATTGACAGCCAATCAGAATTCACCTGATTTTGAAGAGCTTGAGCATTTAGAGCGACAGACGACAACTGCAGCGCGTGCTTGTAATAAACAAACTTGGTGTGGATGCTAATATACAGTAGTTAGCATTGTAGTTATCATTCTTGGTGTGAACAGGCCTTTGCAAAGAACACATGCTTATTTTTGACTGTGTATTACCCTGTGAGGGGATGGTATCTTCAGAGCAGGATGGGGTGGTTGTCTGAGTGCTGTATCCACTAGAGTACTGAAGAGAGTCTCGGCTGCTCTTCTGCTGCTCCATGCTGAGGCCTCGTGTCAGGACCATAGCTAGATCACTAGCAGCTGGGGAAACCTCCTCACCATGCTACATCATGACACAGTACATACATACAGTTACATCAAGAACAGACTACACACATGTAGCTCAATGTGCATGCATACTGCATGTAGACCTAGACTTTGAATCTTAAACTATGAAAATTTAATGAATAAAAATGGGCAAATAAATATATTCTAAAAAATAAATACCATTTTCAATCAATTATGTAAAAAACATTATTTTTTTTAAATGTATTTATTTATGATATATAAACGGCTAACTGTGAGTCAAGGAGTCATGCATTTTTATCCAAAAATCCTTAAAATGCACATCAATACATCAGTTAAGATGCAGAGGAAATAACACTGGGGTGGAAATGAAAAAAGAAAAATGACTTGTTCTGTGATTAATGTACATCCATTGTTGGACACTTTCAACAAAACAAGCTAGTGCGAGTGTGCATTTTAAGAGACTTTTCTTATCCATTATTATAGTGTTCTCAACTGTTTTGACTTCAAGGCACCCCATTGTCAAAGATAATGTTTCAAGGCCCACCAACATACAGTATTTATGGTATTGACATAGGTGCTCATTTTCAAACGTTTTTATTTGAAAGAAAATAGCAGTGGCAGTGTATTAAAATAAGTAAACATTTAAATAATTCCAGATGTGTTATTTAGGGCTTACACTTTTTTCCATTACATTTATATGACTTTTCTAGTTCTAGTTGACTTTTCTAGTTGTTTGTGATTGCAGAGATTTTATGTAGAAATAGCTATTTCTACCTAAAAAAAAAATACACAACTTACATTTTAAAAAACTCCTTTTGAAATAACTTTTTAAGAATTCATTAGCTTGTCCAAGTATAAAAATCTGGTTTCACAAGACCACAAGAACTCTGGTACTTACTTAAAAATGCAAGTTGGTAAGGAAAACAAGTAAAGTTTTAGATGTTTTAGCTTATTTTTTGTTATTTTAAATATTTTTAAGCCAACTTGTGGTCCACTAGGAAGAGTTCAGATGCTCCAGGTGGAGAACCATTGCGTTGTTAAGTACTCAAGGCCACAGAAGCCTGTGTCTGAAGAAACTAGCCTTAAGCAAACAGGTACATTTTGTCTTCGCCACATCTAATGATGAATATTTCATATATGGTGAAAGTTACCTTGGCAGCTATAGTGGCTGGGTTCATCCTTGGCCTCTGGGGGTCTTCTGAATGCATCCCAGAATACCCCTGTGACTGAGGAGAGGTTTCTGCCTCCCTCAGCCTATCCAGAGGCTCCTTCCTCCTCTGAAGTGTGCTGGCCAGTGGCTGCTCACTGGAACCTACCTTGGACCAGTCCTGAGGAAGCAGACGCGGTTAATTCAGGTCAGTGTATAGCAACAAATGCAACGGTCTCAGGGGCGAGAGAGAAGACTGGCCCACGATCCAGCAGTTTGAGTGTCCTTTCAACAGATACGGTCTTATGTGTTTTAGAAAAAGCCCAATCTCAGTGTTTGCTTTACTGTTTGAGTTGAACAAACGAATAGGTACCTTCCGTGGTCTGCTCGGTTTAGCAAATCTCACAGCCAGAGATTTGAAACCAGGATCAAACAGCCAACAGAAAAGGTGCATGTTAAAAAGCAAAGTGATGTAATGAATGAAGTTAAGCAGAATGAAATCAAAACAAAAACACTGCCAGTAAGTGTTATTCGGGAGCCACATATTCGACACACAAGAACGCACACAAAACGAAGAGGAAATGAACAAAACTGCAATGAGAATTGCCAATGGAGACAAACCTTCCAGCAAGGAACCTTGGATGTGGGAGAGGGTGTGTTGGATCCAGGGGAGCGGTTATAGGGTGGGGACGCAGGAAGTATAACAGAGAAAGGCCTGATGGAGCCAGTGTGAGAGAGAGCAGGGCGGAAGGTAGCGAAGGACGAGCCAAACTGCGGAATGGAGAGATAAGATCGAGACCGTCAGAGTAGCAAGAGACCCCCTTCCCTTTGGACCCATGGGCATGGGAGCCTTTGTGTGTGTGGCTTTGCAGATACATGCTGAGAGTGGCAGGAAAGATCAGATCTGACGACAGCACAAAGACGAAACCGGCAGGAGAGACAGAGCAGACCCCAACCTGCCAATCACCAGCACAACCCTCACGGGTCCCACAGACAACCCAAAATATCACTGACAGTCTTATGGACAGAGTACTTGATACTTACTGTGGTTGGAGAGCTACACTCACTAACTGACTGGCAGGTCTCTGATGCTTCTGAGGATGCTGAACTTGACGACTTCTGAAAGAGAAACCACGAAACATGGGATGTCAGCAGGGAAGAGGGCCTCTGTTTGAATTCTCTGGATATTTTATGGTACTGCTTGCAATCAACGGACACTTCGTTAACAGAAAAATCACATTTTAAATAATAACAGTTTTTTTTAAAAAGGGCAAATTTGGTGTTGCCAAGTAAATGACCATCAAAGAGAAGGTTCAGAGAAGAGTTTGGGGTGACTAAAATTAATTGATATTGATTGATTGATAAATTACAGTTTAAATTGTTATGACATTTCATAATATTACAGTTTTTACTGCATTTTAATCAAATGCAGCCTGTGTGACCATACAAAGCTTCAAAAACATTGAAAATCTTCAAAACCATTTAAAAATCTTGAAACACAATGAAACAAAATAGAAAAAAAAAACACCAAAGATTAAAGACAGTTAAGTACTATATATATTTTGTTGTTGTTGTTCTTTTGTTGCCATCTGCTGGTTGTTTTCATATCTACTATATAATTTAAAGTTTTTAAATGCTTTTTTTGGTTAGTGGTTTGAGTAAAAAACCTCTGTAACTAATTTGGTTCTTCATTCAATTTTGTTTTATATGTAATTTTGTCTTTGATCTTTTTTTATGTTTGATCTTTAAGTTTGACATTTTCCGTCAAGGTTACACTGACAGAGCTCAGCATTCAAAATCAAAACTGACAGTGATGATGCCATTTTCAACACATAACTTAAAAGCCAAACTAAAAAGATTCAAAGGTTCACTCTTACCAGTGCGTATGTTATCATCTAAAAATGATATGCATGAGTCATGAACATCGCCTGGCGTGTTTCTGAATTATTTATGCTAGTTTGACCCTCAATATGCTTATCCTTCATTGTGTGTCATGCCACGGCCATACGTTTGGTAGATTCACAGCCAGGCAAAATCCCCTTTCCTTTCCATGGTGAGAATGAGTAGAATGTGAGCTCCGAGACGAGTGCATTTCTCTTGCTTTACTCTAAAGAAAGTGCATAAGAAAGCGCTGTCTCTGTGTATATATTGTAAAGCCTATGTTCCATATACAATGCTTCACAAGCACATTTCAAGCTCTACACTGCTTCCTGTCACAATTTTCCAGAGAATGTAAAAAATCTGCCTCACTCACATTCTGACTATTGGTAAAAAATGGCTTGACATACAGTGGTTCATAGTCTTGTCCACAAGAGGTCACTGTTAAATTGCAGACAGGGAATGTTGCTGCATGTTTGAAGCTGAGGCACAGATGTGCAGTAACACTGTGGTTTCCTCAAGAAATTCTATGGGGCAGTCATTGCAATGCCAGCAGTAAAAGATTTAGCTCTATAATTTGGTTTTTAAATATGTGTGTATGTATATATATATATATATATATATATATATATAATTTTTTATTTTTACAAATATACATATTATACACTGCTTCACAAAAGTTTTGAACCACAATATTAATACTTTTATTTAGTAAGGATGCATTAAACTGATCAAAAATATCATAGTTAACAAAAAGATTAAATCAGCACAACAGTTTTCAAAACCGACAATAATAAAAGTGCTTCCTGAGCACCAACTCACAATATTGTGAAGTTGTTCCATCACAGGAATAAATTACATTTTAAAATATATTAAAATAGAAAACAGCTATTTTAAATTGCAATCATTGTTCACAATATTACTGTTTTTACTGCATTTATGATCAAATAAATGCAGCCTTGCTGAGCATAAGAGACTTATTGAAAAAAATATTACCAGCCTCAAACTTTTGAACAGTACAGTAAATAAATATCATATTTAACATCTATTACAACAATAAATATTATAGCGCTATTGTTTTACATGGGTTAGTTTGACTAACATATCAGTCGAAAATCAGTTAAATAGACCTTAGATTAGACACCATATTGAATTTAACACAGATTAAAAAAAAAAAAAAACTATGTAATGATAGACTTACAGTTTTTACAATGGCATGCACTGTATAAATCTCCTTAATCACTTTTTTTACAAGTTTCAAATATTTTTTTGGAGGTTTTTTTTTTTTCTTTTTTCTTAGAAAGACGTTTTGTTAGCTGAACAATGTTAAACAATAGTACAATTCACTGAACAGTACTTCTATCCCTCACAGCCTTGCTTTCATTCCTGTCAAAAATAAGGTCTCTACCTTCATGTTACCAACATTTCTACTGCAGGAAATACTTTGAAATAAATACCTGGCTGGTTATATCGGAGGGCATGGGTGATGGGGGTTTGGAGTAGACGTTGGCGTCCTGGGAGATGAAGCCGGAGTCGTGGGAGGAGACGCTGCTGAGGCGGTGTGCAGCGGTTGTTAGTGGTTGGGCCAGGCTGCGGTAGCGACAGGACGAACTGGGTGAGTGAGTCTGAGAGCCACCAGAGGATCGAGAGGCGCTACTATGGGCGCTGTTTACACTGCTGCAGGGGCAAGGGAAAGTGCAACAGGGCAGAGGACCAGGGTGCAAGGGTGGGGTACGGTTATATGGCGATAAGTGTGAACCACCCCCATCAGGAGAGGGTTTTACAAGATGACAGGAACATGATTGACAGATGAAATTAAGAAAACAATTACATGATAATGATTAACAAATATTTGAGGAAAAAGAGAGATGGACAAACAAAGGTCTCAAGCAGTGATGGGGTCAATGGGTAAGGATGGAGGTCAGGGTGGGGGGCAGAGGGAGAATATATGTAAGACAAAGTTTGACAGGTGTGACACAGGGGGCCTAGTATGGAGATTGAAGGTTGTGTTCAGTTGTGTCGGCCTTGCGCAGCCAACGCACTTGAATCAACCCCCATGACTCCATGCGAGGCGGCACAAACAAACACAAACAGGTACTAAATGACACTATTAAAAAGGAAGCCTTAATTGGCCTTGGAGCCAAAGCAAAACACTAATGGTCTATTCAAAAACTCTACAGGGACTGGTTATGTAAAAGTGATCTTGAAATGCTTTCAAATTGTTTTGAAGTAATTATTTCATATTCCAGGTTAAAAACAGCACCAGAATTTAGGACAGATTCTGTTGTTGAGGTTCTAAATTGGGTTTTAACCTGGAATATTCATTTAAGAGAGCAAAGCACTGAAGTTACATTAATCAGATACTCTAATTGCTAGTGAATTATAAAAGTAATAGACTCATATTAAACAGGCTACTTTAGTGTAATTGTGTTAATTGTAGCTAATTGCTATGCTTCATCCTTGACTTCATCAAAAGGAATCAATGGATGAATAACATGAATCAATCAGCATTAAACTGTGCCTGTTGAAAGCAAGGCTATTGCAGGAATACAATCAACATTTTTATGACTGCAGTGCTCTGTCTCTAATGTGTTGTTGGGGTTACATGTGATGTCAACATACAGTGAGATCGTGTAGCGCAGCAGAAGTAGCATCAGCAGCCCCCTCTTTTTCAGTACACACACACACACACACACACACACACACACACACACACACACACACTTGCATTCAAAATATACACACTCACAAAATTTAACCTGGCTGAAAAAGCAAACTTAAGCTAGCAGCTAGTTTCCAGCTAGTCGTTTAGCTTATGTGGGATGGTTGTTGGCATTAGCATTCCCTTTAAAAGCATAGTTTACCCCAAAAAATGATTATTCTGTCATCATTTACTCACTCTCACGTCATTCCAAACCCATAAGATTTCTGTCCCTTTTAAAAGTCCATTCCGCTAAAACTTTACACTTCAAAAAGTTCATATAGAGATTATCGCGCAAGCACATTTGAGCTTTCATAGAACATTTTTGGTGTGCTCTATACATGTGCGTTGATCAATGTTTATATGTGAATAAAATCCTAGATTAAATCTGTTCATCATGTAAAGTGATTTTGTCTCTTCAGAGGACTTGGATTAAAGTGTCTGGTTTATATTGATTACTTTTATGATGAACTTTTTAAAGCATTATAGTTTTGGTCGAATGGACTTTCAATGGAGGGACAGAAATCACTCATGTTTTATTGTGTTTTGAAGATGAACAAAAGACTTACAGGTTTAAAATGACACGAGAGTGTGTAATTGATGGCAGAATTCATCATCTATTCCTTTAACAAAGCATGAACAGCTGGTATCTGGCTGATTTCTGATCCAGGATGGTCTACAAGCTTACACCAGCTTATGACTAGCTCAGACCAGCTTTAACCAATGAAATACCAGCTACTGTACCATGTCCCAAGACACAGCATAAGCTTGATTTTCCAGCGGGGTAGTAAGTTACAAGTAAAAGCTGCCATTTGGCAATTTATATTTTGCAGTAAATTGTCTTTTTTGCGACAAACAGCAATTTTCGAAGCAATTACAACAATGAAAAGCCAAGCAACATGGTACACACAGCACAAGCAACAAATTTGTCCAGCAGAAAAAAGGCTAATAGCCTGAAATAAAGATTCAATAAGTGTGCTAACATTACTGGCAGCATAATGTCTCTATTTCTTTATCACTCTCACCTGCACATGCTGCTTTTCCTGGAGCCGGAGCTGCTGGGAGAAGAGGGGGGAGTCTGGTAGGACCAAGAGTAATCAGAACCCTTAAGGTCTTTTATTACCTGAAAGAAAGGGAGAGAGACAGTCTTACTAGAGTTTGTTTCTGTAAAGCAGTGTACTGTACAGTACATGCTACATGGTGACTGGTGTATATAAGCATGTGCACCTGCTCGCTTGCTGGGGGCAGTTTGTGGGGGTCTGAGGTTAACACGGTGAGGTCATCAATAATGGCCTGGAGATGAGTGATCTCTCCCAACATGGCAATCTCTCCATTCTAACAGAACCACACGTTCATAGATCAAAACTTAATTTAACATCACATAATGCCATTTAAACGACAGTAATGCATTCTAAGAGCTTCATGTATTTATACCTATTTATTTGTTTGTTTGTTTATTTATTGTGCTTAAATTAATTCTTAAGACAGGCTCTTCATTATAATAATCACATACAGTATAACAAAATTTTGATGAGACATTTCCTCTTTACATTTCAAAACATAAAAATCAATGTTCAAAATGTTCAAATAAATTTTGTTAGATAAATCTAATTCTAAAAGCAATAATTAGTAATTAGTAATACATAGTAATTATTTTACAGAACAAACTATTATTATTATTATTATTACTTTAGTATAGGGAGCAATTCTCACTATTCACTAGTTGCTTATTAGCATGTCTATTATTAACATATTGTCTGTTTATTAGTACTTATAAAGCACATTCTGCATGACCATATTCTACATCCCTAATCCTACCCAATACCTAAACTTACAACCTTACTAACTATTAATAAGCAGCAAATTAGGAGTTTATTGGGACAAAAATTAATGTAGTTAATGGTTTGTTAATAGCGAGAATTGGACCTTAAAATAAAGTGTGACCATAATAAGAAATGTTTCTTGAACATCAAATCAGGGTGTCATAAGGAATATGTGACTGAAGTAATGGCTGTTTGTATAAATTAGTATTATTAAATAAAATATATTAAATGTTAATAATATTTCACAATATTGCTGTTTTTTTTACTGTATTTTTGATCAATAATGCAGCCTAGATGACACTTTATTTTACAGTGTTTTTTTTATGTGTAACTGTATACTGAGTAATATCAATTAACGTACTTACTATAGATTAGAATTAGGGATTGGTCTTGGGTTAGTTGCATGTAATTATGCACCATTTACTGTTATAACTATAGTAAGTACATGTAACACATATACTGTAACAAGGACGCTGTAAAATAATGTTTTTCGAGAGACTTCTTTCAAAAAAGATCTTACCAACCCCAAGGTTTTGAACGGCTAACACCTGTTGAGGCTTTTTTAAAATTCAATATTAAAAAAAAAATGAGATTTTTAAATGAGGTGGGTTGTACCACTACAGGCTGCAGGAAGCTGATGAAGGTACAAAAGCGTCCTCTCTCCTCCACTAAAGCACGCCGCACCGCCTGTTTCTCCGTCTCCTCCATCAGCAGGTACATATCATTCACATCCTGCATTGCACTGTCCAGCTGTGGCTGAAGGTCCCCCCGGCCTAAAGGGGGCGACAGAGAGCATAACAGAAAAGAAGAGGGAAAAGGAAGAGGGATGAAACAGTGAAGAATGGCCAAAGAATCAGACAAAACAGCAGGTCGAATGAGAAGAATGTAAAGGACAATCAAAAGAAAAAAGTGAAAATAAAAAAAGGAGGCAGAACACAAGAGAATACACAGCATTAGATGAGAATCATTGTCTCTTTCAGCCTCCAACAATACAAACGTAATGTGAACACAGAACAAAACGAACTACTCCGACTAGCACCTACACAACAAATGGAGACGGACGCTTCTGAACTCTGCGGTCGAACATCTTCTACACTTAATGAAACACATGGAACCTCCCAGAGGAAGTTAAAAGGTTAACTCATGCAGACTAGATTGTTAGAGATGGTCGTGACCTTTGCTGAGGAAGCAAAGTCAGCTATTCGCAGTCGAACTGCTTCCAGGGACACAAGCAGCATGCATGCTGGGATGGCATCAGCAAAATCATGCACAAAGCAAACCCTCAGGTGTTATAATGGGAGAAAAGAGAAAGGCTGTGATCTTAAATCAGCTGTAAAAGCCAAAATGCTAGGTAGGGGTTAAATCTGATGGCCACAGAACTGTCTGCAGACATGTTTGAGTCTTTTTCGAGTTGAGGCCGGGTTAAAGGGCCATGCAGAGTGACGGATGAGAAGAATCTAAGTGAGCCACAGCTTGGCATGGAAAAAACATACTTACCCTGTAGCTCTATAGAGAGAGAGTAGATGAAAAAGAGAGAGAACACAACATGGGGGGAATCCAAGAGAGGGTAAAGAACAGAGAGAAAGAGAGGAGGGAGAGCACTGTGTTAGGGTTAGTATAAGGAAGCAATTCAGCTCATTTCAAGGCCAAATTGTTTCAGAAAAGCCAAACCACCACAGCTAATTGAACCAAAACCAAATTTAAAAATCAGCCAAAAATATACTACGATTTAATATGCAGTGGACCCAAAATAAAATCAAATATGTAATCTTATCAAACTGAATGGTCTTAGAAGGAATGAGATGCCTGACTAAACAACATAAATAGGGAGCTTTTCCTTTAACACTGGAGTCTTCCTAGTAACACACAGGATTGTCATCCTATCTTCAAAAGCAGAAATTATTGGCTGCTGGGATATGAACACGAACTGCTTAGCAAATGAGGTGAGAGTTGCACTTCTGCGCTCAAGCCAGCAGAGGGGGTTGCTTACATTGCAGTGGATTGTTTGCCTCATATAAACGGTCAGTAATTTCATCGAACACATTGTGCACTCTACACAGTCTGTTTGGCTTTAACAACACTTCCGAGATTCCACTGTCCATCACCAACCATAAGAGCCACTAAAAACACATTCAACACTGATGGCAAATGAACAGCAGGTTGTTCTGAATGTCAAATAAAATAGCCAGTTTTGACCTTGGGGAAATGTCCTTGACTTATTCCCAACCCATTTCTGCTTTGTAATAGAGCAGTGTTATGTAATATTGATCCATTACTTTCAATGATATTAAAACACTTGTATGCTAGTAGCCTATATGTGTTGTTTGTGATACTGTTGCCATGCTTAACATTTCTTTGTAGTATTGTATAATAGGCTAAAAGGCGTGTTACCTTTCCTGGCTTTCTTCTGTAATTTCATGGTGTCTGAAGATTTCTTCTTTATTTCATGACGAGACCGTTTGTACTCTGTAAGAAACAAAATGTGTGAAAATTGAGTATCACTTTATTTTACAGTACTGCTCTGTGTTTACATATGTACTTATTATAGCAATTACAATAACTGGGTAATAACTATATACTACCCTTTAACCTGCTTTTAAACATAACATTAACCCATGTAGTTATTGTATACTACACAGTGCTTTCTTGGGTAAGTACAATTTAAGTACATTGTAAGTACATTTACTGTAAAATAAAGTGTAACCGAACATGTGTATGCTGTCTACTTTGTAAGGACTAACATTAGCATGCATATGGACAAAAAGGTGCTTAGTCACCTTTGGCATGGTCCTTGTCCAGTTGATTGGCTGTTTTCTTCCAGTCTTCAATACGGTCCTGTAGCGGAGTGATCAGGCTCTCCATCAAAGCACTGAGAGCAATGAAGAGAGGATCATGTTCTCAACCGTTCACAGCTGAGTCAGAGGGGTTTCATTCAATTACAGAGCAATATGAACATTCGCAAGGAAATATCATCAACCCTGTGGGGGTTCAGACCATGAGAAATGAAGGCTTTGGTTTACAGTGTGGCTTAGAGTCTGAGGCATCCATTCATTAGACTGTCAGAGGGAATTGTCAGCAGATGTCCTTTAATGAAGTGTGAAAAATATGTGTATTTGTGTTTTCTTGTCTTGCTAGTGTCATCAGACTTTGAGAGTGAGTCTGCGATTATAGTGTGTTGTGATGTTCACATTTGTGCACATGACAGAGCTCAGTGTCCTGCAAGTCAGAACAAACAGATATATGTGCACCCACACATATGAATTTTCAGTCAAGGAGTGTGTTAAGAGAAATAATTCATATAAGGCTTGAAACAAGCAACAAAACAAAACAAATTAAAACAGTCTGGTCATTATCAAATAAATAAATAAAACAAAACAAACAAATAAATAAATAATAAAAAACAGTCTGGTCATTATCAAAACAACAAAGCAAAATAAATAAACAAAACAGTCTGGTCATTATCATTTATAAGCTATAAAACAAAACAACAAAGTTATAAAATAAAGTTATAAAACAAAACACAGCAAAACAAAACAAAACATGAAATATTGATTGATTTAAATCCTAAGCTGATTATTGTTAGGGAAACAAAAAGCGAAAAAAAAAAAAAACTTTTGACTACAGGACACCAAAAACATAACATACTACATAAGAGACACACCACTGTTGTAGTTTCATGTATGATTTCTGTATGAAATTCATAACTATAATATTTTCCCCTTTTTTGTGCTCTAGTATGTTCTTGTGATACATATAATCATATGCATACATGTATTTGTGTTGCATATAGACTTCTAAACTATGACGCACAGTAAACAGATGACATGAGAAGCGTTCTCTTACTTAGTAAAATGGCGTAGTTTAGCCTCAATGCTGCGATGCCTCATACACATGCGGGTCAGCGCTGATCCGATGTCTCTGGTGGCACCTACAGGAGACACAAGAGACAAAAAACTGTCAGAACATCACTGAAATCACACACAGGAAACTTATAGTTCAATGACCAAAACCAGCATGGTAAAAACATTGGCTGCAGTCCAGAATGTTTTGAGCTTCACTTTAATCACTGGCGTTTTAAAGACCATCAAGTCTACATCTTCCAGTCATTCAAATATTTATTATTAACATGGATCAGTAATTTATACTTGCTGCAGTCCAAACAAAGTGGTTTCATTTAAAAGACTCCCCAAAGTGTGTGTGAAACCTGTAGCCAGAGTATAAATTAGGCTATTTTTAGTTGCAGGTTGGAAAAAAAAAAAAAAAAAAAAAAAACCTTTGGAAAATCCTGACCCCAGTATTTATAAGAGGGAGTGTGCTTTCTTCCAAATAAGGTGGCCTGGACAGCTATTATTTCCCTTAAGTGTTTACGTGTCAAACTGAATTGTAAAACTGAGAAGTCTGAAAGTGTTGCCTGTCACTGCACTAGCCCTTTAATTTAACTGTACAATGACCTTCAGTATAAGAAACAAATTATTATTTACAATTTAAAAACCCTGTGTCTCTCATATGACTGTGAAAATGTGATAATTTGACTGGCAAACTACCTCATTGTCATGTGTTTAAAAGAGTCATTGTATCAATAAACATTAAATGTGTATACTTCTTCATCACCGGAATGGCTGCAAGGAATGATTTACCCATCTCTTCTCTGCATTAGTACTTCCAGCTTATTCTCAGGTTGATGAAAACCTACATTCCAGCAATACAATAAATCCTGGTCTGTGCTGACCTCAGATTTCCAGTAGATCTCAGATCTCCAAACCAGCGAATGAGATTCAGCCAGATTAGAGCAGTTCAGTAATCTAGGCTTTACAGGGTTAATCTAGGCCCATGTCAAAGAGGCACACACCCTAAATAATCAACCCTGACCCTCAAAAGGTACGATTTTTAAACATTGGCCTGAAGACCAAATTTTGACCATGTATGGAAAATTATATAGTGTAGATGTTTCTCCTACAATTTCTGAGGAGAGAAAAATACTTAAATGAGGCTTGAATTTAATTGTTCACAACCGAGAATAGAGGATTATAAAATGAATGTGAATACCATAGTTCAGATTGGAAGAATTTGATGAGAAACATTTGAGTTTTGACTTTTACTGCAGATGTTCGTGCCTTGACAAACAGGAGCACAGTTTGAGACATTGTTGAGATCTTTTGAGACTCATATGTCTACATTTCTATTCTACATTTCTACTCCATTGAATCCAAATGCTGAGAAACAACTAGGATTTATCTCATTTGTTATTTTCTCTCCAAAAAAATAGCTTTGTTAGTAACATTACTTGCGTTAGTTACTTGCGTTAGCACTGAATGACTTGCACACAAACAAAAAGCACATACTGTATACACACAAATTAATTCTGAAATGAATTCATTTTGTCTAATTAGTATGCATACACATCACTCTCAGAGCAAATGAGTCAATCAAGCAATAGCATTAAAGCTAATGGACTTTTAAAGAATCAGACCAAAGAAAATACCAAACACTATTCATTATCAAATATATATACAAACACATTTAAGACTGCATGGGAAAAACATTACCATGCCTTTGACTCTTGTGTCTATTATCCATTGCCATTTTGCAATAACAGTAATGTGTTCACTAACACAGATTTTCTGCATGGCTGCTCTGAGTGCAATGAGTTAAACATGCATGCATGCTGACACACACAAACACACACACAAACACACACACAAACACACACACACACACACACACACACACACACACAGACACACACACACACACACACACACACACACACACACACACACACACACACACACACACACACACACACACACACACACACACACACACACACACACACACTCACTCTCTCTCTCTCTCTCAGAAGGGCACACATGCATACAAACAGAGTGTTTCTCCAATGAGACTCCAGTAAGGCACGAGAGAAGCTCCATTCGTAATTAACACATTCCTGCCTCATGCCTCCTGTTCTTCCCAGCAACCATTCATTAATCCATCCCACAAACACATACGCAAAGTGAGATGATACAGTGTCTAATGTCAGAGTTCCACCGTACTTTAAGATAGTGAGAGAAAATTACATTACATTGTGTGTGTGTTTGTGTGTGCAGTAGTGACATGACATGTTTTTCTGTTTGTGGTTACCCTCCACTACAAAACACCCCAAAAAATAAAAATTCACCCTCATTTTTTTTTTCTAAATGCATGTTATTGTCTTTACTGTGAGTGATTCATCCATGCATGTTTATTTATATATATTTTTTTTCCCTTTTTTTTTAAACCTTTCATAACTCAGTCTTCTGGTGATGCATATGTCGGACTTCTCCAGTCATTTAGTCCGCATAAACCCCACCCCTTTTCACAATCGTCTGCAAGCATTCATTCACATCTGCCCTCATCCAGTCAACATCCAATGAATAGAACAATCCATCCAATGACATATCCTCCTACATTTTTTTCTTTTTCATTAATCCATTTCACTTGAATGTACATCAAAATATGGGAGACATGATCTGTCACTACTTCTGTTTCATCACAATTTTAATGTAAAAGAAGACAGCTAACATCTGGCTAATGTTACATGTTCTCCATGTGCGTGCTCAGTTCTCCCACAGTGTGTCTGTCGCAAACCATTTCTGAGAAAATATCAGATTGAAATGTCTCTGATGGCCACTTGAGAATGTCCGGCTCAGCGTGTGCTCTGAAGCAGTATACTGTTGTTACTGCAGTAATCTGTACAGAGTGGCAGTATTCACAGAGTGCTGTCGCCTCCATCTGTTACAGCAGTCTGTGTTTACTGTTGGCCTCATCGCCAAGACCTGCACTGCCACACCAGCCCCCACATATTGATTTTTCTCATGACATTTAGTCACCACAATGTGAAAATGACTATTCTGAGAAAAGATGAATGGAAACAAAGAGCACAAGTTGACAAACATGTGGAATGATGTAAAAAAGTGAATAAATTCACCACCTTCCACATAAATGACTGTATTTGTCTAATCAATTTTTTAGTGCCCAAACATAAGACAATGTCAATACAATGAATATATCAAATTAATTCAAGAATAATGTCTCATTTCTAGGCATGCATAACATATGGGGACCATTTGCTACGAAATTATTTTTTTTATTTTTTACAAAATTACTACTATAATATTATTATATATAATTTTAAAATGTATTAGTATCTGATGATGCACATTACCATTCAAAAGTTCAGGTCCAGTACAATTTTCATTGATTGACTAATTGATTGATTGATTTTTTCTTCTAAAATTTTAAATAAATGCTGTTCAATTTATTTACTTTCTATCCATAAAAGAATCCTAAAAAAAAGAATCTAAGTTTCCAAAAAACAAAACAAAAAAAAATTAGGCAGCACAACTGTTTTAACATTAATAACAACTTTTTGATCCCAAACTTGAGCGGTATATTGCTCCAGTATTGTATATTTAAGCGTTCATGCTCATTTCCCCTATTTTTACATTTAAAGCTTGTTTAATCCTTAAAAACACTAATAATAACACTGTTTAATTTAATCTTTTAAAAAATCTCAAAATGAATTTATATGACTGATTTAAATTTTTTGTGTTTTATTTTTAATTTATTTAGATAAAATAGTATAGAGTTTTAATACTGGCCATTTATTGGTTATAGGCCATAACATGAAAAATAATTGTTGATTTAAAATTATGGCTGATACCAACACATCCCTTCAATCATGCATCATAATCCACATTGCCCAAAATCATCAGCTGTGCGCTTAAAATACACCCCCAGGTGAAAAACAAGTACACTTCCATAATATACTTATTTTCGCCCACTAATTTTGTACTTAATATACTAAAAATGATTCTTTAGTACTTCTTAAGATAAAATTAAGATCATCTAAGTGTACTCAACTGTGCTTTTAATATACTATCTTTGCATTTAAAAATGTATTTAGTTACCACTTGTAGTACACTTGAGTGTACTAGTGTATGAAAGATGGGTTCAAGTGTGCTACAAGTGGTAACTAAATACATTTTTTAAATACAGAGATATTATGTTAAAAGTGCATTTTAGTTCATATTCATGGTGTCTCAAAATAGCACAGTTGAGTACACTTTTTCTTTAAAAAAAGTTTTTCTTAAGTGTATTTAAAAGTCTTTATCTTTTAGTGTATTAAGTACAAAATTAGTGTGCGGAAATAGAGCACTTTAAGTATATTATGGAAGTGTACTTGTTTTTTACCTGGGCCATCAGATATTCACGGCAGATTATTTGCTCACAATAACTGTGCTTGTGTTTCTGTGTCAGAATGTACTGTATGATCATTTTCCAACATTTTCTATCTGAGAAAAAAATGGATGAGATCAGTCTGTTGGGATTTCCTTCTGTGGCTTCTAAACTTAACTGAATAGAGTAACTGTATAAACAAGGCTTTTTACTTGGCTGACGACCAGCAGAAAGACATACAGAGCACTTACACAAGAGAGAGACAGTGGCAGGTCTATAATGTTTAGCTGAGGTTTCACAAATAGCTGATGTACAGGTGCATTTACGCAACATTATCATCGTTAATCTTGACTTGATGTCTCATTGTAAACAAAGCAAATCTGAAGATAACGACAGAACAGATATACCAACCAACTTTTAGCATAAAGACAGCAATGGAACAGTGCTTCCCTATTGAAACAATGCTAAATTCAAATAAATATTCCAATCCAACCCAAATTCTTCTGTCACTTGGTAGGTCTATGATAACAAAATTAGGCCAATACAGACTGTGCCCTCATAAACCATAAAACAATTCACATAAAAGCTTAGCTTATGTCACGTTAATAATTGTGTATGTCACTTTTCTTTGTACAATAAACAGCACTGGTACTGCAATGGTTCACCACTTGATGTTCAATGTAAAATCTAGGTCATCAGTAGCAGTTGAGCACCAGTGGCACAGAATAGGTAGTATAAAGCAGAAGATGCATATGAAGATGCATATACAGTAAAGGAATGAAAACAGAAACATGTTACAACTCTGCTAATGTTCAAGTAAGACATGAATTATGAGTGTTTTCACTCACTGTATGGGCAGTTTCTACAGTCCAGCCTCTCTGCTGTTTCCAGGGTAACAGATGGTGGGTGAGACATGTAGAGCAGTGCAGGTCTCAGGACAGACAGGCCAGTGAGTGGTGCAAAAATCAATCAGTCTGTGCAGAATGACGGGACAGATGCCGCCATGACAGGACACTGCGATGCTCTCCAGGAATCATCTATTACTACAGCAGCCTTCTTTTAAATGATGCTGAAATCATTTGACATTTTAAAAAGTTTTGTCCATTAGGATTTACACTAGATATAATTACATACTTTAATGAATAAAAAATAATAATAATTAGCCAACACACTCTTAAGGCAACTTGTGATTATTTAGTTTACATTTTAGTTGTCGATTTTTATACAATCTGCTTACACCCCAGTAAGGTTTTAGTTTAGAGGTGGCCCTTCGTGCTTGATCCACCCCACTATCCACCCCATTAGTTAATAGTGAGAACGAGACCTCTCACCAGAAATACCATCACTGTACAGTTTCCACCAAAGAAAGAAAGAAAAGATTAGAATATGCATTAAAAGTCATTTTATAATATCTTTCTCCACCTGTATCGTTCTTTCCCTCCCCCACCATTTATCTTCCTTTATATCTCTTCACTTCTTGCCGAACCCCTCACCACCCCTTTCCTAGAAGTAATTCAGACATCCCTTTTTTCTCCATCACGAGACTTGATGATGTGTGGCGCATGTTGCCTCATGACTCCCTGTTGAGCTGCTGAACATGAAAGTCTGTCAGAGAGGCTTCAGCCTGCAAGGCCTCAACCCCCCACACAGACCAGCCTCCACCTCTCCACAACATTCCTGCCCTCATTTCACCAGACCTTATGGACCTAACTTTTCATATACACTAATAAATTACTACTGTTAATGATACAGGTGCTTCGATATGTGAATCTTAGATTAGCTCTGAGATTAGCTGAGATTTTCACTGGTGTTCCTCAAGGGTCAGTCTTTGGCCCGCTACTTTTTAATAGCCTATTTGTCTGTCACCACTTGGCAATCTCTTGAGATCAGCATATCATTTCTATGCTGATGCTATGCAGATTTATATACATTCAAAACCTGATAAGAGCTTTTCTTTCTGACTGTATTACTGAGATAAAAACATGGATCAATACTAATTGTCTGTGTCTGAACAGAGGTAAAACTGTTATGCTCATTGGTTCCTGTCATCAAATTTCTGTTCATTGTACAATGTTCCCTTCATACTGACACCTTACCTAGAATAGCATTTGTGGTAATATGGTCTCCAGGAGTACAGAAATATAAAAATTCATCATAGTCTGAGTTGAAGTTGGCATTAGAGCCGTCCTAAACCACAACAATCATATAAAATCAAGCCACATCCATACACTCGTGTATAAATACAGAACACAACTGACCAAACATGTCAACAATCACTGAGGAGAAAGAGGCAGCTGTCAAACAATAGTTGTCTTTCCAACACATGAATAAACCCACACACTCGACAGATTTCCACACACATGCAGGGTAAGAAAAGATGACCACTATTTTAAATGATTATTATTATTATAGAGCCTCAGCTTAATTCAGTCATTCAGTGAGGAAGAACTGAGTTCATTTACAACCTTCACATCAAGCTCATTTTTCATGAACTTTCAGTTAACCTCAGTAAGGTAATGGTGTTATCATCATTTCCTCTCTCTCTCTGAATCAAACGCAAGTGTTTCCTTTGCTTTGCTCCTATGGCTTTATGCCCTTCCAGCTCATACTTTGCCATAGCAACAGGAGACATGAAATCCGACGAAGGATTTTGTGCCCACCCTTTTTTTCTTGCTGCACCATTCATACAACGCAGACATGCCCTCACACAAACACACATACTTAAGGTTTCATTGTAATACAACTGCAAGAACATGGTAATACTTTATGTATTCATATCACATATACAAGAAGAAAATCTATTAACACTTTACACGGAGGACAGACAATGATCAGAAGCATCACAATAACGGAACATTTACAGACAGCACAAAATGAGACACCAGTACTGGCTCAAATACAGGCAACAATTAAGAACAAGAGATTATGAAGAACTGGGTCCCAAGGGTCATATGGGTTATAGTGGGTGCTTGTTTGTTTGTAATGTATCTATAAGTCCCAGTAGTGTAAACCACACAAGGTGGCCTAATTCCCAGGATGGTCTGTGTCTCCTAGCACAACCCATTCTCACACCCAACTTGTCACATATTGAAGCTTGGTCAGGACCACTTGGCGTCGCTTTTTGACGCTCAAGGTACCCCTTAGCATAATTTTTCAACTTGCAGGGTCCTCCATTGTTTTCAGTTGTTTGTCTTAGTTTAATGGTTTGCATGCATTTGTAAAACATAGAAATAATTTTATATAAATTTATACTTTTATTGGAGCACCTAACCCAAACCCTACCCTAAACCTACCCACTTCTGAATAATATAAAACATGTAGCAGGCAAATATAAGTGTAGTCACAGGTATTTATTGCAAAAACTGACCATAACCAAGCAGTATAAAAGCATTACAAACAAGTCGTGTTGCATTCCAAGTCTTCTGAAGCCATACGAAGTCTTTATGAGAAGAAGAGAGTAAAACATAAGGTTTTAATTGCTGAAAATGATCCCGCTCTGTTAACATGCTCACATCTCATTCAAAAGCATAATCCCCGTCCTGCAGCATGACACAATCAGTCAGGAGACATACAAGAGCCAACAGCCTGTCAAAACAGCATAACGCAATCAGTCACGAGACACACAAGAGCCAATAGCATTTCACAACCAAGGCTCACGTAAGGCTTCTTCTGGTGGAATTTTTTGAATTCGCGCACAAACTGCAGGCAGCACACAGGATGAGCTTAACGGCGGACGGAGACGGCGATCGCGTCTATTCCTCTCACAAATCAATCATTTTGCCTCGGAAGACTTGGAGTATTAATATTTTTTGAATAAATTATGATGGTAGTTGTATCTGCCTATATCTTGTGTTTTATTGACAAATGGTAGGTTTAGGGGCAGGGGTTGGGTTATGTGCTCATAAATGTGTAAATAATGTAATTTAAATAAAACTGTTGTGGCTGTTTACATTGAAAAATCACTCCCCAACATATATGCAATAATGGCAATGTTATTACCCAATATATAATTGAATTATGACGATAAAATTCCCAGTATGGTGTCGGCATATTGATGCTAAAGATTTCCTATTTAAAGCAACGGAGGACCCTGCACGTCGAAAAATGATGCTAAAGGGTACCTTAAGCGTCAAAAAGCGACACCAAGTGGTCCTGACCAAGCTTCAATATGTGACGAGTTGGGAGTGAGAACGGGTTGCCTAGCATCAGGCATTCGTGGACATCTAGAGTGCCATGATTATAAATTACTACAAAAAAATATAATAAATAAAACAGAGAAAAATTCTAATACTCAAAAATGTATTTAAGTAAATGTAATATAACATAACTGACATTCAGAGATTTGATGCCTCGTTTAATGCCTCAGTGTAGGTCATCCCATAGATCAGAGGGTGCAGTTAAGGACTGATTTTAACACACTACTCTGACAAATGTCAACCAAATTTCACATTCTTAAAGCCATTCTTAAATTTGTTTACAGCCCATAACTGAGGCAAATTAATTTCCTTAGGCAGCACTGCCAAAATCAGTCTTGAGAGCAAAATATTTATTTCAGGGGATCCAGTGTGCCAGATGGGGGTGTTAACATTAGTCCAAGACATCCAAGTGAGACTGAAGACAGGATGAAAGCTTGAAAAATGTTAAAGTCACAGCAAAACTTCATTGTCATCTTGTTTTTTTTTTTGTTTGTTTGTTGTTTTTTTGTTTTGTTTTTTTTTGTTTTTTTTTTTTTGTTTTTTTTTTTTTGGGGGGGGGGGGGGGGGGGGGGGTCTGTAAAAGCTATCTTGATATCCTCAAAGCAAGAAAATACAATATGAGAAACAGCATGCCATAAATATTTACTGGATTAAGTTTACTTTTTTACTCAAATTACTTTAAAATCATCATGAAATCTAATCTAAATCTAAAGGCATTTTACTAGTCTTATTGCAAATGATTCATCCGTCTTAATTAAACATCACAACTGGTGAAACCAACTTCTCTTAGGTTATGTCAGGCTTCATTTTTGGTTTGTTCCAGTAATTCAATCCACTTAAATCCAGTACCTTTCTTACACTCGACCTCAAGCTCGCGTTCAGATCTGCCTCCATGCAATCACCCACCAACAGACCCATGTCCCCTACTACATTTGGTTTTCTTTTTTGAAAATACATTTCACTTGGATGCACGTCACAATACAGAAGAAATGATCTGTCGCCGTTTCTGTTATGTTGCAACTTTAAGCATAAATCTCCATAGATTTATGCCTTAAACAAGAAAAGCTATGGAGGAACAAAAAATCATTTGCATATCACTGTATAGTCTTGATTTGAACAGACATGTGCGGCGGTTGTAAAAAGGCATAAATACACTATACTGTAGTGTACTACGACAGTACTGTGCTGTTTAAGAGCGCATGCTGAGGCAAAGCAGAGCTAACAGGAAGAAAGAGAAAGACTGAGACAACAAACGCTGACTGCAGCAGCACATGAAATAGCATAATTCATGCAAGCCTTGATTCCCCTCTCAGCATGCATCTGTACCTCAGAGCTTCTGCCCCAAAAACTGCTTCTGATTAGACTGAGATGCTCAGAAAGCACAGCATAAAAAAACACTGACAATTACTGACACTGAAATCTGCGTCAGACCTGACACTGTGTGAATTTCATCAAATAAATAAAAAGGCGAATACATGAATAAAAACATGAACAGAAAATAAATGTTAATACACCGCAAAAAGCGCTGGCTTATTTTTTTTCAACCCAAATGCTGGGCTGAGACTGTTGGGGAATCAGGGTTGATCTGACCCAATTTAGGTTGATAATCATTCATAATCATTAATCCAACAGTTCTGGGTTGTTGTGGACATGAAAAATAGCATGCAAGCCGTGCAAGGTCCAACCATTTTCTGAGTGCCACCTATCTGTGTTTGCGACACTCATGAAAGGAATATGTGTGGAAAATAAAAGAAAATTAATTGAAGCAGAGAGAAAATAGAACTTTCAAACTGACTGCAGCGAGGAGTGTGTTCTTTTTTGTTGGAGTATTTTCTTTCACACCAAAATCACTCAAGCATAGTGACTGGTGTCTAGTGAACTGGCAGGAACTGAAAAAGACAGAATGGCTCTTGAGAGGAGTGATTAAAAACACTTTCATCATGTCGATTCGCTGTAATACACATTTTATTCCTGACTTTCAGCATTTATTACAGGCTTTTAGTCAGTGTGTTTCTTGGCACCAGTCAAAGCCTGAGGCTTTGGCCATAGTGGAACTATTTTCATAAATGAAATAACTAGTTATTGAATATTTATTCAACAATATTGATTAAACTTTTAAAAAGCAATTTCATTTAACTGCATAAGCTCTATAACTGTTGATTTGCCATTCTTTTCGGCGCTTTTCTCACTCACATACATATTCACAGGTTATTTTATACTGTTGCATTTTTAGTCCTTGATAATCAATACATTTCACATTTTCAAATGCAAAAGGCTGCGATTTAAGTAATATATAATAAGCTATACAGTGGTGATGATTCATTCTGTTATTATTATTATTATTATTATTACCACCGCCTAGTTCTACATTTAAGAATACAGGAACTCTAATACTACTAATAATACTAATCAATATGCAAGTCATTAACATACTATAAAACATGTATTCATATAATGCATGGCAGCACGTTGGCTACTGGCTGAGCTCAGTTCCTGGAGAGTGACTCATGAGGTCAGGTGAGGTGCTGCACTGAGTCAGAGTGTATGGGTGTCACTTTGCATTACAGTAACAGGGCTGACTACAGTGGTGAACCGTACCTGACATCATGATCAACACCAGGTTACACTTTCTCAGATCTCACCACTCACTTCATTCTGGGATTTATGCATGGCAACTTTTACACATTTATTTGAAATGGTCACATGCAATATTATTATTTTTCTTTTTATATACACGACATGCAGGGACATGCAGGGACACATCTTTTTCGAGATGACACTGTCCTCATCTTTTATTGGCTTGAGACCAACATCTGAGACATCTGAAAGAGCTCATACTCATCCTTACAGAACACTGATACAGTCCAGTGTAGGGTTGCACCAGCTATTTATAAGATCTTACTTAAACTGAGGCATTAAGTTCACACTAGGGTCATACAAACTACTATTTCATTTGCTAACTTTGCTGCTTTGTTAAATTAATCAAAAGTTGAAGTAAATATATTTATAATGTTACAAAAGATTTCTATTTCAAAAAATAAATAAATAAAAGCTGATCTTTTGAACAGTTCATCATAGTCCTGAAAAAAAAAAATCATGTTATTATTTAATATTAAGCAGCACAACTGTTTTAAACATTGATAATAATAAGAAATGTTTCCTGAGCAACAAATCAGCATGATTTCTGAAGGATCATGTGACACTGAATTCTGGAGTAATGGCTGAAAACTCACTAAATTACAATGACTTAAATCGCAATAACTCAATAAAAGCTATTTTAAAACAAATTTAAAGAGAAAAGTTATCTTACATTGTAACAATTTTCACAGTATTACTGTATTTATGGTAAATCCCTAAAATAAAAATCTGACCCTAACATTTTAAATGGTAGTCTAAAAAGTGTAATGGTGCAACATGGAAACATTTTGAAGTGAATATGTTTTTTAGTATCCATTTATGCTACAGCTAGGCTGAGTAACTTACGTACAGCTGGGTTAAACTGGCCCCTGAACGATCCACAAAGTGTCTTTCTATTTACATAATGTATGTGTATTTAATGCACAAAGCTTAATCATCCTTTGCATGGATATACTCTGTTGAAAATCCCAAATGTCAGTGAGATTCCAAAAATATCAACAGTCCATATTCGTTCAGGTCCAGGAGGACATCCGAGTCTAAAGAGTGAGGTCAGTTCATATCTGAGAGGAGCTAAGTGCCTCCAATCTTCCATCAAGCCATATACTGTCCATTAACACACATCAGCAGTTAAAAAAAAGTCTAATTATGAGGAAAAGAAAGTAGGTCTGCAGGCCTCAATGTCCCTTTGATTGAGGCCAACCAACCCTTGGAGACATTGAAGCACCAATCATGTGCCATTCTAATCCAGACATGAAACTTTCCATCACCAAAGTTAGAAGCACAGATCCAGATCAGCCAGGCCCTCTGGTCATTTATTACCACACAACAGTAGGTCAGTGTGCTCCTCTCGCAACCTTCTGATCTCCCTAACCAGGCCCGTTTTTAGACACGAAGAAGCCTCATTCATTGTCTGTCCCGGAATCCCTTCGTATTGCAGAAGCTCAACGTAAACCGCCACCGTCATCACAGGCCCCCCAAAAAATCCCTAATTGACCACTTTCAAAAGATCAACCTGGTTATTCAGTGACCTGAAAGATTTCTCAGTTGCTCAGTTGAGTGTGTGAGATTTAATCAGTAACGTTGATTGTTTGTTTTAACACTCCACGGAGAACTCACATTAACACATTAACCTTCCAGTCACGTCTTATCAATGTTCTTCAATGTCAGAAAGAATTTCAAACTCTAAACCATACTGTGTATGAACAAAAAACATCAGACTGTGAGTTTGATGCTTTCCAGATGGAAACTCAATGCAAAGATCAAGGCATCCATGAACAAAGTCAGCGGGAATTTAAAGGCATTATTGGATTGGTTTTAAGGTGAATCCTGGGTGAACCTTTTCATTAGCGAGGCTAGCAGCATTATGAGCTATGCAGTAACGCAGATAATCGGGAATGTTGGCTTAGTTTATGGAGAGCACTTCAAAGCCTGTGATCACCTGCTTTAACGTGAACCGAAACAGGCGATTGGCCCCGAGGTGCAAGACAAAAGCCAGCGGGCCAATCAGCGCAGCTGTTAACTATGGTGGTATAATGGAGGATGATTGGAATCAGCTGGCCTGCAGGCCATGACAGGGACTGGGTTTGATTAGTAAGCACTTACCCAGCCCTCCTGAGGCTGAAGGGAGAACGAAACAGACAGAGGGCAAGAAATATTTACTCTAAAAGGAAGTTCTTGGCAAAGGAACAGCACTGTGGCTAAAAATACTCCAACGACACTGCCGACACCAGATGTCTTTTTCATTAAATATAAAAAGTGTGGGGGAAAATGTGCTAGAAGTTTTAGCCAAACAAGCATTATATAGCACAACCTCACCCCTGCCTATTTCTATTTTTCTCTCGTGCTTTGGCATCATCGTAACCCTTTCACAGTTGAACTTTTCTTCAATCTGCTCTTGGATCAATCCTCCCAATCTTGCTCACTCTTTCTTTTTCCGTCCCGGCTCTTTCAGAGAGTTGCCAAAGTATTTCAGGAAACACGATGACCTCATGGCTGATGGATCCATGTACAGTAGGCGGTAAAAACAGCACTCGGAGGACATGAGCTCACCAGCACTAAACAATACAAACACTCACTCATTTGAGCTGTTCCCATAGTGCATAGCCCAAACTCTCTCTTTTCTTCACCCCTTCCCACACTCTTAGGAGATATGGGAGCATAATGATTTATTAATGTGGATAGTGTGAGATTCCTTAGAGGTAGATCAAAGTTTACCTTTAGACATGACCCTTTTTACTAGGGTACAAGCCCCAGTAAAAAAAAAATGATGATGAATATTAGCATATATATATATGTGTGTGTGTGTGTGTGTGTGTGTGTGTGTGTGTGTGTGTGTGTGTGTGTGTGTGTGTGTGTGTGTGTGTGTGTGTGTGTGTGTGTGTGTGTGTGTGTGTATACAAATCATTTCCATGTGTTTTCCATCGGCGGTTTAGAATCAGAACTAGCAATGCCAAATTGAATTGTTAGCAAATGACTCAGTTTGATTCATTCAGACAGATCACTCATGCACTGAATCATTTGCAGTGGTATCTCATTCTGAAATGAAGCAAGATTCTCTAAGACAGAAAAAAAATCACTGTAGGAAACAAAACTTCCAAAGGTCTTAATTTGTCAATGACTCTATGACTTATAAATGACTCTGCAGGTCAAGGCAAACCTTACGGAAATTAACCATGGTTTTACTACAAATAAAACCAAAAAAAAGAAATAAACATGGTTACTATAGTTAAACCATGGTAACCACAAATTAACCATGGTTTTGCAACACTAACCATAGTTTAACCATGGTATTTGTAGTAAAACTGAGGTTATACAAAATGGTAGTAAATACGCCAAAAAAACATGGTTACTACAATTTTACTATAATAAAACTATGGTTAATTTCATTTATCTGTCTCAAACAAGAGGTATCATAATATGGGGATACTTTTTTGATGGGAGTGTCTGACCGTGTATTATTATGTATGAATTAAAGTAAATGACTTTAGATTCTGCTATTAATATAGGAAACAGAATATGATGAGATATAAGAAAGCCACATTTTGGAGCTTCTGATTTTAATAAATAAAAAACAGAAATAACAATACATTAACAATACATTAAATGTACATCCTCTACTTTCCCCTAACAATGCAAATTACAAAAGTATGTGAAAAAAAAGTGACATTTGGTCAAACATTTATCTTTGCTATAGGAATTCACAGGTCACAGTTCACCAAATTTGAACTTTGGTTTGCAGAAAAGACAAAACGTCTTTGCATATGCTTGCACTCCCCACATAAATTGAATTCACCGCTATAATGTATTCTATATGGTTACACCACCTGAAGCATCTACAGCCACGAATGCACTCTTGGATGTGATGTAGTTTCTTTTTTTGTTGTGTTAATAGCATTCCAGAAATTGCGAACGTCCCGATACAACTGTGCATGATGTGCACTCTAGAGATAAAGAATTTGGTGGAAATCTCACCCAATCTCTGGAGACACTTAAAAGGATGTGAGCCATTGATGTTTCATGTTAGGCAGCTCACTTCCTGATGCACAGATAATGAGTGAGGAATGGCACTGAGATGAGATTGAGAAAATGTCTGCATGTTGTATGCATGCAAACGAGACAAGAGGAAGTGTGTTTCTGCATCTGTCAGGACAGGAGAAGTGCTGACAGGATGGAAAGAGGAAGGCCCACAGACACTCTCCAGGGCAAGAGAGAATGGACCAGGGGTCAAGTTTTGGATGGTCAACTCCAGAATCACATGTTTCTCCACTAAAACAAGCAGTACATTCAAAATAAAAATAATATAACAATAAATGAATAGTAATAATAAAACTAACATCTTAAATTTAAAAGGTATAAAATTCATTTTATTAGTGAAGTGAAACATTTTTATGGAGGGCTTTTTGCAGTATGAAATGGATTGTTTTTAGTGTCCGTAGTCATACTGGAAAAGGACATCAGTTTCAGCATGATCAGTCAAATGGCCTTTACGGCTCAGCTAAAAGACTCAAAAAAGTGTTTCCAAAAAGCAGCATCCAATTCACATACTTCTGGGGCTGAAAACACCAGCCAAGCAACTGCCATTAGGATGAATGGGATACTAATGGAAAGCTTTCCCCAAAATATATTAGAACTCCCTGGGAAGAAGCTCCAGACTACACATATGGACAGCAGCTCCGAGAAGGAAGAAAAACAAGCCAAAAACTGTTGTACTCTTCCTTTAACTAAAGACACATGATGAACAGACAGACAAAGGGCAGGCTGGGGGTAGTTGAGGGTGAAAGCAAGCACCTTTTGCATAGTTACACATGAAGTATTCAAACTGTTGAAATGAAATGAAGATAATGCTAATAAGTTTCAGTTCATATGGGTTATCATCATTCATTCTCAAACATATTCTGTGTGCTCTGAAACAGCAATGAAGCCCTAAATCAGCATACATTTCAGCATGGTGACTGAATCTCATATTATGTACCATTCTGTCCATGATGAGCAATTCAGACAAATTTGAGAATATGTAGTTCACGATTGCAGAACAATCAAATAATCTATAAAAGCAAACAGAGGAGCTCCTAATATAATACTACACAACACTGCAGCTGTTTACAGCTCTGTATGTTCGGTGCAGAACTGTAATGAGCATATGTGTAAATGCACAAGGGTATGCATGCGTGGATCTTTCACATGTCACACACATGCCATCACCTCTAAACCTGATGGCTGCAATGATTATGCACCATCTGCTAAGCTTCGCCCCAAACACACAGGCACACATAAGTAGAGGCATGCCAGGTCTCATAAAAACTCGGTCTGTGTGTCACAGTGACAAAGAGGATTACATATACGACCACAGACATAGCACATGCCCACACACTCTCATGCAATAGTGCTGTAATATCCACTAACTAATAGCCCTGCTATAATCCCACTGAAACTGACTGTGATGATATAACCACTAACCCTGTGGCACATTAAACACACGCAAACAACATACTGACGCATGCTGCACTAGCCAGATTGTCAGTGTCTTCATGAAAAATTAATTTCATTCAGAAAATTCCCACAACAGCGTAACTATAAATACACTAATCAATACACGGTCTCATATTCTGTCTCACACACATACACATACAGCTGTAGTTGTTGTAATTACTTTTATTGCCATATCACTGCACATGAAAATAAATACAAACACTTAATACAATCCAATTTACAGGGAAAAATACATAAACATAACAACCTTTGTAAGACGGACCCCCCAAAAATAGATTTTTTAAATCATAAAGTCCTTAAAAATGTGTTCTGATAAAAACGTCTTAGGTTACGTATGTAACCCCAGTTCCTCGAGGGAACGAGACGCTGCGTCCAAGAACGCTAGGGGAACGCTCTCCAGCGTGACCGCGCTCTGATACAAATGTAATCTGTCCAAAGGATGGGCGAGACGTCACGGGCGGGTGACGTAACGGCCAGGAGGCATAAAAGCACGTGCGGTGGAACCGGCGTCAGCTTGAGGAATGAAGCAACCACTCGTAGGGATGCCAGAAGTATGGCCTTGAGACGCAGCGTCTCATTCCCTCGAGGAACTGGGGTTACATACGTAACCTAAGACGTTCCTCTTCAGGAACTCGAGCTGCGTCCAAGAACGCTAGGGGAACGAGATCCCAACGCCGCCAGACTGACAAATCCCTGCCTAGTGTGGATGGAGCACAGCTAGGGCGAGAGAAAAAAGGCCACAGGTGGCTAGGTGAGCGGGGCCTGCGTCCCAAAGGCCAACTTCTGAAGAGTGAGTCTTGATCCCCAAGAGGGGAGAGCAGAGGACTCGAGGCTATGGAATAGCATCCTGATCCACCACATAGCAAACGCTCTCTGGCCGGAGGCCTCAGCCTCTGGAGGAAACATGTACTAGGGGGTGTCTACCCACTGAAGGTCACCAGGTAGGCCGGTATAGCCACCACGTAAACCCTCAGGGTGGAGTGGGTTAACCCTGCGGAGGAACAGGCCCGCACGAACTCCAGAACTGTACCAATCGGGCAGTTGGCTGGGTCGAGCTGGCAACCTCTGCACCATGAAGTGACACTTCACTTCAGGATGTACAAGTCCCTTGTGTTGTGGAGAAAACATGTAACTAGGGTGTGCCTACCCACTGAAAGGCCACCGAGAAGGGCGCGGTAGGCCGGTATAGCCGCCACGTAAACCCTCAGGGTGTAGTGGGTTAACCCTGCGGAGGAACAGGCCCGCACAAACTCCAGAACTGTACCAATCGGGCAGTTGACTGGGTCGAGCTGGCGGTCTCCGCACCAAGAAGTGAAAAGTTCCACTTCAAGGCGTATAGTTTCCTCGTTGAGGGAGCTCTGGATTGGAGGAAGGTCTCAACAACCTCGGTTGGGAGACCGGAAGCTATGGGCTGTGCCCCCTCAGGGGCCACACCTACAACTTCCAAAGCTGAGAGGAGATCCCTCCTGACGGGAATCTCCCATGGAGAGCCGTCGAGGAGAGAAATCAGGTCCGAGAATCATACTCGGCCCGGCCAGAACGGTGCTACCAGAAGTAGACTGACCTCGTCCCAGCACACTCTCGCCAGAACTCCCGGGAGCAGAGCGATCGGGGAAAAACGTACAGACGAAGCCTCGGCCACGTCTGTACCATGGCATCCAGCCCCATTGGAGCTGGATGAATTTAGAGAGTACCAGAGGGGACATGCGCTGTGTACTTACCTGAGTAGAGAAGATTTCCACCACACGTGCTTTTATGCCTCCTGGCCGTTACGTCACCCGCCCGTGACGTCTTGCCCATCCTTTGGACAGATTACATTTGTATCAGAGCGCGGTCACGCTGGAGGGCGTTCCCCTAGCGTTCTTGGACGCAGCTCGAGTTCCTGAAGAGGAACCATTGTTTCATGACATTGTTCAGACGAATAATATATGTTTATACATACAGCTGTAAAATCTAGAATAGAACTGAAGAGAACAGAAGGGACTATCTGGCCTCATGTTCTCAGACTTCTTGTCCTCAGATCCACAAAACAATTCCATTCACGAAGGAATGTTGTTTCATACAGGCAGATGAGAAGATTCAGGGAATTTGTTTGATTATTCAGAAGGATGGAATCAAATTCTGTTAGGGCAATTATGTTAAATAACAAATAACCTGAACTATTCAAGTAAACAAAAAGTTGCTGTCAGTGACTTCATTACAGAGAGCAGAACAGAATTCTGGGTATTTCAGTCATTCCAAACACTCCACAGGGTTCATGGGATTCTTGCAACTCCTTAAATTTTTGGGAAACCTTTGAAGCTTGCAAAGGAAAATTTGTAGGAATCTTTGCAACAGTGTTAAATTTGGTCAGTGACGTGAACGCAATAAAAAAGCTGAATAACATGCTTGAGAGATTTTATGTAAAATGAGAGAGAGCACTTAATAATTAGAGGAAGACTGGCAAAGACAAGACAGTCATCATAAATTCAGTCTGGGAAAATAATAAGACAAAAACATGTTGCCAAATGCTGCCATTTTGTGTAAATTTAACATCACTGCAGCATAACATGAACATTTAAACACTTTCCCCTCTGTCATGGGTCCAGATTTCCCTCTTGCACTGGGTGGAGGGGCTCCCTGAGAATGGCCTTGCTAACAGCAATCCCATCTGGCTGGGCTCCAGCCCTCCTTATTCTACAGGCTGTGGGAAAAAGCGTCCGGCACTGCAGAGTTCTGTAATCATTTCACCAGGACTGAAAACCCAGAGCCCTTGCTGACCTTTTCCGTGTCCAGAGTTTCAACCATGACAAGACAATAGTGACAAACCAGACAAACACACCAATGGCCAAGATGGCCATTCACAGGAAACCTTAAGGGGGGCAAAATCTGCAACCTAGTGCGCTCCATGTACCTCTAGGGGAGAATGTGAAGAGAGATTCCCCACAAAGTGAAAAGATCAGCCAAACTCCAACCTCTCCCACTCTATCTGGGCCTAATCGGTATGCTTTCATTTATACATAAGTTATTTCATCCACCTGCATACAGTGCGGTCCAAAAGTCCACACTGAAAATCTAAGGACTGAATAATAAGTATTTCTGATTCTGATGTGTGTACTGTACATTGAAGCTTTCAGTAGCCCAGCGGTGTCTGTGCATTAGAGATATCTATTTCTAAACATGTACACATGCAGAAAAAGGAGCAAAGTAAAACAAAGATATGAGGGCATATAAAACAACAAAGCCTAAATCAGGATTGCGAATTGCAAAGGCGAATGCTGTGCCAGCACACCCAAAGGACCAACAGAAATAGAAGTGAAATACAGCAAGAGACAGAGACATAGAGGTAAAATCAGAGAGAAACAACAGGAAAATGTAAAAATAACAGCAGACGTATTAACAAGAGAGAGTAGTCACCCAAAGACGAAGATAGAGGCACTATAAATGTGCTTCTTCCACTGGGAACAAGAGAAAGAGGGCAGGAAAGAGACTATAATAGTAAAAGATGAGGAAGGTTAGAGACTGAGAGAGCAGAACATGGGATGAGGGTACAGCCACTTCACATTTTCATCAATAAACCTGTCGTTGTCTATTCATTTGAACTTCATTCATGCTCTAATAATCTTATCATACAGATCTATATTCATTCTCTCTGTCCATCTGACACTGTCATCTCTCAATCCCACAGTGCAACACTGCTAATGTGATGTTTGGACTTTGGACTTTGTGACTTCAACAGTTTACAGCTTTTCAAGTCCTTTACAGGCCATGATAGAAAAGCACACGTTCCTTCAAGATATTCTGGGACAGCCTGGGGTGTAAAAGTGGGGCGTAGAAGTATATGACACACTTATTGTGCTGGATTGACATGCACATGTACATGATGGGAGCACAAAAGGTGCAGTGCAGACAAAGCACAGGTAGATCAAAAGCTCCCTGATTGACATATTTAGACATATTTGAATGGCAGAGAAGGAGACACAAAGACAAGACAGAGAGAGAATGCCAGTGTAGGGTTAATGAAATGTGTTATGATAGCACCAGCTGAGGCAGCAGTAGTGCTTGTAGAGGTAGATCACGCCTGATTACTGATTCTTAATAGCAGGGATTATGCTCAGTCCGGCCCTGGCTCACCCACTGATCACCCTCCAACACTCATACTCCGTGTACACACAGATGAAAACACATACATTCATTCATGCATTTTAAACACAGCCCCTATTGCCGTCATCCGTCATTATCGGTGGTGGACTCATACAGTGTAGACATTTGTGTATTTGGTTGTTCTAGGCAATCTGACCCTGCGTGTTCCAAGGCAACATTACAAGAAAGGCACAGAAACAAATTTCACTGTCACTGAAAAATAACGAATGCTTTTTAATAGAGGTCTCTAATGAATACATATTTACAGTGCTCTGAGGACCAACGAGAGGTAGCAGCTACTCAAATGGAGGGAACATCTCTTTTGCCTTCCTAACATGAATTCATTTCAATTTTCTCATGTGATCTGTCTGTTTAAGACCAGTATGTCATATTTAACATTCTTACATTGAAATATAGAGAATATAGTTTTTTTTTTTTTTTTTTTTTTTAATTTACATTTAAATATAATATAGTTGGATAAGGCAACAATTACTTTTGGCCCACATCCATCAAACTAGTTTGACTGTTTGGCTTTTTGTTGTAAAAAGTTAGGGTAGACCAATGCTGCTCTGGGTATGTCCCTTACCAAAAAGTAGTATACCTCAAGTTTATTTTATAAAGTATACTTAAGTAAAGTTCAAGTATATTTTTAAGTATATTTTATGTAGTAAGTATACAAATATCAGTGTACTAGTAGTATACTCGTAAGTGTACTATCTCAATAATCCTTGGGACTAAATTGGCCCACTTTCTAGTATATAAAATATACTTTTAAGTATACTTTAAGTATACCAGTAGTAAACTTTGAGTACACAACTAGTTTACATCAGTTTCCAGCTTGTACTGCAACTATACTAAAAGTGAACTTATAGGTGTACTCATAGTTTACTAATTAAATACTTGTAGTAGCATTTTTAATATACTTTGAAGTATAGTCTCAGTAAAATACTAGTTTAGTGGTTTTGTACCGCAAGTATACTCATAAGTGTTCTTTAAGTGAATTTTACATCATACTTTAAGTATACTACTATTTCCCTATTTATTAATTTGTATATATTTTGTTATATGAATATCTGACCATACAAAACATCAAAAGAAAGGACAGGGTATCTGTTTGTAAACAAAAAACATTTTATTCTAGCTTCATGCAATCTTTTTTTAAACACTTGAATGTGGGTAAGTTTCATAAATAGAAAATAAAGAAATAAACAACATTTTGAACAAAAAGCTGAAAAAAGACTATGAATTTATAGATGGAGTCGATCAACACCCCAAAGCTTGACCGTCATTAATACCTCTTCATTGGTCAACGTTTTATTCCATAATGTTCCATAATTATTTTATATCTGATGATCATGTTAGATTACATGTGGAAGCATCTGTTGTTTAGGTTTCTTCTTCGCTTGTGTTTTTTGGAAATTCTGTACAGAAGATGTGTACTAGCGCCCCCTACCATATAACAATGAAAACACAGATTCTAGGAGCACAAGTATAGATTAAATATATTTTGACTTTTTCTAAGTATATGTCAAGTATACTTAAATGTCATTTTAAGTATATTGCTGAGAAGTACATAAAGCCCATTTCTGAGAAGTATATAAAAAGTAGACTAAAAGTAAACTTTCCTATTTAAAAGAAGCATACTAATAGCACACTTGAATAAACTTCTTTTTCGTAAGGGACAACGAAAAATGCAAAATTAATCTTACTGGGTTGCCAGTTTTCTTCAAAGTGATATAGAAAAAAAGATTAGAACATCTCTCGCATTGACAACATGCAAATGTTTGGGCCAGTTTCATTCATTCTATGTTTAGCCTACTGCACCGAATGTTTGTCTTGGTGTGAATAGCTGTTCATAAAAGCATGAATGTGAAAAGAACATGACAAAATATAGGCAAAAACAATCTTGTAAGAGATGTGGTTATGGCTGTCTATAATGTTCACAAACATTTACAAACCGGCCTGAATGGATCAAGATGGTAAAAATGAATGGAAATGTTGAAAATTCACTTTGCTTCTCATGCTGCCAGATCTTGAGCCCTTGAAAACAAAGGTTTGACTGAACATTACAAGCGCAAGTAGCATTTCCCACATAACTTGGCAACATTCAATATAGACAGGTCCTTGCCGAGAGAGAAACAAGTATATGAGACAACAAGGCCATGCTCATACAGACCTCCTACCATGGAATGCATATCCAAACAAAATCTAGTACTGGGTGTGACTGTGTTTATGGTCCTCTTTCTGTTGATGTGGAAATGTATGTGGTTGTGTGTCAATGTATTCACTTGTCTTGACCATGTGAGTGATCTGCATGAGTACTTTGCTTTCATTTAAATGCTGTTTTTAGGTTGGAGAGCAGGAAGTTTTGAGTTCTGAAAGTTACGGTTTACTTTGCAGTGCAATGAACTCTTTTATCTCAAAAGATCAAGGAGGACTCCTTATGATATGACCCATTTAAATTCTTTTAAATGTAAATGAAGTCTGATACAATGTTTCCATACATCTGAACTGAGTTCTCACATTTGTTAAAGGGATAGATCACCCAAAAAAAGGAAATTCTGTCATCATACCTTCATGTTCTTCTGTAAAACATGAAGGATCGTCTGATTTGTCCATGCAATTGAAGTCAATAGTCACTAAAAGGGCTTGGTTCTTCAAAATATCTTCTTTTGTGTTCCACAGAAGAAAGAATGTCATGCAATTTTTGTTTTGTGAGTGATCTCTCCATTTGTGTGACCTATTGTCACACAACTTATAGTCATGCTAGTTTGTCAGGTCATTGGAAGCCCATCATAAGATAATCAGTTGTCCAATCTTTGTTTGATGGATAGGTCATTAACATGGGTCACCAAATCAAGCATAGGAACATGTATAAAATATACTGTATATTCTTACACCTAAAAAAAAAATGTTTTACATTTAAAGCCCACTTCATCTAAACTCTCTTAAAAGCTGAGAGTTCCTCTCGAGTGGGAAACTAGGCCATCTCCACCTCCCTGAGTCAGCCATTTGTTTTTGAGAATGTGCTACAAAAACAACATTATTGTCTTTAATTAAGCTGCACTCACAATGCTCATCTATTTGCTTCTCTTCCTCCCTCTGCATCCCTCTCTCTCTCTTTAGCCACTCTGTGAGGACACTTCCTTGTGTCACAGGCTCTCTTTGTGCCTGCAGCCAGCAGCATGTACGTGGGAAGCAGCAGAAACTAGACTTCACTGCCAAGGCAAGTCTCCCATCTTCTTAATGAGAGCGGCGGGCGCATGGGAGTATCTATGTGCGAGACAGAGATTCTGTTACTAATGACAAGAGACACATCCTTCTTCTCTGTTCACCAACATTTTAAGTTCTGGTTCAGATTCATCTCTGGTTTTCACACTACAGCCTCAAGGTTTGAGTTTGTATCCTCTATTGAACCCTTTGGTTCATTCAACGCTGTGAAAGCACAGACAATATCAGCTCTGCTTGTAGCTTACCATGTTACTCATGCCACTCCACAAACACCGTAAACGACTGCAACATTTTTCCCCAGTTTCTTAGCAACACTACAAGCAACAGGGGCACCTCTGTCTCTGTTTCTAGGCAACACTGCAGTGATCGCCCTCCCCTTGCAATGAGCAGGCTGGCAGTGGGCTACAGAGTCTACCTGTGTCATGTGCCACTGCGCCGCATCCAGCACTTCAGATTAGCTTGAGGAAAAACAGTTGACATCAAAATGCCAAGAGCCCCACAAAACACAAGCACATGCACTCGCCCGCATGGATTAGTCTATTATTATGAGAGTCTGGCCATATTGAGCTGTGACAGCCAATCAGAAGTCAGGAATTAGGGCAAAGCAGAAAAAGAGCATAAAATATCTCTCTAGAAGCTGTAATTCCCAGTAGACTTTCTAATTTATCATTCTGTGTTATTTTTTTTCTATGACCACTCAGACTGCAATATAATTTTTTTTGGTCTTTGGGGAAAAAAGACAATTCCATCAGGACCTTATGGTACGATTAAGATAATCCATACACACCAGAAAGCAGTCTTCATAGAAAAAATGAGGGTCTTTCAATCAGTTTTTGACATCTCCTTTAGCTTCTGAGCAGCTTTGTGAATCATCTCAAGGGGACTGAGCTGGAGGGCCTACACAGGATGCTATCTTAATTAGGTCTATAACTCAAACCACTGTTAATATTTAATTGCCATTAATGCAAAATCGAGCCTCAGAATTTCCATATTGCACATGCTGTTTCAGAGCATGTTCATATACTGATGGAAATGTACCGTCACACTCTGAACTCAAAAACACGAGAGAGCTGGATCCAAATGCAGATTTTTAAATAAAACAATAACCAAAGAACATAAAAAAACAAGGAAAACACTCAAGGCTTAGGTGTAATTAGACTAACGAGACACAGATACAAACAATCAGGAAGATAATAAAAGCAACAAGAAACCAGAAAAAAAACTACAAAGAATACAGACAGGTAGTACATAAAATGTACAGTGCAAACGTTGCACAATGGTCAAAGACGTGTTTTGTGCATGTTCAAATACAGAAACAGTGAAAAACGGTGCTTTTGTGTGCACTGCCCAATAGTGTGTTTGCATAACCTCACAGGAAAAATAGCATTGTTTGAATATTGTAATGTTCTTAAGGCCAACATCACGCTTGCAAATTTGTTAATTTTACACAATAGTTCAGTAAAAATTAAGTTAATACTGAGCAACTTTTTAGTCGCAGTTAATTTGACAAAGCTCATTTTACTCAGTGACTTTGTCTAGTTTTGCTTCGCAGGGAGTTTGATTGACAGGCAATCTGACCAATCATAACATCAAATCCACCATCTTGTCTGACAAATAAATCAGACAGAGGAGTAGATTAACTTTGGAGGACTTAAATTTGAAAAATGGTGTGTACTGATGTCTTTCCACGGTTGAGATTAAATACCTTTGGATGTTCATTAATGTTTATTTTGTGCTTTAAGTAAATATAAAATGATGATCTGTTCATGTGTCACGACACATTAAAGAGCCACAAAACAGTATTTAATGTTTGAATTTCTCCAAAAATGGCAAAATTTGAAAGCTGAGACTATGGGCGCGTCTCAATCAGCTCCCTAGATCCCGAGCTCGTGAATCAGTAAATCGTGTACATGAATTCGGTCACTGGTAAGGTCCCTGACTCACTGCACATTGGGACAGTGATCACTCGAATTCCAGTGACATGACTACATACTGCGTCAACAGACATCATACTGTAGGAGAATGTCACCACTTGAATTAATAAACAACAGACAGGACCGATCTCTTTTTGATATTATTTTTTATTCTCTTTAAACACATCATTCTGTTACATGTTCTTACAACATTTCAGCCAAATTTTAATTATAAATGTTAAATAAATGTGTTCATTACCTGTCTAGCGATGTTTGTTTATGTTGAAATATACAAATTATGTTGAAAAAAATCTTTTCAAATCTTCTAGCGCATGTCATTATATTTATGGAGTTGGCTTGTGTGGTTTATGTTTCACACTTCAGAAATGTGACTTTATTTCCGGTAAGGGAGCATAGTGAGCACCAATACTCCCTAGTTTTTGCAGTGCATTGTGGGATTTTTCAGGGAACGAACGTTCCAGTGCACTGGAAGGATTTCACGATTGAGACAGCCCTTAAAATGGCCGACTCCCTGATCGGTGCCCTGACTACTGAACAAGGGAGCTGATTGAGACGTACCCTTTGTTTCAAATCAAAAGTAACCTGCTCTGTCTTGTCTGTTGGCATTTTGTCAGTTTCCTCTTTCCTCCGGAATGTATTTTCCACTGCGTGAGAACATGATGTGTGGCGTGAGAGCGGCATGGCTTGTCGGACATAGCAACAGTAACTAAGTGGCTAGGTCTTTGCGAAAGGTCAATTGAAACAGTTCCAAAACCCCTGCAGAATCATCTCTGACACTCAACAAAAACCAGTAAAGGCCTTTTTTTCAAATCATTTTTTTAATTGGTTCAATGCGTGAATAATTCAATGACTTGTAAAAACAGCCACTTGTAGCCTTACAGTGTAACCTGGAAGAAGACCATGTTACACACACAGAGAGAGTCCAAATTCTAGTTCTAGAACTAACTGTTGTACTGTATAGACAGTCACTGAAGTCCTGTTGGATGGAGAGAGAGAAATAAAGGATATTGCAGCCAGTAAATCAAAATAAAATCGACAAAAGAATCTCTGCTGAAGTTAAGAATTCAAATGTACAGTGCTTTGAAATGAGCTATAACAGCAAATTTAAAAAAAAACTGACAGGGAAAAAGTGGGTCCTTCTATCTTGGTGGTCTTTATCGCAGTATGAAAAAAAATGTGTTTCTCTACAAAAAAATGTGTTCATGGAGATCTTTGTTTCTGGCTTTTTGTTGAGATGCTCATTCCAAGCATTCTGTCTTTTGTTAATAGTGTTTCTTGATTATAAGGTCTTAATGAAGATATAGTTTGGGAGGGTGTAGGAGTGCTGAGCTGTACAAGTCTCTCAGTGAGAACAGGTGTTCCCAAGAGGAGGTCAAGTGTGTGTGTGTGTGCGCGCGTGTGTGTGTGTGTGTGTGTGTGTGTGTGTGTGTGTGTGTGTGTGTGTGTGTGTGTGTGTGTGTGTGTGTGTGTGTGTGTGTGTGTGTGTGTGTGTGTGTGTGTGTGTGTGTGTGTGTGTGTTGGGGAGGTATACTGGGAAAGCTGAGTCAGGCTCACCATGTTAGTGGGAGGTCCTGCACCATCAAACCGCCCTGTAGAATTAAAGAGCAGCAGTAATTTTCCTGTAATAAGAGAGTGTTGAAGGGAAGCACACAGCCAGTGATGGTTTGTAAGAAGAGATTCTTTCTTCTTGTCTTTTTTAATACTTTTTTGGCAGCCATTGCTATCAAACAAATATCACAAAGCTGTGTAATGTGTTGTGTATTTTCACTTTTCTTCACAATCACACAAACCCTCTTATGTCCTTGAGCTGCCATTATATTAATAAACAGAACTTGCATTTTCAAAGTAATCAAAACACTCTTTCTCTTTAGTTAATGCATCTTTTAATGAGAAAAGAATAGCAGCTCTAAAAGGAGAAGACATAATAGCGTCCGGCTGTACTGTACAGAAATGGGTCATTCAAGGTCATTGGCTGTCAAACACTTGGCTGCAGAGAGACAGACTGGTAGACACACAGATGGACTTCACTTGATCCTCTGTCATTTAAATGCAGTGTCAGACTATTCTCCCTCACGACAAAAACAATGTAAAGCACGTACACTTATTATATTTCTAAAAATAGTTATTTATTAAAAAATGAATTATAGTGCAATTGTAGCATTCACAACTGCACCTGCTCCCTTTCATTTGGTTGACATTCACACATGCTTGATGTTTATGAAGCAGAACAGATGAGAAAAATGAATAATAATTCAGATGGTAAGAATGGTGAAAGAGAGTGCATGCTTATACAAAGAGTTGACATATAGTGGCATATTTACATTTATTTATGTATTTATTTATTATTTTAATATATGAAGAGTTCATTTGCAAAAACCGATAACTCACTTTTTTTTTTTTTTATTGCGCATTCCAAGTAATATCAGTCAAACTGCAGTTGGGTTGTTTTGATTAAGTAATAATAACTTAAACAAATACAGGCAATTTACAAAATTAAAGTTCATTGAACGTATGTTTTTTTACATATTAAAAGTTTGTTTTATAGAAAAATAGCAAAAGCAGATAACAGTCCTTTTTGGCAAAAGCAGATAACTCCACATTTCATGTTTTAGAGTTTAAAAAAAACACTCGTTTGATCTTTATAATCATACTCGGTTACTGTCATAACCTTGGTTCCCTGAGATACGGAACGAGTACTGCGTCTTGTCTAAAGACGCTATGGGAAAAGCCTTTTTTCCCTCTGACTGAAGCCTTATTCAATCACGCAGTGAAACTGTATGGCCATTGGTTCATGCAGTGTGTTAAAAACAAAAACCAATGGCTTGGCAGCGGAGCTGCACAAGCCTATGGCGATAGAGCCCACCAGAATGGGCGGTGCCATCTGGCTATATAAGCAGCCGTTTCGACATAGGTACTCAGGTTTCTTCGACTGAAGTGATGACTGAGTTGTGCAGCTATCCAGGGGTGCGTTTCCCGAACAACTACGTAACTCGCTGATTAACCACCATAGTACGATGCATTGTTTTGGAAACGAACAAACTAGTCACGACTGTTTCCCGAACACAGTCGCATCTCCGTTGTTTGAACCACGTTGGTTCAGCAACATAGGACCATTGTTAATGACGTCACACACATGTGGTGGAGAAATAACTTCTGCTATTTAACTGATTAAAGATCTCTAAGATGCTGCTGTATTGAAAATGGCACCTACTGACTAATTTTCTATTTTTTGTTCCCTGTCATTTTGCTTTATTTGATGTTTGATTCACCGCGATTTCCCTCTTACGTCACACTCCGGTGTTCCCTTCTCAAAAACGGCACTTACAAAAATACATAATTAAAATGCATTTTATATTTAGATAGAAGATACAGATAGTACTGCATGTTAGCTTGCTTGCTGTGCCCAAGAGCATATTTATTTAAGCCCATTTTTCTTGTTAACAAGAAACTATGCTTCTAACCACAGGTCGAGAGCTGCAGTTCCAACCACGTAAGTTTGTGACGCTGATTGCGAACGTTCGTTTGAACTATGGTTTCAGGAAACACCGAATCGTTGAACCATGCTGGTAACGACGGAACTTGCGACCATAGTTGGCTAACGATGCTTTTGGGAAACGCACCCCAGCATGGCAAGTACGCAGTACTCAGGGAACCGAGGTTACGACAGTAACTGAGTATGTTCCCTGTCAATACTCCACTTCGTACTGCGTCTTGTCTAAAGACACTATGGGAACACCGTTCAATCACGCCGTGCTGGTAGAGGAACGACTCAATTTATACTTCCTCGAGCATTCAATGCACAACAACCTCCTAAATGGGGCGGAATACTCAAAGTAGATTCCCAAGGCTCTGACAGGGCAGAGCAAGGATAACTCTCGGTCCTCATTAGAGGGAGGAAGTACGGAGAGCGTGATGACCTGAGCTCTGAATGGAGTGGAAAGCACTTTGGGCATATAACCCTGCCTTGGTTTCAGGACAACCTTGGAGTCGTTAGGCCCGAATTCCAGGCAGGCAGGGCTAATGGAGAGCACCTGCAGGTCTTCTACTCGCTTGACCGATGCTAGTGCTAAGAGCACAGCAGTATTTAGCGACAGTGACCGAAGGGTAGTGGACTGTAGCGGCTCAAAGGGAGGGCCCTTCAGGGCTCTCAACACCGTGGTCAAGTACCATGTAGGGATTGTGAGGGGCCGCGACGGATTCAGCATCTTGGCACCCCTCAAGAAGCGGACAACCGAAGTGTTCCTGCCCAACGATTGGCCTGCTATAGGGGCATGTGAGGCCGCTATAGCTGCTACGTAGGCCTTGAGTGTGGACGGGGAACGTCCCTTAGCCAGATATTCTTGCAGGAAGGACAGAACCACCAATAAGTCAGAGGTAGATGGGTTTTCACCATGGTCTAGGCACCACGTGGAGAACACAGACCATTTAAGGGCATAGAGGCGTCTCGTGCTTTAGCCTCAGAAATGGTATTCAGCATGCTCTCTAAGAAGCTCGCGGGCTCCCGACGAGTGGCCAAAGGTGCAGGGCCCACGGATCGGGCCGAGGGTGCCAAATTGTCCCTTTCGTTTGAGACAGGAGGTCCCGTCTCAGAGGAATGGGCCACAGGGCTGCTATGAGCAGCTGAGTCAGCTCTGACAAGGTTGATTCTTCCACAGGGGGGCCACCAAGAGGACCTTGTGTCCCCGCTCCTTGATTCGCCTGATAACCTGCGGAATCAGGGCGATTGAGGGGAACGCATAAAGGAGGAGGTTGGGCCATTCGTGGGCCAACGCATCCTCGTCCTTCGAATAATAAGTCAGGCAGTGAGAGTTGTTGAGAGATCTCCCAAATTCTCTGAACCGTCTGCGGATGGAGCGTTCACTCCTCTGAGGGAACATTGCTCCGAGATAACTTGTCCACTCCCTGGTTCAATTTGCCCGGTATGTGCGCTGCTTTCAGCAAGTGCAGATGGGGTTGAGCCCATTCCAGAAGGCATTCTGCCAGTAGGCAAAGGCGCTTCGAGGAGAGGCCTCCTTGGTGATTTATGTAGGACACCACAGACATGCTGTCCGAGCGGATTAGCACGTGGTGTCCCTTCAGGTCTGGCAGGAAGAACTGGCAGGCTCGACATACTGCTAGCATTTCCAAGCAAGTTGATGTGAAGCCTTTTCTCTGCTTTCGACCAATGGCCGAAAGTCGGTTTGTCCCTTGCACAGCACCCCCCAACCTGTGTCGGAGGCATCTGTCGTGACAACCTTTCTCCTGCAAACCATTTCCATGGCCACGCCCTTTCCCATCCAGTGAGGGTCTTTCCAAGGGGCTAGGGCTGTTACACAGGCCTGGCTCATCCTGATACGCAGGCATCCGTGATGCCACGCATGTGATGGAACTTGTGGTTTCAGCCAACGGTGAAGAGGTCGCATGCGAAGCAGACCCAACTGTAGCGCTGGCGACGCTGCAGCCATGAGGCCCAGCATCCTTTGAAACGTCTTGAGAGGGCGAGTGGCACCGATCTCGAAGGTCATGAGTTCTCGCATGGCCAAAGCATGTTCTGGCGTGAATCTGCAAGAGGATCTGTTTCAGTGTGATCAGCCTGAACGACCTCTTCATGAGGGCACAATTTAGGTGTCTGAGATTGAGGATGGGCCAGAGGCCGCCATCCTTTTTGGGGACGAGGAAATAACAGCTGAAGAAGCCTGACTCGCTTTGAGCTGGAGGAACTCTTTCTATTGCTCCTTTTTCCAGCAGAATCATCACCTCTGAACGTAGAACGTGGGCGTTCTCGCTTTGCACTGAGGTACGCTGCTGAAGCGCGGGGGTCTTCGAGCGAATTGGAGTGAATAACCACGTTTTATTATCTCCATAGCCCACTCTGACACTCCGGGGATGGCTCACGTGACGAGGGTTGGATAAACTCGAGTGGGCGGCTGCGCGGGGGCAGGGGACTCATGAGACATGGAAGAGGAAGTTTGCTCTCTTTTTGAGAATGTTTGTGTTTTATTTTTCCCACTATAACAGCGGGCGGTTGCTTGGGCGCTTGTACGGGCCCTATATTCGTAACAAACACATCTCCCTCCGCACCCAGTGCTGAACGGGGTGATAAGAGGCTCCAGAGAGGCTGTTTGGGGGTGGTCCGGCCGTGGCGGGACTTAGCCCCCTCCTCTTTCTGTTCTGCAGATCAGGAAGACGCCGGAGGCGCTGGGTCCAATGCTATCCTAGGTCGGGGGCCCTGGTGCTTAGGAAAGGGGTGCCGTCTGGCTGAATGGGAGCTCCCTCACGTCTGCTGTGTCTTGGCAGGGGGCAGCAGGCTTCACTGGCTGCTGAGTTGGCATAGGCTTAGGGAGAATGGAAGCAGCTACAGAGCTGGAGCGCTTGGGCAGGAAGTGTTGCATGGCCTGTGACGACTTCTGTGTCTCAGTGAAGCATTCAGCAAACTTCTCAACCGCCGGTCCAAAGTGGCCACTGGGGGAAATCGGGGCATTAAGGAAGGGAACCTTGTCTGCGTCCTTGATCTCCATCAGCGTGAGCCACAGGTAGCGCTCGAGCACCACTAGGCTGGCCATGGACCTTCCGATCGCCTGGGCGGTGGTCTTGGTGGCGTGCAGTGCCAGGTCTGTAGCACTTCTCAGCTCCCTGAGAGTCGCAGAATCAGGCTCAGACTAGTCCATGGAAGAGAGAAGTTTGGCCTGAAAGACCTGGAGGACCGCCACAGAGTGGAGCGCTGAAGCCGCCTGTCCAGCCGAAGCGTAGGAGCATCACGCGGGCGCTGCAGTGGTCCTGCACGGCTTAGATAGGTTGGGTGGCTTTTGCCTTCCAGCCGATAGCAGAGGGAGGGCAGAGATGCGTGGCCACTGATTCGTCATCTTCTCGTACCCCCTTTCTTCAGCGCCATCGACTGCGGTGAGGGCGGATGAAGCGGAAGTACAGAGGCGAGCAGAGTAGGGGGAGCGCCATGATTTCGTGAGCTCGTCGTTAACTTCAGGGAAGAACGGCGAAGATCACTGACGAGGGTCCTGATGGCGCCCCGGCAGGAACCACTCATCCAGACGGCTGTGAGATTGCTCTTCCGGTGGAGACCACTCCAGACCCAGCTCTTCCAATGCTTTCGAGAGGACGCGGAGAAGTTCAGCATCCAACCAGGCCTTGGCAGCGCTGGAAGCAGACGAAGGCAGGAGGGTGGGGTCGGCTACCGAGCCTGAGAGCTTCTCTGCGTCCAAAGCTGTTAATGACATGCTGTCATCATTCAGCTCTTCGTCACTCCCCCCAAACGAGACCAGATCGCTCGCACTACCAGAGGGACGCTGGTTAGGCTGAGAAAAGAAAACCGGAGAAACCTCTCTGTGTGGCGAGAGCGAGGCACGCAGGGTCTGAACCAACGTGAGCTCGCTCTCAGCTGTGCGTTGAGATCCTCTGCTCCACTGTTTTTTCCTCACAAGTCCCTGCGAAGAAGAAAACGGGAGGGCGTGAGGCAGGGTCACTCTCTGAAAAGAAAGCTATCCGCAAGCGTAGAGAGGCGAGACTGATGTTCTCGCAGTGAGAACAATCAGAGCCAGCGAGCGCGGCATCTGCATGGGATTTCCCCAAACAGGAAACGCACTCGCTGTGGCCGTCATCGGCATGCAGAGGGGATCTGCACGAACCGCAGTAACGGTGCGGCATTTGCAACAACGCCGTTTGCTTCTTTTAGAAAATGCGTGAGCTTCGCCGGATGGCTGCATGGGAGCAGGACCAGAACAATGCTGATGGCGCTGAGAAGACGGCGGATTCAGCCGAGCAGAGGTTGCTGGTTCCAGCTTCCTGGATCAGTGAGAGATGAAGTCGTCTTCATCGCTGAAGGAGAAGACATCTGAGTTCCTATGGTAAAAAGGCCGCTTAAGATGGCTCCGCCCATTCTGGTAGGCTCTGGTAGGCTCTGGCAGGCTCCGTCGCCATAGGCTTGTGCAGCTCCGCTGCCGAGCCATTGGTTCGTTTTTAACCGCGTGATTGAATAAGGCTTCAGTCAGAAGGAAAAAAGGCTTTTCCCACAGCGTCTTTAGACAAGACGCAGTACGAAGTGGAGTATCGACAGTGAACTCCTCAGATGACAATGTAGATGCCTGACAAACGTTGTTGTTGTTGTTGTTGTGATCATAAACTGTATGGATGTGATTACACGCAATACACTGAGCTTTTCCCTCACTGCCTTGGAAGTGGACAATACCAGCTTTTTTGACAAATCGTGTTTAGGGTTCAGATCGCGCTATATGTGGAGATTAATTTTCTTTTTTTTTCAGTGGCGTTTATCGGTTTTTGCAAATGAACTCTTAGTGTATATATACTGTATATGAAGAGTTCAGATGCAAAAGCCTCTAAGTATGTCTGACGTTTTTCTTTAAAATTACCATTTCTTTCTGGCTACTATGTATAGGTTTCGATGTAAGTACTGGTACTTCTGAATGGGTTGAGGCTGGGTTTTAGCACATTTGAAGTGAAAGTACTCTCTCTCTCTCTCTCTCTCTCTCTCTCTCTCTCTGTCTCTCTCTTTCAGAAACCATTCTTACATGCTGATTTGGCACTCAAGAAATCTTTTGTTATTATTATCAGTGTAGAAAACATTTGTGCTGCTTAATATTGTGCAGAATATTTATATTTATTGAATAAATGTTTAATTAAAAGCAATGGTTCTGCATCACATTTCTTTCCAAAACAATTTACTGACTTTTGAATGGTAGTTTACCTTTTTAAGCTGTGCTTAAAGGCCAGTCTAAGTTTTTTTTATAAGTTATTAAGTCATGTTAAAGGGTTACTCCACCAAAAATGAAAATTTTGTCATTAATCACTTACCCCCATGCCGTTCCAAACCCGTAAAAGTTTTGTTTATCTTCGAAACACAATTTAAGATATTTTGGATGAAAACCGGGGGCTTCTGACTGTCCCATTGACTGCCAAAAAATGAACACTGTCAAAGCACAGAAAAGCATAAAAAAACATAGTCAGAATAGTCCATCTGCCATCAGTGGTTCAACCATAACATTATGAAGCGACGAGATTATTTTTTGCATTTTTTACACAAAGAAAAAAAACAACTTTATTCAACGATTCGTCTCCATTTTGGAGAGTATCCACTGAACGCAAACTGCTTACACTGTTCTGTGTCAGCCTTGCCACACGGATACATCTTCTACGTTTATACTTTTCTGTGCTTTGACAATGTTAATTGTTTGTCAGTCAATGGGACAGTTACAAGCCTCCCGGTTTTCATCCAAAATATCTTAAATTGTGTTCCGAAGACGAGCGAAGCTTTTATGGGGTTGTAACCACATGGGGGTAAGTGATTAATGACAAAATTTTCATTTTAGGGTGGAATAACCCTTTAATATACTGAATAAATATATCCTGAATTTATCACCAAATTGATGAAGATTTATGTGGATTGATGTGAAATTCTAGAAATGCAAAAGTAATGTGTACAAGACAATTACAGTTTGAAGTAATGGGCTTTTTTCTTTCTTTCTTTCTTATTTTTAATAACTTCCCCACACTTCATATTTACAGCAATACTTTGCCATTCTGGGTCACATAAATGACAGCTGTGCTGCTCCTGTGGTGAGAATTTCATTAAGTATTATTTGTACTACCTGCATATATGCAGGGTTTCAAGCAGCAATTACTATGTCTTGTTGATGTTATAGAGTGTGCCATGCAAGTCTACACTAGGCCCTATCAGAAATAGATGTGTCAAGGCGAATGAGAATGTTCCTCTCAGACTGTTTGGCTGGTGTTTGCTTACACGGCCGTGTGAATGGTAACACCCTGCTGACTACACCAGTCTACTTCAAACATCTGGGGAAATACTAACCCCCATCACACACACAAACACACACAAACTGATCCTGCAAATAGCTCGCCGGTTGCTGAGCTGGCAGACATTTTTTTCATGTTCTCTTTGACTATGAGGGGCAGCCATTTTGCCCCCTGGTGTATGAATCAGATTTATGATGTTCATTATGGTTGCTACTATTCCGCTCATGCAGGCAGGGCAGTAAAACACCCCTATGAAGCACCGGATGAGCCTTCCGTGCCGCACACACATCTGCAGACCGCCTTTTTTTATGAGCCCCCGTGCCAGGCTTCCAGGACAGACTGCGATCTATCAACATTCATTCCCACCACAGCCAAGAACAGAGTGGAAAGAGAGTCTCTGTGTGAGAGCCTGAGCGCGAGGAGAAAGAGAGAGCGAGAGGCTGAGAGGAAGATCGAGAGGACAAGCCAAAGCACTTTTTGTTTTGATTCTGGCTCATGAATTAGGGTTTTCACACACACAGCCAGACTCCCTCCACTGAATCCGTCCATACAGAACAAGATTATTATCTAGGCCTCCCGACGCTGTGTTCTTTCCCCCTGCCACTTATTGTACACATGTGAAAAAGCCAAAAACTTGGCTAAAGCCCCGATTTTCCTCAAGAGAGACAGTTGGAGACCATAATCTTAAAGGGATAATTCACCCAAAAATTACAATTCTGTCATTATTTACTCATTTTTACATTGAGAATACAAATGTTACATAAAAATAAGACTATTTCAATTATTCAAAAATAAGACTATACATTATTATTTTTTTTTAATCTTTATTTTTATTTTATTTCATTATAATTTATTGTTTTTACATTACCCTAGAACTGCCAGATGTACACTACTGTTTAAAGGTTTAGAGTTGGTAGGATTTTTGGTTTGTCTATTTGTTTCTGTTTTTGAAATACGTCTCTTACAGTATGCTCTATTTGAGGAAAAATACAGTCAAAACAGTAATATTGTGAAATATTATAAAATTTAAAGTAACTCCGTGTGAGAGAATCAGCAACAGGAAAAAGAGAGAGTGAGAGGCCAAGAAGACAAGCCAAAGTACTTTTTGTTTTAATTTTGGCTCAGACCAAATGGATAATTCACCCAAAAATGTAAATGTAAAACTGTATGACCTTTTTTTCCTGTGGAAGATTAAAAAAAAAGATGTTTTTTTGTTTTTTTTACTTTTTTGTCTGTAGGAGTCCAAAGGACTCCAAAACAAAACTTGGACCCCAGTAACATCTTCTTTTGGGTTACACAAAAAGTCAGGTTTGGAATGATATGAGTGTGAGTAAATGATGACAGAATATCTTTATGTAAATCTATAAACAATGTAAGACCACAAGAAAAAATGCTGGTGATGAAGAGAGCTAGCTAGACTCAAGTCATGGCGGGAAAGGAGGAGGAGGATGAACTTAAAGATGAAGAGCAGTAAAGAACAGTAAATAAGAAGCAGATTATAGGCAGTTACTGACAGGAAGCATCAGTTTCCTCCTTCACTATAGTGGTGGACCCCCATCGAGAGGATGAAGGCCTGGAGTGTGTTTGTGTGTGTGTGCAGTTGTGTTTGTGTGTTTGCTTCCGTTTTATTGCGGTTCAGTGTCGTCCCCTCCTCTTTCCTTCGTGGCAGTCTGTGCTGCTGTGATGAGGAGGGGGTGAAACTTGTCTCCCAAACATAAACCTTACCAGGTAAACATGAATATGCAACCCATGCTCGCTGGAAAAATGTGCCTGTGGTTGTTGTACGTACAGTATCATGGCAGTTTGTTAATCCTCCTTCGCATTTGCAAATGACCTACCATTTGCACTGAAACCTGAACCTAAACATAAACGATAGACTTAACAAAAACAAACAAATAAATAAAAAGCAAGAAGCAAGAAGAAATCTGCTGAAGTCTTTTGAGTCTTTTGAAGTCTTTTATCATGACTTCTGTGTCACAGGACTCCACATTACAAGTGCAAAACTTGTACCAGGTGAGCTACCGAGCAAGTTTACATCGGAAAAGCAATACATATGGAGTTGGTTATGTGATGCAAACATCAAAATATGAAAGTTTACAAATCATCCACTAAGGTAATCATATTATTGGAGTTTAACTGCCACTAGTGTTGATTTCACCTGTAAACTGAAGTGAATTACATATAGGGTACAACAGGGCTAAAGGCGCCCCGGGGTAAAAGGTGCCTTTGATGATATTTTTATCTAAACCACTTTCCAAAACATTCGCTTTTCAAGATGCACGTGTTTATTTGTCTGATCTTTGATGCGATCGCAAGCAGCAGCGCAAAGTTCATTCTGTGCTTACTTGATCTAATATTTTATGTTTTTTATAATGTTGTAGATTTAAGTAGCAAATGAGAAACGCTAAAAATAATGCATATATTTTGAGACAAAGGTCTACTTTATGATTTTCAGTTTTTTTAAGATAATTAAAGCAACAGTTCTCTGCTGTTGGGGCTAAAGGCGCACAGTAATTAACATGATAATTAATAGATGGCGGACTTTTTCATTTGTTGACATGACATGGTTAGATTCAGATGGTAAATATCATATATTATGTTGTTATAAATATCATATATATTATGTATGTGTCCATATTAGAGATAATCACCATGTTTAGAATGAAACCATCATTTCAAAATATGACATTAATCATAAAATACCATTTGTTATTACTACTGTAAATATATTTTCAATTATTATTGGATCTCCTTCAGTACTTTCAGAATCTTTACTAATTAAAATGATTTTGTTTCTGTATTTTAAAATATATTTTTTATATTAACATTTTAATCACAGTATATTTATTGAACAATGTTTTTTTTTTTTCAAATTAAGCAGAAAAAAGTACAAACTTTGCTAAAGTGATTGTTTTGAACAAGTATTAACTTAGACATTATTAAACAAAACATTATTTTAGCTGAGTTATTTGTATCAATACCTTGTGCCTTTAACCCCATGCTGGTGGGCCTTTTACCCCGTGTGTGGGGTAAAAGGCTACCCTTGCCACCTCATACATTTATACGATTTTTAAACTAAATAAACAACTTGAATGATTTATTTTCACACAAAATCTGTTGCTCAATTAATAGCACATTTTTTCTTAAGGTGGGCCTTTTGTCCCGTTGTACCCTACTATAGGTGCATTATTCAAGTTTTTCAAAAATGTAGTTAGAGACACGTTTAGTTTTTGAATATGAGATACACTTTTAATCAGTTTTTTATAATGGATAGAGGAATGGTTAAAAAAATGTTACTAACTTCAGGGCCCCGATTAGAACTTTAGTGTGTTTCTTCACTCACTCCCTGTTGTCTGATAACAGCCCTGCTAAAATGGGAGTTTGCAAAAATTAATGTTGTAAATTAACATTCTCACTCCCAACTTGTCACATTGATGCTTAGTCAGGACCCTTTGGCGTCACTTTTTGAAGCCCAGGCCAGGGTCCCCTTTTTATTCGACGTGCAGGGTCCTCCATTGCTTTAAATAAGAAACCTTGGCATCAGTATGCCGACTCGAAAGGCACTGGGAATTTTATCACCATGATTAAATTATATATTGGGTAATAATATTGCCATTATTGCATATATGTTGGGGTGTGATTTTTCAATGTAAACAGTCACAACAGTTTTATTTACATTACACTATTTACACATATATGAGCACGTAACCCAACCCCTAAACCTATGTGTCAATAAAACATAAAAATAAAAGATATAACAGGCAAATGCAGCTACAGTCAAAATTTATTCAAAAAATGTTAATATTCCAAGTCTTCCGAGGCCAAACGATTGATTTGTGAGAGGAATGACCATCTCCGTCCTCCGTAAAGCCCAGATCCTTTGTGCTGCAGTCTGTGCACGAATTCAAAAAATGCCGCCAGAAGAAGCCTTACATCAGCCTTAGTTGTGAAATGTCATGCTCTTGTGTGTCTTGTGACGATTGCGTCGGGACAGGAGTATCTTTTTGAATGAGATGTGAGAGCGTTTACAGAGCGGGATCATTTTCAGCGATTAAAACGTTATGTTTTACTCTCTTCTTCACATAAAGATATGTCTTCAGAAGACTTGGAATGCAACTTGTTTGTAATGCTTTTATACTGCATTTTATGGTCAGTTTTTGTAATAAATACCTGTGACTGTACTTTTATTTACCTGCTACGTGTTTTATATTGCTCAGAAGTGGGTAGGTTTAGGGTAGGGGTGGGGTCAGGTGCTCCAATGAAAGTCTAAATTAATATAAAATTATTTCTATTTTTTAAAAATGCATGCAAACCATTAAATTAAGACAAACAACTAAAAATCAAGGACCCCGCACGTCGAAAAAAATACCCGTGTGTCGAAAAATGACATTAAATGGGTACCTTGAGTGTCAAGAGGGGTCCTGACCAAGTGTCAATATGTGACGAGTAGGGAGTGAGAATGCGTTGGTTGAATATTTTATGATACATTGTCCAATCAGAGTTCACTTGACTTCTATCATGTTACACAGCACCCCAACCATGCCCTCATATTCAATCCTTTTGTTTCTCTTTTTGTCTTAAAATATCTCAATCTCTCAATTTTTCTCTTCCAGCAGCCCTGTGGTCCACACACTGTTTGATCCATAGACTATGTCTGCTTGCCACACTCTCTCTCTCTTTGAAGTTATTCCAGGGCACGTCTGTGAGGTGTGTCGGACCTTGGCGGCCGCTCTCCCTTTGGTATTCAACAAATTCACATCAATCAGGTCACATGATCACTGAGCAGTATGTGACCCCTCCTTCCCCAGAGTGACCTGTGCCACGAGCTCAAGCCCCAGGTTATCTACTCCAGTTTTATCTACTCCATGTCATGCAAATCCCCTTTACTGGTTAATGAAATATAACATTTTGCTCACATCATTCTGAAATGTAAACCTGCGTCTATTCTGAGCCAAAGGCTGAATGTGGGCTATGGCTGATGCATGTCTAAATCACAACATAGGAAATCAAATTTAACCCAAAGGCTTGCAAATCAAATCACTAAAACAGTATTAAAGAAAAAAATTAGTGTGATGCAGCATCTGACCTACATCCAAGACAGCTGTGAACTACATAACTACGTCATCTATAATTTATACAAACTGTAATTAACTGGTGAGAGGAATGAGACAACAGTGAACAACAGTGATGTGAATTGACCGATATTTGATTTAATAAATATTTAAGAAATAAAATGATACATTTTATGGAATTAATGCTTAAAATTTGTCAACAAAATGTGCATTTGCAATACAAACAAATTACATTTATATTCAAGATGCATTTTAAGAACTTATAACTATTATTTTTGGAAAATAGATTGAAAAGAGAAAATTAAAAGCTTGAAAACAATGAACAATTTTGACCACTGTATGAGACAAAAAAGGCAACTAATCTATGTTTTGTTCTTTAAGGACACAATTCTAAGTCTAATAGCTAATTGACATTAATAGCAATAATAATTAAAAAATAAATACATCAAATGAAAAAATATTTTAGCTTAAATAATTATATTGATTCCACAGTTGTGAAACTGTTTGCCACAATAACTGAAATATAATGAATAAAATATTGCAAAACCGTATCACACAGGTCATGGTTGTACACATGAATAAAATAAAAAAAATAAAATAAAATAATTGTTGTTATAAAATATTTTCTTTTAGCCTTGTAACTTTTTCATGTTGCTTTTGTTAATTATTCTCACTCTCTGTTCAAGCTTCCCTTTGCTTTTTATACCCCAAAAATCTTCATCTAAAACAGCCACCTATGAGTCACAGTTGGGGTCGGATGAGATCCTCACTGCTTTTACAATGCACAGAGGAAGGCTCCCAGCTCCGTCTGCTCATTAAAAACACAACATGCCCACATGAACCCATAATAACACAGATCATCATACTCCTTCAAACACACTCTTTACCTCAGGCAGGCCACAAGATGAGATGAAATAAAAAAAAAAAATCCAAATCCCCAGACGAAAAGAAAAAAAACCCAATACAGTAATATAATCATAATGAGACTGCTGGTTTATTTCCAAACAACATTATTTTCGTCAGTCGATTCTCCTTGAAGATCATTACTAAAGCACTACGCCATAAATAACCAAAAACACCCAGCAAGCCTCTCCACAGCTATGAGGCACGTCTTTGTTCCCTCTCATTTATCCATTATTGTCAAGGATTTACAACATCCGCCAACTTCTGCCATGTGAACAGACTGTTCAAAACTCACCAGAGATGAAGATGAACAATATAGCTGTTTAATTATTTCCTGATAAAACCTAACCAGTACATTCATAAAAATAACGAATGGGAACATTAGCACACACATTGTTTTGCCAGATGAGAGCATTAAATCTAGAGGGTCTGGCTCTGTACCTTCTATAATCCTTGGTTTTGGACACTCAGTGTCTACAGTAATCTTTCTCTCTCCAGTAGTGTTTTATCCAATGCATATCCTTCATAATGAGATATACATATCCCTGAAAGCGAACCCACTCAATCACACACACACACACACACACACACACACACACACACACACACACACACACACGTGTGCGCGCTCTCACACATGCCTACCTCTTGTGTTGGTCGCCATGTCTGCCACCTTCTGAAAGGCATCCAGAAATGCCACTGCTGCTAAAACCGTGGTTCTGAAAAGCAATGGGATAAATTGATGACGATGTCTTTTCTCAGCATTCAATAAAACCCTCCACACATGACAGGTGCGGATGTGAGCCGGAGACTGAACTTACCGGAGCTGAGAGTGCAGCTTGGTGGCCTTGGCACTGAAGTCTTCCCAGACAGGATATGAACACTACAAAAGAACAAAGACACAAGGTGAGTTGTGAATGTGCACTTTGTGTAAGTATGAATTCAATGCACAAAGCACTAAATGTGATGTTTTTACGTTCAGTGCATTGTTCGTACACTACTGTTCAAAATTTAGAGGCAGTATGATTTTTTTAATGTTATGTAAAACAGTAATATTATTGCAATTTAAACCCTAACCCTAACAATTTTCTATTTTAATATATTTTTAAAATGTATTTAATTTCTGTGATGACAGAGCTGAATTTTCAACATAATCTAGTGAAAAATAAATATACTAAAATGTATTTGAAATACATTTATTTCATGCTATTATTTCAAGCATAATACAGATATATTTACATATTTATGTACTAAATAAAAATACCCTGCAATTGTACTTTTAATAATATACTAAACTGGTATACTTAAAGTCTGCTAAATTGGAACAACTTTTGTACTTGTAATTCTGTACTCGATGCACTTTAATTGTGTGGAAATAGTGCTGAAGTCCAACTAAAGATATACAGAAGTATATTTGATTGTGCTAAAGTGGAACTATTGCAAGTATACTTTAGGTACACTTTAAATATCTCACATTTAAAGACTGATATAATTCAAAAACCTTACAATCCTCATCAATAGTGACATTAAAACACATTTTAGGCTGAATATTAAGAAATGTGCATTGTGCATAAGTAGTACTCCAAATAAAGTTTAATTATATTTTTTATACAAGGAAGTCTCAAGCAGTATGTCAATAAATATGTTAACAGATTTGAACTATTTGATATGAAATAAAAGTAAATATATTACTTTTTTTACTAGGATCATTACTCCACTCTTCATTGTCACATGATCCTTCAAAAATCATTCTAATATAATAATTTGCTGCTCAAGAAACATTTTTTCTTTATCAGTCTTCATTCAACGTTATAATCAAAAGAGTGCTGCTTCATTTCTTTCTTTCTTTTTGTTGTTGAAACTGTGATTCATTTTGATATATTCTTTGAAGAATAGAAAGAGCAGCATTTATTTTAAATAGAGACCTTTTGTAACAATAAATGTCTTGATAATGTCACTTTTGATTAATTTAAAGTACCCTTGCTGAATGAAAATCATTTCTTTAAAAAAAAACATATAATTGTGCCATCAATAGTCCTAATTAAAGCAAATGTATGTACTTTTTAAAAATGTGGCATCAGTAAGAATAAAAATAAAGGTCAATATGAATTTAATCAAGTATGTTTAGTCATGGGCAGCAGGATGTTAGCTATAGATTAAAAAAAAACTGTAGTCATATAGTCCTTTACATACATAATGTGTGTGTCTATATGGATATAATAATTTGGGGGGATGTGGTTTGACCTGGGGCAGGAATAGGAGTGTCGTCCGGTGATAAGGGGACGAGTCATGCACATTTCTGCCCAGTTGCCACGGAAACGCAGCAGACGAAGTATTCTGTGTGAAGTCTGCTTTACAACAGGCCACGGGCTAAATGCAATATCACAGTAGCCGAGCAGAAACTAACAAGCATGACGACTAGTACACACAATCTTGTGACTGTCATCCTAAGCCGTAATGGTGTTTTTCTCTCTCAAAATCACTTTAATAATAGTCTCACTTCAAAAACTTGATTTTTATATATTTTTTTCTGCTATTAATTTTATTCTTAAATTGTTCGATTGCAGACTGAAATTTAGCACTTTAATTTATCATTAAATTTTGCAAAAAATCATAATAACAAAACATGGTACATGGTATTGTTGCTGGAAATGAAGAAATGGTAACCTAAAAATGAGCTTCATGTTGTAACATCTACATATCCACATGTATTTTATTAAATTAAAAAAAAAAAAAAAAGTTACTGAATCAACCCAAATATGTTAAGTTCCACCAACAAAACTAAATTTAAGGATAAGATCAGACAGAAACAGTTCTTAATAAATAAACAATTGCAGGTTACTGTGGTATGAATATTGTAATCAGCTTCCAAAATATTAGCAAATGTTATGAACCTTGTTACTTTAATGTTAAGTGTGTTTTTTCGAGATGTTAAATCTCCTATTATCATTAATACTAATCATACTAAAGGTCATATTGCGATCTCGCTATCACTGTCGCATCTCCACTTCCAGCTCTGTTTACAGTATCTTCATGTACCACTGACACTGCTGGTGAAGCAGCTTCTGGACACAGCTGTCTTTGTTAGCATCTTAAGACCGCTAAGCTCAGTTGAGCTTTGACCAGGGCAGATTCAGACTGCTGTGTGTCAAGGGGTGAAATTAGCCGCACTTCAGAGCATAGCTGGAGGTCAAGATTGTGCTCAGCAACTGGAAAAAGACCCCTCCCCCTCCTCTTACACCCACACATTACCCAAATACTCCCCTGTGCCATCTCTCACCTTGCCCCACAGTCAAAAGAAGCAAGAATGATTTTGAGATACAGAGAAAAGGGACTGACACATGGGGACCAGCAAAATGCGTATAGCCCAAAGTGCTGTTTGGATGGGATTCATTTCATATGGTGTCAGAGTTACTATTTTTAATGCAGAATGTCTGTCATTTTATTTACTGAATCGGACAGAATCAAGATGTCTAATTTTTTACTAAGGTTGGAGTGTCTGTTATCTGAATGATGAATAAAGAAATGTGAGGTTATTTATATATATATATATATATATATATATATATATATATATATATATATATACTGTATATGAGGTTACATATATACATATATATATATATTTATTTATTTACTTATTTATTTTTTACTATAGCATGGGATGTCAACAGTACTGTTATTTTACCCAAAAAGTTGTCAAAAAGGTCTTGGCAAAATTCAAATTTGTATAATTAAGGTAAAAATAAATTAACACTGTGAAATAAAATTACTATAATTTTTACCAGCCAAAAAAAACAAAAAAAAAAACATAATTGACATTTCCAAATTTTCCTGTATGATGATTTTGAATTGGTTTATGACTGAATTCTAAATATATGCGTTTGACTAACTTTTTATGTTTTACGTCATATCTTATGTTGTTAAATTTTTGTTAAGTTGTTATCATGATGGTGCTTTGTAATTGCGTGTATGACACGATGTGCACTTCCATATATTAGTATTTCTTTACTGTAAATTTAAGTTTAATCCATAAAACCATAAAATCCATGAACCACTGGTGCTAATGCGCTCTAGTTATTAGATGTGTTCGACTTGAAGCAGCACTGCCGAACGATCAGTGTCTGTCATCAAAGTACCGCAAGAGCGATGCGAAAGCATCAGGAGTGTCTGCTCACTGTACTTTGATATCACACACCGATCGGTCAGCGCTGCTTCAAGTCGAACACACCTCTTGTAGTGTTGGGGAGGGGCCGTGCTTGGTGGCTCGATTGCGTCAAAGAGGCAGGATTTAGCCCCGCCCAAAAAATCCTGATCACGAAAATAGTGAAAAACTGTTTAACGGTCTAACTCCACAATTAAGTACAAAATAGTTCACAGTCTTTGTAACATGTTCCAGCAATGCATTTCTAACATTTATAATGTGTTTACAAACAATTCTCAGAATTGACTTTACACAGACTTTAAATTCAATTAGATTAAAAGGTGTGTGTAAAAAAGCAGATGTTTGTTTCAGATGGGATTAAAATACAAAACTGTCTGTCAAACAAACAAGAAAAAGAAAGAAAGAAAGAAAGAAAGAAAGAAAGAAAGAAAGAAAGAAAGAAAGAAAGAAAGAAAGAAAGAGCAGTGCAGGACAAGCGCAGAAGGGCACAGTCACTGGTGACACTACAAAAGCTCCTACGCTGACAAAGATGGCAAGCATCTCTCCTTTGATCCAGCATCTCGTCCTGCTTGTTTGATGTCCGCTAATTTGCTCTGAAATCTGAACATGTTACTCCCTGGGGACCCCTGCACTGTTTGAAGTGCCCTAATCTGCTGCACGGGACCGAGGTTCATCATCTTCGGGGGGCTTGTAGGAGAGTGATAAGGCACAAGACCCGCCTCTATCATTCACTAGGCTAATCCAATAGCAGGCCAACAACGATTCCAATTATGCAAATATTGTTAACTGGTTCATTTTCACTAAAGTTATTTCTCATCTTTCTATCCCTTTCTTTATTCAATCTCTTTCTTGACTTGCCAAGTGATCCACAAACAATTGGATAAGTACCTCTCCCTGCCATTTGAGATAAAACATGCTCAGATGGGCCCTGTAAAGGAAGCAGGCTATTTTCGGTTTTGCCAAACCAAGTGGAAAAACGGCATTAAAGGTGAATTTTAATAAGGCCAAAAAAAACAGCCAGAATCCTGGCAGATGATAAAAGCGAAAGCCATTTCATGCATTCCATAAGTAACAGCGCAATATAGTGATACTACAAAATATATATATACATACATACATACATACATACAGTCATGGCCAAAAATATCGGCACCCTTGGTAAATATGATCAAAGAAGGCTGTGAAAATTAATCTGCATTGTTAATCCTTTTGATCTTTTATTCATTTTTTTTTTTCAAAAATCGAACCTTTCATTGGATAATAAGAATTTAAAATGGGGGGAAATATCATTATGAAATAAATGTTTTTCTCAAATACACGTTGGACACAATTATTGGCACCCCTAGAAATTCTTATGAGTAAAATATCTCTGAAGTATATTCCCATTCATATTCACAATTTTACGCACTCCAGGGTGATTATGAACATGAAAGTATCCAGCCATGACTTCCTGTTTCACAGAAATATAAACAGGAGGGAAAAATCCCAAATTCCCTTATTCATCCATCACAATGAGAAAAACCAAAGAATATATTTCTGATGTGCTGCAAAAGATAATTGAGCTTCACAAATTAGTGAAGTGGCTTTAAAGAGCTAGAGCAGTGAAAATTCCCATTTCCACCATCAGGGCAATAATTAAGAATTTCCAATCAACATAAAATGTTACGAAACTGCCTGGAAGAGGACGTGTGTCTATATCATCCTAATGCACGGTGAGAAGGAGAGCTCGAGTGGCTAAAGACACTCCAAGGACCACAGCTGGAGAATTGCAGAAAATAGTTAGAAAACCTTAAAAAAAAATTGGCAAACAGCACCTACATCACCACATGTTGTTTGGGAGGGTTTCAAGAAAGATTCTACTCGCTCATCCAAAAACAAACAAACTCCAGCATATTCAGTTGTCAGACACGACTGGAACTTCAAATGGGACTGGCTTCTATGGTCAGATGAAACTAAAAAATGAGCTTTTTAGCAGCAAACACTCAAGATGGGTTTGGTGAACACAGAGATAAAAAGTATCCCATGTGTACAATGAAATAAACTGCTGTATTTTTGATGTTGTGGGCCTATATTTCTGCTGGAGGTCTTGGACATCTTGTTTAGACACATGGCATCATGGATTCTATCAAAGACCAACAGATAAAAAAATCAATAAGTGACTGACTCTGTTAGAAATCTTATAATGGGCCATGTTTGGATCTTCCAACCATACAATAATCCAAACACAAACCTCAAAAACAACACAAAAATGGGTCACTGAGCACAAAACCAAGCTTCTGCTATGACCATTCCAGTCCTCTGACCTGAACCCTGTAGAAAATGAGTGGTGAACTGAAGAGAAGAAGCACCAACATGGAGCTGGGAATCTGATGGCAGAGTCCTGCACGCAGGCAAGTACCCGCAGGTACCCGACGGGTGAACCGCAAAAATTGACGTAACGGGTGGAATAATATTAATGTGTCGGGTGCGGTGCGGGTGCGGGTCGGACTGGTGACAGGCACGGGCGGGTTTAAAATAGATTGGTCACATGTACGCAATAGTTTTATATTGTTTTTACATGTTGGATGTTGTGCGCACTCTCTCTCACAGTCTCTCTCGCTCTCTCTCTCTCTCGACACTGCTGCCAGTCCTACATATTTTCATGCAGCCTATAAAGTTAATTGTTTTTATAGGTTATGAAGGAAAAGCTCATCTTTGGCTTATTAATCTAAGCCCTTTAGACCTGTTTAGATTGTTCACATGTACGCAATAGTTTTATAGACTATTGTTTACACATTGAATGTTGTTTTCTCTCTCTCTGTTAACTTGTTGGGCTGCGTGTGTTAAATGTTATTATTAATTTTTTAACGCATTAACTCAGAATGACTTGTTAATTGCTTGTTACATTAAAAATAAAGGTGTTTTGTCTGCCTTATGTAGATTTAATGCGGGTGCGGTTCGGGTCGCGGTTTTTATGTCAAACGGGTCGGGTTCGGAATTAAACTAGTGTTGCTGTCGGATAACGGGTCGGGTATTTGGTTAACTACTGCGGGTGTGGGGCGGGTGCGGGTTTATCAAACAGGACCAGTGCAGGACTCTGTCTGAAGTGTCTGGAGTGATTCTGGATGATGGAATGGTCTCTGATCTCTTGTCAGCTGTTTTCTAACCTCATCAGGCATTATAGGAGAACATTTAGAGCCGTTAAACTGGCAAATGGAGGTTTCAAAAAGTATTGAATAAAAGGGTGCCGTTAATTGTGGCCAATGTGTATTAGAGAAAAACATTTATTTCATAATGATATTTCCCCCATTTTAAATTCTTATTATCCAATGAAAGGTTAGATTTTTGTGAATTTTCAAATAAAAGATCAAAAGGATTAGCAATGCAGATTAATTTTCACAGCCTTCTTTGATCATATTTACCAAGGGTACCGATATTGTTGGCCATGACTGTATATATAATCAAGTAATTAACCATCAAAAAAGTAATAATATTTTTTTCTCACAATGTCTTCCTCCTAATTATTTTTAAAACATTTTTACATTTATTTTTAAGTTTAACAGATTTATCATGAATTCTTAATTTGTAAACGTCATGAAGGTCATGAAGGTCTTCAGTGGCTATTATGATATCAAGGCAGTTAGATGAATTTTTAAGTACTTTTGAAAAATTTCAAGATGTAGACAAGAAAAAGAGAAAACGCCATGACTTCCAAAACGCCATGACTGTGCATAAAGACCAGGTGCACAGATGCTCTGATTCAATCAACATTATTATGAATCTCTGAGAATCATATTGCTCATGGCAGGTAAATCAGCTGCAGATGTAGAGTAGGATGAACATCTGTATTGATCAGCCACTGCACTGTTTACTCTCAGTGGCCTTAAATACATTCTGTCAGTCATTATCCCTGATTCTGTTGTAGAGGTGTACAGGGCAAACAACTCTATGCCTTGATAATGTGGTGAGGATTAAATTCAATTGATTATGATGATGGCCCTTCCAAAGGTCATCTCAACGTGTTCAGAGAAATACTTCTTGCTCAATTTGAGCTCCATCATTGTGAGTGATCCTTAAGCAAATCCACTAACTCCTCAACTACAGTATATCGGCTATGTCCCTCTAAACCAGATTATAAAAGTGACACATGCAACTAAAAAAAAGAGTTTAGATACCAATACACGAAATCACCAAAGAAGACTGATTTTCCTGCTATTGATCTGGCTTAACAAAGCAAGCCCTCTCTGGCATCGTTCTTGCTAATGGAATCCCACGAGGAGCCACTGCCTCAGAGCTTAAAGACACATTCTGTCAAAGTTCAACTAACTCATTTTCATTTATGCTCTGAAAATGAATAGCTCACTGCTGGTTTAATTTCTCTTTTCTTCCCCACTGCTTTTACTGGTGATTGCAGAAGACAAAAGCAGTGCTGCATTAGACTAATTCCATTTCTACAAGTGAATCGATTCAAATGGCGAACAATAGCTCCAGCCATTAAACAATAATGGATTTTATATTATAATTCATATACTTATCTAGAGTATCACTTTTGCAACTGAAGTCTGTTGTCAGTCTTTTCTTTTCTCTACTATGTCCAAGCTCCTGTTTTTGGTATACCGGCACTGCGCGATTAATTTCTCTTGAAGCTTAATTTGTTCTTAAGATCTTATTACTAGAATTGTGTTTTAACACAAACCTGTCTCTAGAGGTGTAGCTCACTTCTTACAACAGTGAGAAACTAAAGACTTTTGTTGAGGGCTACAAAGTCTAAAAGATAGAGTCATATAACTTTAATTAAATCAGAGATTCATACTGGGAAGAGTCACATGTCTGCTCATTAAGAAGTTCTTAAGAGGGCCTCGTTGTTAATATTTTCATTAGCACTATGTGAGTTGTGAAGGTTAAATGTAGGCGATGAATATTTAATTGTTCTATATTTAAATATTTAGCTGGGTATCAATAATACTGTTCCCCACTCTCAATGTGGACGTTAAGTTTTCTCACAGATTCATGAAGCACTGCAAAGTTAATATTAACAAAGATGTGTATGGGGTTAAAGAGTTGCACAAAATGAAATGATATTGCTAACAGATTGTGTGTTGAGCATCATGTCTCTGACTCTCTGGCAAATCACCAAGCTTGAATTACACTGCCAGACAGGCAGTAAATTGTTGTCAGATTGAACAGTGAGATTGTATGCTTCATAATTTATGAGCAAAGCAGCTTACTTATGCTAACATACTAATACAAACAAATTATAACACTTGGATGCCTTTTCAGCTGAATGGGATATGCTCTATTTGAATTAGTTTTTTTTCCTCAGCTATAACTAATGAAGGGTCTGTGACAGAACCTCGGAGACCTTGATATGCTCTTGATAAGACAATCTCTGCTCCGCTGTCACCTCTACAACCAGCAGATAAAGGGATGAATGGGGGAATGGAGGAATGCATGTATTTAGAGAACGGACATCAAGGGGCTAGTGGAAGCCGTGAAACGTGATTGGCTGTCCTGCTTCCGCTGGGCTCCTTTGAAGCGGCACTGATTGGCTTTGTGCCTTTGTGGGCAGAGGACAGAAACTGCCAGTGTGTTCAAAGCTGTCAGACCCTCACTATAGTACACAGAAGTCTTTGGTGCAAATGAACGAATGAATGAATAAATGAAAGATTGAGGCAAATCATCTCTATTTCTGACATTTACCACAGCAGCCTGAAGCCATGCTCTAATGAATAATGGAAATCACTTAACATGAGCGCTATGCAAGCTCTTATTTTCTCTCTCTATCTCTCTTTCTCATCTATTCTCTATATAAATGTGTCTTTCCTTGAACTGCTCATTTTCATTTCCCTTTCCTTCCATTTAGTTCCATGAATTCTTTTCTAATATGCAACCATCTGTAATTTCCATTCTTTTTTGTTTCCTGATAATAACAGAGCATAAGGTTGAAAGCTGTTAGGCACTGACAGAGACTGATTTGAGTGTATATAAGCATATATCTTTCTCTTTCTTACACAACCAACCAACCAACCCGACTCAAATCTGTTTGTTGTTTTCCTTCCTCACATTAACTAAGGGTACTTAGTCTGATTGAAAGCTATATGACAGAAACCACTCAGAGATACTAGATGTTGTATATCCTGATGCTGTGTGTAATTTAAAAGGAAGGGAGGTTACTGTGATTGACTACCAGTCAGAGAAATGGTGCTACTTTAATGACAGGGTTGTCATCAAGCTGAAAGGAACAGGTGCCTTTGTGTGCAACAATATCTGTCTCTAGCTCTGGCTAGAGCTAGTGAGAAGCACAATGAAGTATGTCTAGACTCTTTCAAGCAAATTCACTAACTTTCTTTTAAAACAGTGGTTTTCGAACTTTTGAACACCAAGGACCAAGGAATCCAGAATGTATTGTTTTTATAATATATTATAAAAAAAAAAAAATCTCTTATGTGCAAGGCTGCATTTCTTTGATCAAAAAGATTGTGAAATAATATTATAATTTAAAATAACTGTCTTCTATTTGCATATATTTTAAATGTAATTTATGATGGTAAAGCTGAATTTTTGCAGCAGTGTCATTATGGTACACTGACTTGGTACTTTGAAATAAAAAAATATTCTGTAACATTATAAATGTTTTTACTCTCACTTTTGATCATTTAATGCATCCTTGCTGAATAAAAGACTTGCAGAGAACCATTTCTGAGGATCCTTGAACCCCTTGGTTTAATGGCCACTTTCTGTTCAGAGCCATTTAAATGTATTTCTGATGTCAAGAGCAACGTGTGCCTCTCCTGTCCCTTAATTGACACCGCATTTAAAGCTTTCTGTTAACACCCCTGATCCTTAGCCATTAGGCTGCACCATGTGTGAAAGAAGGGGCTTTAAAAATGAAATGCAGTTTAGATTGATACACATTCAGCTGCAGGATCAGCTGAGCTTATAAGGCAACCCAGATGGGGCTCAAACCCACAATCCTCAGCTCCAAATCTGATGCCCTACCAAGAGGCCACCGGGCTCATATGACAGTATTCCCAACAGCAAAGCTCCCCGCTTTGAACCTGAGCAGTAAAATGTTCATTTGACACATATTTCAGTGCTTACCCATCATCAAGCTTTGGGAGATTTCCCTCATGTCAGCAGACATAAGAGATGAGATGAGTTTGACAGGCCAAACAAAGACGCACTGAGTATTCCTGGAAGATTTCCAAGAAAATTCCTCCATCCAAAGCAACTTGATTCATCTTTAACGAGCTTAACAAGAGGCTGGTGAAAACACATGCTCATCTCAGGGCTTTCCCAAATTAAGAAATAAAGAGATAAATAATGAGTGGACATGAGTTGAGTGGTCATGAGGATTCTCAGCTTCACTGCTTGACCAAAACAGTAAAGCACCGTTCACACCGAGAACAATTACTATAACTATATTATCATCCACACCAACACACAATAACATTCTGTCTATTATAAGATTATAGCAACTATGTCATCTGCCGTTTTAAATGATCAAGCTCTTTAAATGTGGTGGATTCTAAATGGCAGTCAATGCCTTTATCATTCATTAGCTAGAAAAATCATTTTGAATGTGATTCCAACAATGTTTTCCCTCATTGCTGTTACTGTTATGGTTGTGGTGTGGACATTCCTCAAAAAATTAGAACAGTTATTAAAACTTTATAGTTATAGTTTTCATTACAGATTTTGTACTTGGTGTGAATAAGCCTTAGAATAGGACAAGAAAATGATTTTGGTTAACCAAAATTTGGTTAGCAGTAAGCAAAATTTACAGCTGTTTCTTCAATTATGGGCACTTGCAGCTGTGTGGACTCTTCTAGTTTCTGTTATTTGTCCACTAATAATGGCCAACAGTGGACATACAGTATATGCATCACAGGAGCATTGTTCCTTTTATTTCTGAAAGTAAATAATGAAAATTCAAACTGCTCTCCCATTTCTGCCACATGTCAAATGGTACTGTGCTTAATACCATTCTACAGTAGAAATGCCATTTTAAACATTTACACTAAAATATCAGCCAATTTCCAAGCAAATATTTTATGTATTTTAAATACGTTAAATTATATTTGTATTAAATTATACATAAAATTCTCATACTTTGCCTGCATTGACAGAATAGTTGCTTGGAAATAAGGCCCATTATGACTTTATAACATTTAACTTTATATTTTTTAAGCATGCATTATATGCCATAATTCTGTACAATTCATATAAAACGATGGATGATTGATATTTTTATGATGGATTCTCATATTTTAAAATTAATGTGATAGAAATTTAACTAAAAGACAAGGTTGAAATCAAATCAATTTTTTTAACATTTAAATGTCATTTTAATAACAATCAACCCAGCAACACAAAAGCACCCAAAGCCAAAGAAAAACTCTCATATACCATGATCCCAGTTCTATCTCCAGGAAAACATTCAAAGGATTACTAAAGGCAAAGCTCAAATTCAGTAGCCAGGCAGAATGAGATCTAGACCGAGTGTGTGAGTCTATATGGGCGACTCTGCTCTACAGGCTGGTATGCACAACTCAGTGTGAGGCATGCAAATGTAAACAGCAATGATATACAACAGGTCCAGCTGGCAAACAGACAACTGTGTGCTTGTGTCATCATCACGTTCTAATGCTGGTGTCCCTCTCTCGCTTGCTAAGGGCCCTTTCACCTCAAGAAGGGGGGTAAGAATGTGGGCCTAAATATGACAGCCCGCCCCACTCCTCTACCCTTTCCATCTCATTTCTCCTTCCCCCTCCCTTCAAATCCGATCATCCTCCCCCCATGATCCAGAGCCATACTCATAACAACCCTTTTACAACAATGCCTTCCCAAGAGCGGGACACAAAAACATACTACAGTACAGTTCTGTATCAAAATCAAACCGGCATTTATTTTGAAATCCAACTGATGTTCACATTCCCCTGTGGAGTTAAATAGAGTCATATATGGCGTATTATTCCTTCCTGTTCCTATTTGGCAGGAAACAAGTTATCATTCACGTACAGTTCAATTTTTCCCACAGGCTAGTTTCCAAACAGCATCCTTCAGATCTGTTGTGTGATGAAGAGCGCTAGAAGAACAGTAAACTGAATCTATACTTTAATGATTCTGTCGGGGAATTTGGGCTCCTTGTTTATTCCAGTACTGTTGGGATCTCAGAGTCAGAGAAGGAACAAAGAAGATCCAACTGAACTGACATTCTGGTGATGAGACGCATATGACAAGTGAGCTGGCAATACCCACAGGCTACCCACATCCCACAAACAAAGACACGCAAAGGCAGAAGCAGAGAGAAGACAGTGGTAGATTTTCAAATCTTGGCTCTTGAACAATAACTTCATTTTTTGGAAATGCCTGCGCTTTTTTGTTTTTGAGTAATCATAGTTGAATTTAACTCTCTTTACAATCCTCAGCTGCTTTCCTGCCTCTCCTATCTCAATATAGCAACATCAGAGGATGGCAGGGGCAAACCGCATGTCTGCATTGCATCCACGTGGTAATAGGCTCCAATCGCAGTGCGAGCTTGAACGAGACCAGGAACAGCGCAGCATCTGAATCAACCTACATCTTAAAGGTGAAGCCTGGATCTAGGTCTCTCAGGCAGTGCTCGTTCATGACTGAACCGTCCCAGGCACAGAAATGAAGAGCTCTGAGGCAAACATCATTGACACCATGTGCCAATGCCACTGTCTGCTCAATATCCTCCCACAGACATGTTGGCATAATAGCTGACCCATATTTTGCAATCCCCATTTAACAGCATGGAAGCAAATAGGACCATGAGCATGCTGGAGAAGTAAGAGTTAAATTATGAATGAGAAGACAATATGTGTGTGAGCAGAGCAGAGAGAACAGAGCTGTTACACCTTACGGAAATCACATCTTTTTGTCAATCTAGTAAACACACTGTGATATTAACAAGCAGCTTGAAGGCGTCTCAGGAGAGAAGTCATGTGGTCGCTATTGGGTTTCACTGCCTGAATGTTTGACAGAGTGTCAGAACATAATGCATGGAAACGAGTCCCGAAAACCGGTCAGCAGACATTCAGAACGACTGTGCGTCCTTCTCAAGATGTGGTTAAAATATTAAACCCGACAGAAGATCAATAAGGTGTTTTCACGCGAGCGCGGACTCGCTTTTTACGCTCATAGACCCAATGATATGACGGAACGCTGCAATCCGTCAGACAGACGCAACAAATCTCACGGTGTGTGACACGGAATGGCGCGCGGCCGCATCTGCTTAATCAGCAGCAGTTCAGTCTGTTTCCCATTGTGTGAATGAAACCCCCTCCATTTCCTCTCTACATGCACAACATTCTCGTGTGTATACAGTGTATTCAGCCGCATTAGGACGATCCGTATCGAACTGAATGGTACACAACATTCCTTCATAATTGAATGTAGCTTATAACTAGGCCTGTATGTATGCATGCATCTATCTATCTATCTATCTATCTATCTATCTATCTATCTATCTATCTATCTATCTATCTATCTATCTATCATCTTCTGGGAGGATAGTGAATGTCATACAGCGCTCCCCCTGTCATTTAGGTCTAACATGAATAGGCGATTGTATATTGCTTTATGGTTATTTGCTCGAAGCCACTTTAGTGATAACGGGTTTGAGAGCTTCACCATCTGCATGCTGGTCACGCTCGTGCAGAATATACGGTTACATGTGTTTAAAGCGTCGTGTCAAACCTCTCACCTTCATATCATTGACAATCGCCTGGAATAATCCACCAAGCGCCCCGCACTCCTTCTCCACCGACTCCACGTTTATATTATCCATCTTCAGTGAATATAGATCAGAAAAAAAATCCTTGTGTTAAATTACTTCCACAATACACGCGGCTTGAGAGCTAAAAGCAGAAGAGTGTTTGTGGGTGAGAGCTAGATTTCAGCAGAAATCGCTGTCTTCAGCTGTCGGTTTGCTGCCCAGAGGATTGAGGCAGATGATGGGGAGAGACGAGAGAGAGGTGGCTTAATCTCTCTCTCTCTCCTCGGCTCCGGTTCTACTCTCCGCGGTTGGTGGAGGTTAGGCTCGTGGATGGCCCCGCAATAGTCACGGTCATCTTCGGACAACGATGCGGAATCGAGCTGAATGGATGTGAGAAGAAGCGGAGTGTGTGTGTGGAGCGGTGGGTCGGTGCGCCCCCCGCGCGGCAGAGACTGGTGAGTGAGTGAGTGAAGTGAGCAGCAGCGGCGCAGCGCGAGAGGGCCAGTAACTCGATCCATGCGATTCGTATTGGGCAGAACACTTTCTCTTGTCACATGGAGGCCAGAGGGAGGAGAGATGGGACACAAACACACTGACCGATGCGAGTTATTCAGTCTGTAGGCTTACAGTCTGAATCTGAAGGTCTGAAAGACAGATATTTCCAAAGAAGATCTTATTTATTTAAAAAAAAAAAAAAAAAACATATATACATGACCTATTTAAATTACTTTTTTCCCCAAAACAATGTTCTCAGCCATAATATTATCAGCTATAATATTTTCAATATATATATATATATATACAAATTATGGTTTTAAGATGTCCTTGGTACAGTGTAATTATACATTTAAGTTCTGAGTAATATTAATTAACTACATGTATTTACTATATGGTTAGGGTTAGGATTAGGGTTTGGTTTAGGGTTAATTGCATGTAATTTTACTAAATTAATTGTTATTATAATAGTAATTATGTGCAACATGTGTAACAAGGACACTTTAAAATAAAGTGTTACCAAAATTATTATTATTATTATTATTATTATTATTATTATTACAAATATTGCATGTTGTTGTGTGTATCCAGTTGGGTATCAGTGACTGAAACTATTTCTCCTCTATTAAAATTTAAGGAATGTTGGTAACTAAGCCATTTTGGTGACCATTGGTTTAAAAAAAATATCTTCTTTTATGTTCCAGAGATGCCAAAAAGCCGTAGAGGTTTGGAACAACATGAGGGTGAGTAAATGATGACAGCATTTTCATTTTTGAGTGAACTGTTCCTTTAATGAAAACCGTATCAGTTTGGCTATAAAGGGTGGGATTCAATCTGCATATTCAGGGACTTCATTAATGCCAAAGTTATTCTGTGATAAATGATAATGAAGCTGAAATGAGATTTCATGATTATGTCTTACTGCTGTGATAAAGACCCAATCATCTTGTTCTCTTATCACAGTGGAAGGGGGAGAATGATGCCCTCTCAAAAAGATCCAAAACCAAGGTCACAGTGTCTGAGTGGCCTTTGTCTCCAAAACCGGGTGTCATATTTACAGAAATAGCTTCGAGGTATCTTCCTTTTAACTCTTTTGGGAATTCTCTCACATTACATCTCTGCTCTGCTCTGCTCTGCTCAAAACCCTGTTCATGGCCTACACTGCTGACAGTGGATAGTGGACAGAGAGATGTAAACAGTTCTGTATTTATTGCCTGTTTGTTGCAACTTTGCATTACTGTAAGTTAGAGCTGCCTGGATCATAAATGTAAATGTCCCTCACTCTAAAACTTTTCTCTTTTGCCCTCTCTCGCTCTCTGTCTTTGCTGATCTTCACTGTCTGTGCCTAACAAGGTTCTCCTCCATTTCATACATTACTCAGCAAGACAGCTAGACTGCCTGCATCAGCATCAAATTGTCCTGCCAACCACCACTGAGCCAAGACACCTGCTTCACCCATCCTTCGTCTCCACTGTTATTAAAATACATATATTATCATCTATCTTGCACATTTTCTTTCTTATTTTTTAGAAAACAGTGAGGTGTTTAGGACTCAGTTTCTCATATATCTGACAGTGATCTAATGTCCATAAAAACTTAAACTTACTTGGCACCAAATGAGCTCAGAGTCTGATTTTCAAGGACTCAGCAGTGCTGCTGTGGTTGTTGGAACTTGTTTTACATGCGAGTTAGTGATGACGCAAATCTCCAGAGATCTACAGAGTGTGAATTAAAATTTTACCTGAGAGAGGAAAGAGTAATAAGTAGGTACAGAAATTTAATCAAAAGTAAATTACAGTTGGTGAAAATGAGTTTTTTCCTCTAGAGGGGATTCTTCTCAAAATGTGTTACTTTTGTTATGTAATTAGTCATGTATTATGTTTTGAAGATATCTATCAATGTGTATTAGCAAAGTCTTCATTCCTAATTCATTAAAAGTACATCTTTAGTGTTCCTCAGAACAAAGAATGTCATGTATATTTGGAACAACTGTAAATGGTTGTATAATTGTCTACTGAAATCTCAAAACCTTTTTTATGCTTACTTATTTTTATGCTTGCTTAATTTTACATGCTTATATAGGGTTTGTGTTGTTCAGAAAAAAACAGCACTGCACTAATGAATATTGTTTAAACTTCTGCTGCACATAGCACATACAGATATGCATTCAATTGCAACTGTTCTTTTTTCTTCCACACAGTAACACAAAGCTTTAATATAGCCTTAACCAAATTCCAAGTACATTACATCAGATTCATTTCAAGTGGAACATAAACCCTCCCCCAAACCCCCTTTCTTTGGGTCTTTACACTATTAATACTTAAAATGGAGAGAGAGAATAACAAGAAAAAACTAATTCAATTCGTCAAACTATTTCTGGGAAATCTTTCAAATTTTCAAAGCCAAAGAAAACCACTGTCTCGTTTTTTGGGGTCTTTTATGCAGTCTAGTCATCCAAATAGAGGTCAGTCCATATCTTCAGAGCTATGGAATACAATAATATGTGTGCAATATCCCATATTTAGTGAAACGTCAACCTCACTGCACCATTGTTATTTTGTGCACTAGCCAGGCATTACCGCAAATATCTTGGGCATGACCACAGGGCATCGTGACAAATAATGTTTTGCTCTCTTTTCCACTCACAATGAGCTGTGTTTACATTTGAATTTTTGCTTTATGACAATTCACAGAGGCTCTATTAAAGTTATCAAATTTTAGGGCAAGAAGGAACTGGGCCAGAGATACTTTTTCCAAAAATAAACCAGTATGTGTGGATACTAGAGCCACATATAAAGAAAGCATCTAATGACAGACTGTGGGTGTGACATGGCCGAAGTGTGCAATGCCATTCCTGCGTGCCAGTGGCTTTTGTTGATCTCTTTTTGTTGAGCCTGATTTAGATATACATTGACTTGACGAAAGGTAATTGAATGCTTATAGAATACCCCCTGTTTGTTCATTAAGCAGTTTCACACAAGAAAGAATCCATGGTCACACTTACCTTAAAGCCTTTATGTATAATGCATTATAAAGGGTTATTAAAGGGTATAATGCATTGTAATTATTCATAATGTGTGTTGTAATTCATTATAAACTGAATTTAAAATGCATCACTTACATTTGAGGCACAATATTTCCAGTTACTTTTTCATCGTAAGCAAAAATAGTTCTAAATAAAGGCAAAGCAGAATCATCGCAACTCAAAAGAGGTGTTTCTTGAATTTGTAACTGAATCAGTGTTTTTGACCAAATCAGTTAAGTGCGTGATTAATTTATTTACTCAAAAAGAGAAGAGATTTGTTTCATTTCTGAATTGAGTGGATGAGTGAATGTTTCGAATATATATAAAACAGTATGTGACATATAGTATGTCCGTATTCACAGTATTCATAAAACAGTAGGTGAAAAGAACCTGGATGAACTGGGAGGATTTGTGAAAGACAGGGAAGGGATGGAAATGATGCTAGTAGGTTGCATGACAAATGTAGCATGTCCAGATTTCTTCACACATAAGCTGTATAGAACACAGTTGTTTATGTATATTTACATTGTACCTACTTCAGACACAGCTGGGGATTTGCTTGTCCCTGGATTAATCACTATGTGGAACAAATCAGTTGACTGAAACCTTTAAGGATTCCCTTATAAAGACAAATAACAACAAATACAGGCAACCGGAGTAATACAGTTAAAGCTCCGGTGCTGTTGACTGTATATCAGCACTCTTGGAATGGCACTTGTCGAATTATATTCACAGAATTAGTACCATATTTTCATTTCAAAAGTTCTTTGACTGCACACCTGTAATCAGATTCCCCTCCTAATTTAATAGGTTTTGTGGCTCTTTTAAGAATTTACTTTGATTTAAATGCAGGAGACGAAAAAATCTTTTATTAGCATGTTTCTGCATTATCCCTACTTACCCATCTTAGCTGATAAACTAGGTCAGAATGAGTCATACAACCCACTCTCACTCTGCATACCCCCCTTCTCCCTCTCCATCCTCTCTTTAGCTCTTGCTAGACAGTACAGAACCGCCTACAGCTCTCTTTCTTATGTTTGAAGTCTATCACACTCCTTTGACTAAATGGATGATTTTCCAGAAGAGATCTGACCAACAGCCAACAGTAAACCAGCAATGCCCCTCTGGGCAGTTTGACGTCAGTCTTCTAATTCTTCAACATCTTTATTGGCAAATTCATCATATGGACGCATCAAACTATAAGGCATCTTCGCAGGCTTAGAAATAAAGACTTCTTTCATTTCACTGTGCAGACCACTAAACGCAGCATAATTGTTTTCCATCATCCATCTCTCCCTATACATTTAATCTATTTGGGTTTATATGATCTTTCTAAAAGGCCACAACTCAGCACAGCGGCAGATGGAGATTTCCATAAAGTGTGGTGTTGTGGGTAACTGAGAGGTCTCTTGAATAAGGATCATTAGACCCTTGGGTTTCTGGTAACAAATCTAGCACGCCAGTCCTCAAGAACATATCAAAGACTTGGGTTTTTGAATCTGTTTCTCACCCTTTGGATGCACTGCAAACCTCATAAGAACAAAATAAAAATACTCTGGCAACAGTTTTTCTGAAAACATAGAGTGCCTTTATACTTGCCTAATTTACTCAAGAAACAACATTTTTGAATGAGTAAGCACCTTATACTTTCCTAACAAGAACACAAACCCTTATTATACATTTTTGTGGAATAAATGAAAAGCAGAATGTAGAAATAATGCTGTAGCGGTGCTGACACTAATTACATTTTGGCCATTGTTACATGTGTTGTATTTTTTATATTAGTTTTTTTAAGGTGTCAAACCAGGAGCAAGGCAGAATGAGGGGCTCGACTGATTGACAGGTGGTCCACCCAATCAAAACTACTGAATATTGAAATACCGACAACTGTCACAACTCGCATACATTCACATCATCAGACACAACAACACCAGTGGAAGTAGCCAAGTAAACTTGTATGGCTTTTTCATGTGACTGTGCATGCTGGGAAATGCTTATTAGAAGTACAGTTAATTTTGCAACCATTATGATGCTTAAGATGAGATAATACTGATTTGCAGATACTAAAGAAGTAGGCACACTGCTTATATTTAGAATGAAATCTGAGAGCACTGTAGGTGCTGATGTCCATCCACTGGCCTCATCACTGTGCTGAGGAAAAAAAAAGCCCTGTGCCCTCTGGCATTAGTATCCTTTCTTATACCATTTCACATTTCAAGCCTCATCACAGAGGTCACAAAGCTCATCACCCATTTCTCATTTAATAGTTCTGCACATTTGTAAATCTGAACAGCCTACAGTATGCTGGCTTTTATTTATAGTTCATGTAACACAACATCACAATTTTTGTTTGGGCATTATTTGTATACTTTGTGTTACTTTGGAGTGCTTTAGAGTGGTGATGTTTTTATTAATATTTCATTTCATTATTAAAATGAGCTAGGAATTAAAATTAGAATCAGTTATTGTTCTGCATACTGCAAATATGCACTACTGTTCAAAAGTTTGGGGTCAGTAAGACTTGTTTTTAAAGAAATTAATACTTTTATTCTGTGAGAAGACATTAAAACAATCACAAGTGACAGTAAAGACAATTATAATGCTACAAAATATTTCTACTTCAAATCAATACTGTTATTTTGAAATTTCAATTCATAAAAGATATGGTCCTGGATAAAATGTATCATGTGACTGCTGAAAATTCAGCTTTGCCATCACAGGAATAAATGACATTTTAAATCATTTTGATCAAATAAATGCAGCCTTGTTGATTATAAGTGACTTTTATTAAAAAAACTGATTTTCATTAGTTACACGCTATTTTAGAAGGAAATGATGTCAAAGATGATGTCAACTCGTGCATTATGATTCTTAGAAGGAAGAACAGATTTTCTCCACACAGGGGTTCTCTCTCTCACACACACACACACACACACACACACACACACACACACACACACACACACACACACACACACACACACACACACACACACCAGTAAAAGGACACAACGAAACAGGAAGAAAAGTCACCTTCATCCTTTATACTCCCTCTGAGTAAAGCAGCGACACTTTTCCTCTTTCCTTTCTGCTTTTCAACTGTTCTTTCTCCTCATAAATGACTCTCCAATGCACCCTCCTTTCACTTCTGTTAACCCCAATAACACATTCCTCTTTTCATCCTCTCACATCCTTACATCTTTGAGACGGCATAAATGCGTCATGAAGCATGTTTGGGGGTGAGTGTGGAGATGCAGTGCCAATCTGCATGCATAATTCCCTGTTATATCAGCTGAGCAGATGGGCCAGATCCTGTCCCTGGTGATTGACCTATCTAAGCGTTGTGAAGGGTTTTTTTTTTATCACTCCTTCTCTTTCATCTGTTATTCATTCGTCATTCCACATCTCTACGGAGTTGTTTTCACACTGGTTTCATTTATTTTATTTTGTTTTACTTATTTATTTACTTTTAATACTGTTATTAGTCAACTGTTCGGTGGACATCTAGTGTATAAGAATGAAACCAAGACAGTAAACACTCCGTCTCCAACATTCCCTCCTTCCTCTTTCTCTCTGACTCCTTCCTGTGTCTGTGTTCTGAATGTAGGTCTCTACGCGCCTACAGCCATCAGCAGCAATCAGTTCTGCCCCAGTTACTGAGGCGTCACATAAGCACACATTCACAACATACAGCATGTACATGCAGAACATAGATTCATGCACACTCATGAATACACACATACTATAATATACTCACACAGACACTTGCATCATCCATCCAGAACATCTTCCAACTAAATGTGTTAGTTTGGATTTTAGGAGATGTTCTTAGATATTCTTATATATTGTGTTTATAAATGTATAAATCTCTTCCAGAATAAAATAAAATTCGGAAGATGCATGATGGATTTTTAAGAATATTTCAATAAGACAAAATAGTAATGTATTTAGCCTTGGTTCTTAATGTCATGTGTTTTCTCCTTGAGCATCAATGACTGTTTGCAGCCTTTGGGATGTGTATGAGTCCCTCAAGTGTCCTTGAGTGGCAAAACTGTATATAGCCATGTGGGAAAAATCTAAATGAAGCTGAAGAACTTAGAACCTAGAGGCTTTTTGTCAAAAAAGTTTTGCACAACAAAAGGTTAAAAACCAAGAGTACATCAACTTTTAAATAGGATAATTTGTATCTTGGGAAATATATTTGGGCTACATATCTATGCCAAATAGCTAAGAGACGTTCTCTCTTTCCGTGGCTTGTGTTTTCAGTACAAGAGCTTTCAACCTTTTGATGACATGACCTTAGCTTTACTCCCTCTGAACGGCGTCAGAGATGGAAAGAGTGAACCCCAGAGGTGAGGGATCAATGTAAGGATGGAGAGGGGGAGCCTCGGTAGTTTGCCCCCTCGCTCAGCCTGGTTCTTAACTATCTCCCATGGGAGAAATAAAGGAGATGGCAGGGTCTCCCTCTTTAACTCTCTCACACACGCTCATTACACAGGCATCATGTGAGGGACACATCTATCACATCACATGTGTATCCATCTATAACCATCATCCCCCTCTGTTAAATAAATCATGGACAGGGATCCCCTCAGTGTGCATATAACACACATCCTCGAACATCTCATTTGCATGACATCCATATGTGCTTCTAATGAGGAAATAATGAACTAATCTTCATTCTCATAGATCAATGCATTAGAGTAAAATGATAGATTTATTTTACTGACAGAAATATTTAATGTATGTTGAATGTACATTTCAGATTCACCATCTCCTGTCTTACTGACACCATGTTTTCCATGTGACTCAGATGCTCAGTTCTATTCCGAGTTTGGATTTCAGCATCCAATTTATCATTTTATTGGTTTGTTTGTGGATGCAGTTGGTTGTTATGTTTAATTAGATCTGAAAATGAGTTATGTTGGTATGGTATCTTCTGCAGGATTAGTGTGACTCAAAACTGGCTCACTGGGGGGATATGTATTACGCTTCAGTTGTTAAGTTTGTGTGGAAATGAGTCATGTTTAGAAAATTGTTGAGTTATTTTGGGTAGGTGATTATCAATGAAAATCTGTATAATTCTGCCACACATGCATTGCATGATGCTGCACTGGAAACGATGCTGTATCCTGGTGTCATGCTTAATTATTGGTCTCCTCTGCAGAAAGCGGAGTGTGGGGATTATAGAGTGTTAATCCTATTTAGAAGAGCTATGAAACTGAATGCTTACATTATGTAATGTTTCCTTAATCATATTCAGATTTAAAATGTGCTTTTTCTCACATGCATTGCCGAAATGAAACATTTTTAGTAATGACCTCATGTGCTGCAAGATCATGCAGTGTATTGATATTTGTCTTCATTCAGAGGACTGTAATATTTCTCTATGACGTCTATTGGAAGCAATGGGTTCAGGCACTAGTTTGGCAGGAGATTCAACATTTTGATATTTTGAGTTAAAGATACATATTTATATTTCTTATGCCTTTTTCACATGAGTCAACATTCTGTACCTCATAACAACAAAGCAAAATACAGATTTGTGATTACTTTGCAACTTTATTTGAAAAAGAAAAATCTCAATCTCAAATTGCATAAATATTCAGAGCCTTAACTCAGTACCTTTGGCAGCAATTACAGCCTCAAGTCTTTTTTAGGATATTATGGACAGGCATTGCACTACTGGATTTGGAGATTTCTGCAGACCCTTTCAAGCTCTGTAAAGTTGGATGGAAAGCCATTTTTTTTCAGGTCTCTGCAGAGATATTTGATTTGGTTTAGGTCTGGGTCTGGTGGGCTGCTAAAGGTCACTCACAGAGGCTTCAAGCCACTCTTGCATTGTCTTGGGTGTGTGCTTAGGAGGATTGTCCTGTTGGAAGGTAAACCTTCTGCCCAGTCTGAGTACACTGGACCAGGTTTTTGTTGTTGTTGTTGTTGTTGTTGTTGTTTTTACTAAGGGTATCTCTGTATTTTGTTGCATTCACCTTTCCTCCTAACACCCTCAAAAACACCCCCAACAGTATGTTTCTACCATCACCATGCTTCACTATTGGAATGTTATTGTGCAGGAGATGCTCCATACTTAATGCTTGGAATTTAGGTTTATCAGACCAGAATATTGTTTCTCACAGTCTAACAGTTGTTTAGATGCTTTTTTTTTGGTGCAAATTTCAAGCAGGCTTTCGTGTCATGCATTGAGTAGAGAGTAGAGAGTTCCCTCTGGCCAATCTGCCATATAGTGCTCAGATTGTTGGAGTTGCAGTGTTGGTTGTCCATCTGAACGTTTCTCCACACATGATCTCTGGAGCTCAGCCAGAGAGAGCATTGTGTTCCTCACCTCTAATATTAAACCCCTTCTCCACCATTTGCCCAGTTTGGCCAGTCGGCCAACTCTAGGAAGAATCCTGGTTGCTCCAAACGTCTTTCATTTAAGAACTACAGAGGCCAGCGATTTATTCTTTTACACGCAAATAGCTTTTTAAGGGGCAGATTATCAATTAACAAAGACTTAATATTTGTGCTATTTGTGTTCCTTGCACAACACTTCTTTTATGACCTCATAACAGTGTGATACAACACGTACGGTAGTGCATGCCATTTAGAAACAACTCCACTTATACAGTTGTACTTACTCCCTAATTCACCTGATTTTTGATGCCCTGGTGGATTTTCATACACAGTTCCGTAACATAATTTTATTAATCATTAAATCATTTTATTTCCTATGTGCAAGTTGGGCACAATTATTTCATCGTTTACTCTACTGCACTGCTGAATATATTTCACACAAATCCTACTGACAAGTAAACCTCACAAAATTGGAACCCATAAGCAAAACCATGTTTTACCACAGCTGTGTTCACGTTATTTATTGTGTTTTTGCTCGCATTGTTTTTGGATTGAACAAAGCTGTTGCCTCAGCAGAGAGCTTGATGATCTGTAGACGGCATGACCTAGATAGAGAAATGTGCCAGCGTATGAAGTCAGAGAGCCTCTGATCAACAACAGCATAGAAAAGTGTAAAAAAAAAAAATATGAAGAAAGAAAGAAAGAAAGAAAGAAAGAAAGAAAGAAAGAAAGAAAGAAAGAAAGAAAGAAAGAAAGTGAGGAGAGCGAGACAGAGTTTGTGGAGAATTTGGAGAGCAGACTATATGAGCACCAGAACAAAAAAAAGCAAAAAACACTGGAGACACTACTTCTTACCCTGTCCCATCCACTCCATCTTTGTCTCTTTCACTTGTCCTCTTTCTCACTTTCCCCTGTCCTACAGCCTTTGAATGCATCTCCTCCTCCTAATGAGCAAAGGCTGAGGGCCAATAGCCCTCTCCATGTTCAATGAACTCTAAAATAAGTTGCATTTCAATACGGGCTCTCTCTCTTCAATCTCTCACTCTCATTCCTCAATCCTGGCCTGTCCTCCTGTATTTTTGTAATTTAAAAAAGGAAGCATTTTTACTTTCTTTCTCTTTGCAGTCTCTATTTTTTTCTTGTTAAGGAGAGAAGCACATCATCCACATTTTTAATACTTTAAATTATTAAGCACTTTAAACACAAATCAGACAAAATACAACAAACAATTTAATTATGGCCTACCACAGGCTAATGAGAAAAACCACCCGACAATAGTTAGTGTGACAGACCACTTTCATTTTACTTCTCCATGCAAAGACATTCATGTCTTAAATTCAACAGTTTTAAGACTTGTCTAATAAAAAGTCAACATCTATCCTGGCCTACAGGGGAAAACTCACTAAAGAATGGGTTTGAACGAAGGTTTCTGGTTCTGTAGCTCTAATTAAAGCACTCCTTATAGACTTCAAATCTCCCATTTCACTGTGAATCCTTGATGAGTAACCTTGGCCACTGAGTGCATTAAATAGCTAAGGAAGGGCGTCAGCTACTTAAACTAGTGGAAAATCTGTTTGTGTGAACACATGTCTGTGTGCAGAACACCTGGGTTTAATGATAAGGAGAAATCTGCCCTCTCTTGTCCTTTTGTAACCTTCTCATAAAGTAATTCAAGTTTGGTTAGCCTTATGTAAATGACAAAAAAGAAAACACCTTCTGGTGCTTCCCAGCTGTGAAGAAAGTGACTTTGTGTTTGTTCAGGTCTGAGATTTGAGTTTTGACTAGCAGAAAGGCCATCCAGTGTGAAAATAAAAAATAAAAATCCCCCATCTTTTGATATCAAAGCGTTTACTGTACTAATAACACATACTGTAATTTAAACCTTTCTCTCATAAAAAAATAATAATAATCTTATTTACTAAAACAGCCCAGGTGAAAAAGAAATATATTTAAATTGTGCTTTTTCAGACACACTTAATATATTTAAACTATACTATAAGTGCATATTAAATGTATTATTTTGAAACAACTTTAAGTGTATTTCAAGATATGTTTAAGTTTGATTTTAATCTATTTGCAATATACTTAATATATTGAAACTGTGTTAAAATGGAACCACTTTAAATATATTTAGTGCAATTAAAGTGTATTTCTTAAAATGCATTTAAAAAGTACTTTTAATACTTCATGAACTGCAGTTAGAGTATATTTGATGCATCATTTTAATATGCTATTTCAGTTGTATTTCAGCTCATTAGAAATGCATTAGCATTTCACTACTAGTATATTATAAAGCTGCTTTTTTCAGTAAACACACGTAAACACTTTGATATCTAGAAAACTTTAATGTATTATATATTGTTGCGTACATTACAAATATTCATAAAGCACACTTTAAAAAGTACAGCAGCATATACACCTTGGTGAAAAACAAAAACCATACTATTAAATGTATTAAAAATGCACTTGAAATACAAGTATGTTTATAGTATATTTGTATTACTACCAACATACTCAAGTACATTTTAATGCATTACACAAAAAAACATTATAATAAATTAAAAAAGACTGAAATGCTATGGCAGAGCTATCTTATCAATTTGTAGGACATTTCAATTATACCTGTATTACTGAAAAGTACAGAATTTTACATCAATGAATAAATAAAAATTACAATGCAATTTTCTGAAGAGAAAATAAATAAATGAAAATTTACTGAAAAACAAAGTGCAGAAGTGCATAGCTGTGTGTGTGCAAAGACTGAAGATGAAGATGATAAAGTTCAAGCAACAGAATAGGGAGGAATGAGGGGGTTTTGGAGGTGGATGAGGAGATGGCGTAGGGATGGTGAGAGGCAAAATTGCAGGGATGATGGCAGGATGTGGTGAAGGGATGGTGATGAGAGGATGACGATGATGCCCTGGCGGCTTAAGGCCAAAGTATACTTCGGCTGTCCGCGTGCAGGAGATTTTTTGAGACCGCGCGGATGATGCGCATACAACAGCGCATGCACGAGGTGAATGTTGAGACAGCGCAAGTCAAGTTGGTGGTACGAGCATCATTGGTGGAGCCAGAGTACCCGAGGACTGGGGCGATGCTGGTGTGACCGAGGACCACGGTGCACCCGATGAGAAAAACCCACTGCAGCCAAAGAGGTGGAGGGTTGGAGCGCAGCAGACGGCCTGCAAATCTGTGGCAGAAGTAGAGTCATGACTGACCAAGGGGGAGCCGGTGGGACGAGATCACTTCTTTGAGTACGACTTGCATTTTCTGCAACTAAGGGCTTGCAATTCAGACACTGTAGTATTTAAAGACTGCTTTATCACAGGATGAAAAGATGAAAGGGAAAAATAATTGATAAAAAATTAGCCAACATGCATCCATTATTAAATATGTATTATAATTTGCATTGATATTCATTAGAATTTTGTTGACATCTCAGTTTACCTTTTGACAATATCCTCATCAAGCTTGACATATGAGTGTTCATTCTTATCCTCTTGTCTGTGGTCACTGTACAGCACTCTGAGTTACATTGAACATATGATTAGAAGAAGCCCAACAACAGTACTTACAGTGAGCAGAGTTCAAGTACAAACTCACTGATATTATTTGATAACAAATTATTTCAATAAATCAACCTGTGAGTATTAAAGGGTATGTTGATAATTGTGGTTTATTGTAACCTAGGGTATTTCGCATGAATATGTTGTAACAGACATATATATATATACAAATGATGATTGATGATTTGTTTTATTTTTAAGAATGACAGTACACTGAGAACAATGTACCTAGTCGTTAATATAGTCAGAAACCTTCCCAGCCTCAGCCGTTTCAGATGTACTGTATGCTCTCCTATAAGCAACCCTTCTTACAATTTGATCTTTGTTCGTATCTGTAATGAGAAATATATATTAGAAAATAAAGGCAGTAAGGTTATCAAGCTTGAACAAATATAAACACCTATCAAGGAACACTACCACAGTTGGCTGATCAGCTCAAGAAAGTAATCTTGTGTTCACAATCATGTTTTTTTCAAAAATCATTAACCTCATTACAATGAAACCAAGTTGTTCAGGAAATCAGAACAACTTCATTTCGCAAATAAAAGAATGTCAATGTTGTACATGTTATTTATTTTTTACTTTTTTTATGCCAATGTGTCAAAAACACGACTGGCACAGATAAATAACGTTAATTAAATACAAATCTTACCTGAAGTCACGGTGAGGTTCCAAAATCCAGACCCAACACACGCTCGCAGAAGCTGGTAAAAATAAGAACATACCGCTATATTTTCTAATTAATTTCATAGTTCCCCAAAACAATTTGAATTCTGACATCACTCACCCTTAAGATGCTTCAAACCATTTCGTTCATCTTCGAAAGAAAAGCGGAGATATTTTAATGAAATCTGAGAGATTTATGTCCCTCCGATGAAAGACTATTCACTAGATGTTCACGTTTCAAAAAGTTCATCGCAAAAAAAACCCCAAAAAAGCAAAAAAAAAACCTTGGCCAAAGTAATCCATATGAATTGCGTGGTTTCCTCCAAGTGCCCTAAAGATACACCATTGCTCTATATAATATAACTATATAAATTTAGACTTATATTCACATTCAAGGGACATTTGCATGCACATCATATTTGATAAACGAAGCTCTCCTGTGCAAGCTCATTATCATACGAACCAATCAGAGCCGTTCAATGGCTCTGGAACCAATCAGGTTTAGTCAGTGTGTTTTTTTGTTTTTTAAACCATTTCAGATATGATATTGAAATCCTTGTGGGAATTTCATTAGTAGCTTATTACAATTAATGTATCATGTAATGGACAACAGCCTAATCAACCAAAGTATAATGTTTTAAGTAAAACTGAACAACATATTAAACAACATATTTTAAGTATTGCAATGCTTAATAATAGTTGACAAACGTTTGTACATTGTAAATATTTTTACAAAATATGGTACTTTTCTAAATATTAAAATTATAAATACATAAATATTTAAAATATATTGCAGTAGGCTATATATAAGGTACATTAAAAACCCACTAAAAGTGTAATAATTTTGCTATGTTCTTACATAAAGTAGACATAAAATATACTTTAAGTAAGAGTAACATAAGTGTGTTTCTGTAAATACACTAAAATGTCACTAAAAGTATGATTAAGTTTAGTATATTTCTTGAAAGTGAAATTAAGAATATATTTATTAACATAGCATTTCTACTTTAATGTTTAGGAATTTTAGGAAAGTATGCTTGTGTTTAGCATATTCCTTAAAAATGTAACTAAGCATATATTTATTACCAAAGTATTTCTAGTATACTTTTTAAAATACATTAAAAGTATGCTTGTGTTTAGCATATTTCTTAGAAGTATAACTAAGCATATATTTAATACAAAAGAAATATATTACAATGCAATTCAGTACATTTTTAATGCACTTCAAATAAGCATGTTGGGAATACAAATGTATTATAAACATACTACTTGAATTTCAAGTATATTTTTAATACATTTAATACTACGTCTTTTCCACCTGGGAAAGCTGCACAAACATTTCATATCGCACGAACATCAAAATCCTCTGATTGCTGACAGCAGAAGCAGTTGCATATGACCACTAACATATACAAATATTGCTAAACACCAAAGAAATGAATGATAAGAGTAAAATGTTGTAAAAACGTAGTGCTGGTCATGCCTGTTCTGGCTGTGTGTAGCACCTGCTGCTCTATATATCCTTCTGAAGGATCCTAACATTAGAAAATGGTGGTTGGTTTATTTTTAACTATCATTTCCGTCTGACCTTAACAGATTGAGTGGCACATTTCAGTGGTTTGTGCACCTGTTACAATAACGCAGATTTTGCAAAGAGGCTTTTGGGACAGACAGTTGTATTTTGAAACTCAAAGAAAGGGTATAAAATGAAACAAATTAAAGCACAGAAAACAAAAACCATCTGAGTATAATAAGACTTCATATTGGAGCTATAGCCTGGCCTTATCCTGTTCTCATTGCATCCTATCTGTTCTCACTGCTCAATCAAATAAAAGCGAAATGCCAAATAAAAAAATTAAAAATAAAAATAAAAAAAATCGGAAAAAAGACCCCTTGAGAGGGAATGAAATCATATTGCTTTCTGTGAAAAATAAATAAATAAATAATAATAATTGAGCTTTGAATGACTTGATCTTACTACACTGAAATTTAATTTTTATTTTGCAAGTTTTTGCACGCATATTTTTAAGTAAAATTTAAATACGGAATTAAGTAAAATCTACTTAACTAAGTTATGTAAAATTAGCAAAGGAAATAAGTAAATTTAATGTGGCCAGGTAGAGTTTGAGTAATTTCTACTTATTATTTATTCTAATTATTTTAAGTTTACCCTGCAATACTCAAATACATATCACTCAGTCACAGTTTTGTAAACTTTACTGAAACAACATAGCACTGAAAAAAAAGAAAAAATGCCAACAAAGCATGTGGTTAAGTTACAATCACATATGTAAGCAAGTAGACAGCTCGTTAATCTTTTTAAGGTAATATGTTGACTCAATATAATTACTAACTGAATGAACACATAGACCTGAATACTTGGCACATGATACACAATGACGGTGACAATCAGTGAATAGTGTTCGAGTATGAATGGGTCATTTTGAGTGGAAAATGAACTCCAGATGTCACAAAACAGTAACAACAAGAGCAACCATAAAACAGTGTAAATACATCTTGAAAACAGCAAAAAAACAACAAAAAAAACTTATTAATTATTCATGCCCAAGTGCATGATGGGAACAATGGGGTCATGATATTTACTAAAACAATCTTTGTAAAAATAACAAACAATTCCAAGTTAAAATATACTTATAAGTTCAAACTTTAAATTCTACAAGCTTAAATTGAGTACTAATATTGAATTTACTCTTTTTTTATGATTCTTGCCTGAACTAAATTATTTAATGTAGAAATTTCTGTAGTATTTACTTCAGCACAAAATCATTTTTATCAGTTCCCATTTAATGGCTTGTTTAAACAAAATCCACTCAAAAAGACCAAATCCAGACACAGTCCCACAAGAGGAGTTTAGGGTCCAGTGTCATGCTCAAGGCAAGGGCTTGAATGTATACAGGCTGTTACAGTCTCACGACCTCTCAGTTGCTGCTCTTGGTGTTTCACCAGGGCAGACAGAGTCAACTGTACTACAGTCAAACCCACAAACCCTTCTGAGGTGAAAGCAAAAACCTCTGATTTCCCCATTCATTCCATATCATTCTTTCCTCTCAGACCCCCATCAGAAAAAGGAGAACTTTTCCATGGAACATAGGTCTCTTTTTTAAATTAATTGTTGCCTCACACACAGACATGCTTTTTCTCCATTTTGCATTTTCCACATCTTGTACCTCAATCAATCAAAACATTGACTGGAGATGAATACAATTAAATGGTCATTCAGACAATGGGAATCCACACCACTTGTAAGCGGAAATTAGTTGTGTTTTTTCCAGATAGTCATCCTACATGCTGTCTGACTACAACCTTATGTGGTTTCAAGATATTCCATTTCTACATAGAAATAATGAATAGATACCAAAGCACTCTGACTAACCAAATCCATCTTCTTCTCACCATATGTCACCATAATGGAAGTTTTAGGATCTTGATCACTCTTGCTTACTGAATCCACACTGTTCATGAGTCAGTTTACTCTGATGTGTCATATTCAGTGAGAATCATGAAACAAACTTTCAGTTGTATGGAGACATAGCATGTTTCATTCTCTGCTTTTTTTATTTAAATAAGTGTTCATTTAATGTAAGACCTGTGGTTCTCCTGTTTTTGAAGACTCAGCAATGGTGTACAGTTACTTACATGTCTTAACTGCGGTCACTCCATCATTTAGAAAGCTGTATGATGTTTTGGCCATGTTCGTCTTCCGGTTTATTTTTTTTCTTTCTAGCTTGGACATGCAATCAGATGAGGAAAGTATACATCCGCATTGGATGCATATCTGCTTAATTTGTGGGCAGCGTGTTTTGCTCTCTAACTATTCTGTGTGGTCAGAAATCATTTTGGTGGTTATTTTATGTAGTTAGTTGACGTACTTCAGTGCTGACGCACACATGAAACCACACGCATATTTTCTCTCATTGCTCATGAGGAACGTGACAAACCACAGACAGCCCCATATGAACGGGCAACCGCTGACACAGGAAGAAGGGTTGAGGCCAAGCAGTTCTGTGCTGAAGCCAGATTTCCTCTCATCATAATTTACTCATCTTTATATAATTCCAAGCCCATTTTACTCATTTTTTCTTCTGTGAAACAAAAATATGGATATTTTGGATCATTTTCACACAGGTCTACAGTTGTAGTGGAAGACTGTAGTGTAAGATCATTAAGTCAGTGAGTCCAAATCACCTGAAGAATTAATCGTTAGTTTTTTTGTTTGTTTGTTTTTTTAATAATGAAACGTTCATTCCTATTTGTGAATCAGATCAACTAGTTCATTGAAAAGAACTGGCTCAAAAGAATGTTCAGTTCATTGATCTTAAAAGTTAATTGATCTTACACTCATTTTCATCAATCTGAATGAATCCAATACGATTTCAGATTCTCAAAGTTCTGTTTATATGTACCCTAATCTTTGCAATCCTATTCACATATTGTTTATTACAAGTGCACGTGTATTCCCAACAAATCTTCAAAGCATATGTAGAGCGCAGTCATCACATTCAGAATTTACAATGAACTGAGTTACTTTTTCAAGTATTTTTTGGAAGTGAGGTGAAAAGCCAGAGACATTTTCTTCAGCTTGAGGCTTATTAATTGTACATTTTTGAGAAAAGGGCCCTTACAGTTGACAAAAATCTAACTTTTGCATTTTTTGTTATTAAAAAAAATAAGTGAGCCCAGCCCAGATGACAAAAAGTAATGTGATGCATTACTTTCCATAAAAAGTAACGTAAAAGTAATGCATTTAGTAAAACAATGTTGTATTACATTTAAAAGTGACTTTCCCGAACACTGCTGGTAAACACACACATCAAAGAACTGCATGTGTGCCACTAGACATTTCTGAATCTGTTTGAGAATATTCAAATGTTTACATGCTTAGTTTTTATCCTATTTTTCGGGGGGGGGGGTTTAGGTCTACAGCACCTCTTCCAATCCGATCCAAATTCCATTTAGATGGAGCTCAGTCAGATTGATTGAACTATTTACATGAAGTGTTTTCAATCTGATTGAGCCATCAGTCCGATTGTAGCAGATTTTTTGGGTAGATGTAAGTTCTTGAGTTAATGGCTCACTGTGAAGGTAGATTTTCACTGAAAAATGAATTAAGATTCACACAAAACATTCAAGTGATTTAGAAAGACGTGGAATATGAAAAGGACAATTATTCAATAGCAAACTGTTCCTTCGACAATAGCCTTTTTTCGCTTTATTCCATGTCGTAACTAGAGCCAGAGAGATGGGAGCATTAGCCTCAGTAATGATAATGAAAGGCCGCAGCTGCACTGAGCTACAAATAGCTTTTATATAAGGCAACACAGCCAAACAGATAGTCATAAATAACAAGCATTTCACAGAATATCAGCTTTCATGCCAAGTTTTAACACTGGCTAAGTCTATCAATGCAATCTGTACTATCATGCTAACAGTATGACATTATGAACACAGTGTGACACCACACACACACACACACACACTGGAATACATTCTCACACAAACATCACGAAGAGCAGCCAGGCCAAGGAGACAGTGCTGTCTCCATGACAACTGCCTAGAATGTGGAGATCAGCATCAGCATGCTTGTCCACATCTCTGCTGCTCTCTGCCGCTCTCTCTCGCTTCCTCTTGGACTATCTCTTTCCCTCGATCTGTCAGTCTCTTCATCTCCCACCGGATGAAGATGTTTCTTCTGAAACACTGTGCAGCAGCAGACATCAGAGAGATGTAATGTATGAGTATAAGAGGAGAATGTTGAAGATCTGTTGAACAGATCATGTGATATGTCTGGAGGAAACGGTGTTCATGTGAAATAACACAACAATTTAGGAATAAAACTGTATGCACTATATACAATTTTTATACTTATAAAAATGAAAACAGAAATAAAAAAACAGAAATACTGAAATATTTAGCTTATATATATATATATATATATATATATATATATATATATATATATATATATATATATATATATTTTAATGTAGTTTATTTCTGTGAAGCTGATTCTGCAGCAGTCTTTACTCCAGTCCTCACTGTTGCTTGAACCATGATACATTTTCTTTTAGAATTCTTTGATGATCATAAAGTTGAAAAGAACGGCAAATTGTTTTTCAAATTGAAATCTTTTGTAATATTATGTCTTTTTTAATTGAATGCATCCTTGCTGAATAAAAATATTAATTTGTGTTTGTGTGTGTGTATATATATATATATATATATATATATATACACTGTATATAGTAATCAACATTTGAAGTGGATCAAAAAAGTTCATCAAAGTTCTCCTAAGAAGAGAATGGGTATTGTTTTTGTTTTAGGACAACTTTGATGAAAGTTTTTGATCCACTTCAAATGCTGTGAAGAGAACACCTCTCCAAAGTGCTAGACGCCATCGAATGTGAGCATTTGCCCACTCCAGTTACAACGATGAACTGCAGTCAGGTCGAGACCCCGATGAGGATGACGAGCATGCAGATGAGCTTACCTGAGACGTTTGTGACAGTTTGTGCAGTAATTCTTTGGTTATGCAAACCGATTGTTGCAGCAGCTGTCCGGGTGGCTGGTTTCAGACGATCTTGGAGGTGAAGATGCTGGATGTGGAGATCGTGGGCTGGTGTGATTACACGTGGTCTGCAGCTGTGAGGCTGGTTGTATGTATTGCCAAATTCTCTGACGGCTTATGGTAGAGAAATGAACAATTCACCAGCAACCGCTCTGGTGGACATTCCTGCAGTCAGCATGCCAATTGCACGCTCCTTCAAAACTTGTGACACCTGTAGCATTGTGCTGTGTGATAAAACTGCACATTTTAGAGTGGCCTTTTATTGTGGCCAGCCTAAGGCACACCTGTGCAGTAATCATGCTGTCTAATCAGCATCTTCATATGCCACACCTGTGAGGTGGATGGAGAATCTTGGCAAAGGAGAAGTGCTCACTAACACAGATTTAGACAGATTTGTGAACAATATTTGAGAGAAACAGGCCTTTTGTGTACATAGAAAAAGTCTTAGATCCTTGAGTTCAGCTCATGAAAAATGGGAGCAAAAACAAAAGTGTTGCGTTTATAATTTTGTTCAGTGTATATATATATATATATATATATATCGTATACTGTCACCAAAACATTTTCATTTTTCATGCATCTGCACCTGTGTCTTTTTAGGAACAGTTTAAAACTGCTTGCACCTGTGGCTGCACCTGTGCCTTGAGCGGTTTCAATCGCCAACTGGCCACTGTGACCCTGGAAGGCAAAGAGGTCTGGGTCAGGCCCTCTGGAATGCAGGATGTAAATCACAAACCTGTATACGTTAGGTGATTTTTCAAATTCAAAGTATATACAAATGTATGACGTCACATGAACATGGCGAGAGCCGGGAAGGTAGATTCTGAAAATGTTCCAGTTGTTAAAATGTGTTCATCTGCAAAGAAATAAACAAGGAAATCCTAGCACTATATAGCCTCAATTATCATCCATAATTAGGTAGTTAGAAGATACCTTCGCTGATACAAAAGTAACAGTGGCATTGCTATTTTATTTTTTAATGTTTCAAGTGGAACTCCTTCATGGTCTGAAGTCTGAGAAATTAAACAGGAATATTCTATATTGAACTCTAGTTGGGTAGCGTTATTTTTACATAGTGGTTCAGACTCATATTTTTAAATGCCAAAAGGAATCCTCTGGTGTCTGCTAGAACATGTGTTTTTTGGTTTAGGTTTGCTAACTACCTATTTAAAGGTTGAGCAGCTCATTTTGTTTTCCAGAGCTGCAGGGTTTTACTCCCTCAGGTCTAGTAAGTTTGTAGGATGGAGTAAAGTGGTGGCAGATTCTGCTGAAGCCCCTCCCCCTTTCCCACGATCGTTTAGCAGCTCTCTGTCCTGAGGAGAGGTTTCCTCAAAGAGGCACAACTGAACTCTAACCCCATTACCCTCTGTTTCCTGCAAGAGCTTTAGTTTACAAACACAGGGGGATGGAGGAGGTGAAAACACTTCCACAATTCAGCCATGGTTCCGTTTCTCACTTACTCTTTCTCACACTATATCAACACATGATACACAGCTCCTCCATTGCAATAATGTGGAAGGTTAAACAAACAGTACTTTATCCAAATGAATAAAAATATGATACCATGCAAAACACATGCAGCTTTGTCCAGTATATACAGCATGAAACAGAACTTCTACATGACAGTTACATTACACAGCAATACTTCAAGGAGGAAACACAGAGACAGCATTATTATAAATCTAAATTTAGCAGAACTGTCCAGGAAAAACTAAATGTTGAGCATAAGAATAGTTTGTTCCTGAAACTTTTACAATGAAGAAACAAAAACTATTCGATTTTACAAAGCTGTTTTGCTTTATCAATTCTTTCATCATCGATTTAAAAGAGGCCAGCTTTGTAATGTCATGTCATTTAATTGTTTTTTAATTAACATGGCTGACAGGGATGGATCAGACATGCCAAGACATTGTTTCCCAAGTGTATCACCAGAGAGGAAATACAGTGTGATGTAAATGAGAATTGTGGACAAATTAAAAGCAGGCCATTGCCATTTCCTTACCTCTGACAGATAGATATGATGATAGATAAAGTTGTCTCTCCACAACTAGGCTATGTGAACATTTTTTAACTATATTCAATTGTAAAATAAATAAATAAAATGATTTTAGTGTCTTCTTCATCCCAATCTCATTGGAAACAAACGTGCCTGTGGCAACATTTCAACAAAAGAATATTGCTTGTTGCAGGTTTTGTGACACTTTCAAAGTGAAATGTCCAGTAAGTGGTGTTACAAGCATGTTCAGTTTTATCGATGAATGTGAATTTGGCGTTGAAAGGTTAATGCTCTTTCTTGCTTGAAAATAATGAACTATCTACACCACACCATACCCTAAACCTAACCGACACTGGGAGCAAAATCAGACATGAGAAAAAAGCATTTTCTGAAGTAACCATGCCATTAACTTACTTCTACATGAGCTTTTTAATTGCAAAGTGCAATGCTGTACCAGGTGAGCTACTGAGCAAGTTTACTACGTCAGAAAAGCCTCACATATATAGTAAATGTCAAATCATGCTCTGTGTCAAAAGTGTTTTGAGGTTTTAGTACTACTACTAGTCATTTTAGCCAGAAAATGCAGTGAATTATAGGAACATTGTGGAATTTTGCAAGATGTAAGTAGAGGCACATATTTCCGATGAGCCTAGCTTATATTTATTCATCTTTGATTCTAATAGGAACATTTAAGTAGTGGAATTCAGTTTCTTATACTACATGTTCATCTGTTACAGCAGGGTGAGTCTTATATGGGCTTGTTTTAACAGAACTGAACAATGTTAATATTGCTGGATTCCAGCATTAGTGGGATTAGTCATAAACACATGGATACTATTCACTGTGAAGTCAACAGAATATAACACTTTCAACACCACATATTAACTCTGAGAATATAAGAATGACAGCATGACATGACACAAAATAAATGATCATATGTTACGGTAAACATCCCTTAAAACATCACCCCTATAACACACTCTTTACAAGACAGTGCTTATCCATGTCGTCAAGCTCTCTGTTACTGAATGGCTGGAAGGGAGTCTACTATAACACATTAAGCCCACGTTTCTCATACTGACCCCATTCAGATGTAATATACTAATGTGCAGATAAAGTGTCAGTGAGAGAAACTTCATGCTAATGTGTGAGCTTAAATGAGCCGTGCCAAGGACCAATCTCTCGTGCCAAAGTGTTCAGATTACCTCCTGATGAGGAGATGAGTTTCAGATGGTGTTGGGGTGTTATTTTTGCTGTGTCAGTGGGATGTGTGTAGGGGAGGAGAAACAGGAGGTTATGTAAATGCAGACGCTCGTCATCCTACACACACCTGTGATTCCTGGATGATTCACACGGACTCAGCTGGCAGGTCCTTTCCCAGCTCACACACACTTTACCACTCTTCCAGCCCCTTACACTGCGTTCAAGTTCCTGGTTGGTTTTCATCCACTTAGCTTTAAATAGCATTTAGCTGGTTAGAAGAGACCCTATGTGCCCCCTGCTGATAGATGTGGTAACTACACCATCTGGCAGCAAAAAGTATCTTTCACCATTTACATACTTGCCTTTTTTGCAAGGAACATCTGTATTGCCATTTCATCATGCTATAGATATTTTAATAGGGGTCGGCTTTTTAGAGCCCTGCTGTGTTAGAACACACAATTTTTGGAAAGATTATTTTTTCTGCCAGATGTAGTAGTTATGGAACCTACCAGTTGGGGTTAATGGGGTCATAACCAAACCAACCAAAACTATGACCCTTTGGAGAATAGCAAAGGCATGTAACTGCCTGTCAATGGAGTGAGGAAAAGAACATTTCTAAGCTCCTCCAGACACTAATGGCACCTCATTTTAGAAATCCCTCCTTCCACATACCACCATGTGGAAATACACTCTTATATTCACAATCTACGTTGAGAACTAGGTTGACATTAGTACACATTTATAGTATCAAACAAACCATAAGTCTTAACTTCACTAATCTGCACTACCAAATTATACATTTTTCAATGGAGAGAGGAAAAAAATCTAGCTTGGATCCTCACTTACAGACTGACAAATACAGCACTTCCACCTACTGGTCAAGTAGAATTAATGCATTATAAAACCCCTGTAGAGAACCCTAACATTGAATGCACCAGTTCCACTTAAAAAGTCCCTTTTTCAGGATACTGTATTATAAAGACATTTGTAAAAATAAGCTTTACAGACCTGGAAACTAAACCTACAAGAATAATTTATCTTTAGAGTTGTGCTGCTTAATATTTCTGTCAGTACGATACACTACCATCCAAAGGTCTGTGCCAAAGCTTAAAAGAAATAAGATATATTTTGCAGGGATTTATTAAATTAAGTGACAGATAAAACTCACGAAAGATCTCAAAGGAATTGTACTTGAAATACAGAAAAAAAAAAAAAAAAAAAGCGCTCAAGTGTGCTCAATATTCAGCAGCAATTTTCAAAACCGATGTGTGACCCTGGACCACAAAACCAGTCTCAAGTCGCTGGGGTATATTTGTAGCAATAGCCAAAGATACATTGTATGGGTCAAAATTGGATTATTTTATGCCAAAAATCATTAGGATATTAAGTAAAGATAATGTTCCATGAAGATATTGTACATTTCTTACCGTAAATGTAAGAACTTAATTTATTAGTAATATGCATTGCTAAGAACTTCATTTGGACAACTTTAAAAGGTGTTTTTCCTCAATATTTTGATTTTTTTTTTTACACCCTCAGATTTTCAAATAGTTGCATCTCAGCTCAATATTGTTGTATCCTAACCAACCATACATTAATGGGAAGCTCATTTATTCAGCTTTCAAATGTAGAAATCTCAATTTCATAAAATTGACACTTAAGACTGGTTGTCGTCCATGGTCACATATTATAAGTTAAAAGTACACAAAATACAACTTAATGTACTTTCATACCTTTAAACTTAATTTATTCCAACTATACACACACACACAGGTCTTTTAAAGAAACCTAGTCACACAGCATGAGTAATGCTTAAACACCTTTATTGTGCCCAGTCAAAAATTCAAACTTCACCTTTGTAAGCAAACTTGGCAGACAATGAGGTAGAATGACAGAGGAGCTTGAGAAATAGCTCTGCATGGAATGCATATGGGGAGAAGAGAAAAGACAGTCTTAGTTCTGAAAGTAATGTTAACCATTCAGACATTCAGCAGAGGATGATTAAAGTGACATTTGCATTTAGTCTGCTAAGGCTCTTGGTACATTCAAGGGAAGTCTATGGTTTTAAATTCAACAAGCAGCCATTTGGGCTCACACCCACAACACCTGCTGATGTACAATATAAGTGATTAAAAACCTACCCCTTTACAAAGTGCAAATTAAAAAGTGCAATAAAACTACGTGCAGTCGATGGCCATTCTCATTTCAGGATTAATATATCAAGTTGGTTTGAAATCTGATCGAGAGCAGTAAAAGCAACGCCTAGTGGAGGCACGCACTGAAATTGATCTGGATTGGCAATTAGATCTGTAGGGTTATGCGCAAACCTCTTGTTCTACCAAACAGAACACCGATAAGGCAAAAATACACTCCAAAAACCATGGAGGGGAAAACAAAAGAAAAAAAAATGCGCAAAATTAAAAATCCGCCAGGTAGATTGCTATTCAACCTTTTCCATGCCATACCTTAAAACTGTTTCATGTAAAAATTTATGAAAACTAAAACTGTGAAAAATGTCATGATGAAAATCTGGCTTTTGTAGTTGCATCTCAAAAAAGTAAAAAACATTGGCAAAAAAGTGCCAGAAAAAAGCAGCTAGTGTGGAAAGGGAAAACCAATTAAAGGCACTGTATGGCTTCCTTCTGTTAAACAATGAGACTTTAGAATGATTTACCAAAACAATATAGCAACCTATATAAAGGGGGAAAAAAGAAAAAAAAAATTGAAAAAAAAACAGAAAAAAAAAAAAACCCTTCAACCATGGCCTGAATCTCAACTTAGTTCAAAAACTCTGGGTCTTCCCATCCATGGGCCCCAGCTAACCCATCTCACTGTGTACAGTGCCAAAGTGAACAAGCCAAACTAAAAAGAAAGTGCAACAGTGAACTTTCTACAGTGTTTCCCCATGCCCCAACTCCTGGGAGGGCCTTTTGAAGGGGTGCCGACTCGAGCGGTTCCCCGAGGGGAGCAGGCGCAGTGGACATCCAGGCTGAGGCATCGTGCTGCCATGCGTGGTTTCAGTTGGTGTCCCGCTTCTTCTGGTTGCGCATCAGAGGGCGGTGGTTACTGAGGATGTCCATGGAGTGCTGCCTATGCCAGCAGGAGCGACAGTAGTATTTGAAGCAGGTCTGGGGAAGAGAAGTTCATGATACGGTACACATTAATGCACTTACGAACAGAGACACGCACCGAATTAAAAGGGAGAAAAAATAAATAAATAAACACCTCACCTTGTCCCTGCAAAAGAATGGCCCAGGCTCACGACTGCATGATTGACAGATAGCATCCTCCAAGTATGGGTCAATCTGAACCTAGAGGAAGACCGTTCCCATAAAGAAAAATAAATGTACAGAGTGGCATAACACTAAATGGTCACATTTGCTAATGTCTACCTAGCAGTGTGGTTTAAGACCAAGTTAAGTGGCAACTGAATTCAAATGATCACATACTAAGGCTTGCATAGACTAGTCAAGTAGTAGAGTGATCGACTAAAACCACTAGTCGGCGCTGCCGGAAACAAATCGACTTCAGCATGCATTAACCATAATCCATGCACATAGTTAAAGTACGACGTGAACTTTAAGCAGGGCCGGCCCAAGCCTTTATGGGGCCCCAAGCAAAATTTTATTTGGGGGCCCCTCCGTGCCGCCAATATGACTGGTTATCAAAGCTTGATCATTCACACTCTATAAATCTAGCACCCCATTATCAGTTTTGTTTGTAGCAGTGTTGCTTCCATCATACCATTGTCTGCCTGGCATGTTTTTACCCTTGTATGATTTTTAATTGTAAAAGTTGCAAACTTACAAGAGTGGTCAGGTGTTCATTTGCACTTTAGCATTCATTAAAGTCTTAAAGTATTAAACAGCATACTTAACATGGTGTGCTGAAAAGTAGCTAAATAAACCAGCAGACAATGCATTTACCAAACAGAATGTTATAGACAAATTAAAGTTGCACTTATTACAAGTCATACTTTAGAAATAATAAACAGCAGAGAGCATCTGTACATAACTCTTAATCTATATCTAGCTAATTGATGCCTAATGATATTGGAAAACAACACTTACTTTAGCCCACATTTTGGGTCTTTGCCAAGCGGTTATCAGTTTATGAAACAAGCTTTTATTTTTTTTTCCACAAAAAAAAAAAAAAAAAAATTATATATAAAAACAAAAAGTTAAGACAAACTTTAACCTAAAAGCCAAGTAAAATGTTATCTTAATGTATTATAAATATATCTATTTGCTGATGTTTTGATGTTCAAACATGAACTTCCTTAAAACAAAGATACCCTACATGGGCTATGCCAGGGGTCTCCAACACGTCGCTCGCAGCTCACCAAGACATATTGGCCCCGAGGTTAAGGATTATGAAAGAATGATTTCATTATTTGTGTGAATGCATAATAGGAAACCGACTGTCTTCAGGAAAAAAAAAAAAAAAAAAAAAAAAAACACGATTGCATTTGCTTTCCATCTTCCCTCCGTGTAATGCATAAAGAAGCAGTGTTTAGAAGGGCAGAGCAGCTGTTAACCGTGGAAACAGCTGTTCTGCAGTTCATAAGCACCCTCTGCTGTCAAACTGTGGATTTACAAATTTATTCAGTCTGCCATATTTTTATTCAGACCAATGCAAAATCAGACCAGATTTTTTGCTGTAAATCGTAACTGGTCGATGGAAAATAGCCTACCTCGTTATCAAGTGTTGAGATTTTTAGAATGCTAACTGTAGGCTAGTCTTGGGGGCCCAAAGCAGCCGCTTATGCCTTGGGCCGGTGTTCTGTCGATTTGTGCTATCCTGTCATATTTTGCTACCTCCCATTAAAACAGTAGGTAGTACAATTCGACAACAAAAGTGCTACCTGTCAAATTATGATTTATTAATATCTACGCCTACCACAACCCTACACCTACCCATACAGTAGTGCAGATACTTTAAATATTGTTGTTCGGCATGAGAAAAATAAAATAATTTGCACATGCGCAGTAAGCCCTGGTAGGAAAATCTGATGGATAGGATGAAATGTCAGGACACCAGCTCTGATTTTAGGACTACAATATTGTCGAGCCGTTACTTTCTCTGTTGCATGTAAAATTAAAACATGCAATTAGGGGGTGTGCCTGAAGCTGAATACATTCGGAATGGCACAGATAATGGCTTTTAAAAAAAAAAAAAAAAAAAAAAGGAATAATTCTGCCTGAATATTCCAGTAGCCCCTCACTGCAGAACAAAAGATCCAGGGGCGGAGTTGGATCCACATCCAGGGGGTGGAGATTGGTAGGTTTAGGGGTGGGGATGGAGACGGGTAGGTTTAGGTCTATGTAAGGTGGGAGGAGTTGGATATAGATCCAACTCCACCCCCTGGACCTTGTGTTCTGCAGTGAGGACCATCTCGAATATTCGGCTGAGGCTGGCACAGTCTGGTGTTTCCTAGATAACAGGTGAGTCAGGGGATCAGCGCAATATTACACACAGACCTCTAAAGTCACAATAATGAGTCTGTGAAGTGAAATGTAAAGTTTGAATGAAATGGGCGCAAGTGAAAACACCGCATTGCTGTTGCCTCTCCGTGCAGCTCTCAGAAATCAGAGCTTGGCAAGAGTAATATCACCTATAATACATCATACATGTTCTATTATTTGTGCATTTAAAAAAGGCAATGATTTAAACCTTAGGCTATGATATAAACGAATGAATGGAATAAGCACAGTGCACTCAAATAGCTGCGTTCCGCATCGGTCTCAAAAACCAAACCACCTCTCAAGAGTAGGCTAATCAACTTAGATCAGATATATGGTTTAGTGAAGTTGAAAAACTCGCTTAAAAAAAAAAAAAAAAAAAAAGTTCTGCGTAATGAAAATGAGTGCGCACTGAATTCAGTAGTGTTCAAATGATCACTAAACATTTGTCATGACATCTCTCTGCTTGTATGATAAATTTAGAAATTTTAGTTTAACACTGCATTTGTTCAGTGAAGGCTATGAAAAGTCCTAACAGTCTTAACTTTACGAAGTTCCACCTTGTTTTATCTGAATAATTTTGTGAGTTTGTTTTTGTTACAGATACTGGTCATTACATGAATTAAATGTCAATTATAAATCTGACAATTTACACATGTAATTGCTGCATTAGGCTATGAATTACTAAAAGCTTATTGATAAGAGCCATTCCATGTCTTTTCATTTACAGTAGCATGAACCACGAGCAGTCAAGTAACTCGAGTAATTTTAAATAAGAAATCAACTAGCAGAAATTCGTAGCAATGCAACCCCTACCACAAACTCTGTATGTGACATACCATAATTGTAAAGCACTGGGTTTCAAAGTGCGACTTTACCTTCTTTGTAAATTTGGGCGTCTTTATTTCAACAAATGCAGCACTCACAGCTTTCAGATAACTGCGTTGGTTGTTAAAGGTTACACGTCCAGATCCTGGCAGAGGGGGCAAAAAAATAAAAATCCCAGTATAAAAGCAACAGTTATCAGCAAGTTAGACCTTGACCCAAAGTGAGAAAAAATAAAAATAAAATCCTCACCAATGGGGTACTTGTGCTTGTCTGTGTCGATGCCCGCATACACAACACCTCCGAACAAATCATTCATGATGCTGGCTAGGGCCTCAGCGTTGAGCATGCCATGCAGGGCTCCTACAAACACAGTGTTCCTAGGGTCCAGCCTTTGAGAGGGGCAACTCACATAGTTACTGTCTGAAATCACCCAAGGGATCACTTGTGCCTGAGGGTCAAAAAAAAAACAAAAAAACCCCACCACACGTCAGCATCTCACACACCAAGATTAAGGAACAGAATACTTTTACCATCTACAAATTACACATGCAGATTTTGGGCCACTTAAAACCATCCAGGAAGCAGGTCAACAGGCACCCATTCAGAAGTTGAAATGATCACTTCTGTAGAATAGCCCATTACATTAAAATGGGGGGGGGGGGGGGGGGAATGAAACCCACTCCTAAAGCCCATCTTACATCTTTGCAGCGCATCCTTCTGCTGGACATTTTGAAGTAATACTCGCTGTAGCCCTCAGGATGGAGCAGGTCCTCCGTGCAGTCCTGTAGCAGGGCTCGCACAGACTTGTCCGATTCAAACACCAAGTACACATAACCTGGGGGGGCAATAAAAAAAATAAGAAATTTAAAAAGAGCAAAAGGGAAAAAGAAAGTCACTTGACCAAAACATTACTCCATTTAACTCACAGCCATCTCCATAACTGTAGACTGCACAACAAACTAGGATATGAACATCTTGCAAAGAGTTAAAAAATAAAGGTCTTAAACTCCCAGAAACAAATACCATGTGTATGAAGGGTTTGTGTAGTCACCAAGAAGTTGAGTGCCATGAGCCGCACCATCCCACCACAGTGCTGTAATAAAATAAGTTTCCTACCCTTTCAGCATTACCTTTGGGCATATTACCTTTCGGAGGGCAGCGAGGGTGCTTGCCATCCTTACCCGGCCACTCCACACTGAGGGGGCCATAGCATTTGAAAGTGTTTATCAAACCAGCTGGGGACAAAAAAAAAAAAAGCCATTAGTCTTCAAGCAAACACCGCTATATGGCATATCTACACTACCCTTCAAAGTTTGGGAACAGTAAGATTTAGGTTTCTGAAAAGTTCAACAAGGTTGCATTGATTAGATACAGCAATGAAAGCATTACAAATGTAATATTACACCTAATGGTGCAGCTTGAATATATTCAGCAATGAACCAAGAGTTCATCCAAGAGACATTTTGTGCCCGAAACAAAATATTCCTGTAATGGCAAAGCTGACTTTTTAGCAGCCATTACTCAAATCTTTAGTCACATGACCCATCAGAAATCATTCACTGCTTAAACGTCATTAAAAAAAAAAAAACATGTGCAGCCTAAAATTGTTTTCCAAGGACTCTTTGAACAAAAAAAAAAAAAAAAAAAAATTTAGTTGTGTAAATCTTCTGTAACAAATGCTTTTACGGTCACTTGATCAATTTAATGCATCTTTGCTGAACTTACGGACCAAACTTTTAAACCGCAGTGTATATTGCGAAAACTAGAAGTCAGATAAATAGCACATACTACACATCGTAAAATGTGGAGAACACAAACCAAGTGATTAGCATTAAATATTAGCATTTAAAACCATTTAAAGTTCCAAAGCTTTGAGGAGACTAGATGCCACACCTCCAATGGGATCAGGCTGGGATTAGAGTCAACCTGGCACACATACCAAACATTTTAAGTCAAGTTGTAGTCATTTGAAACCTCAGTATTTCAATTAGTAGGCTAGTAATCTACTCCAAGCATGGCAATTAAAAAAAGCCATTTTAAAGTTTAATATAGCAGACTACCGTTTTAAGTATTTGCTGTATACATGCAGTTATTCTACCTTCAGTGATGTCCCAGGGAACTCCTCCTAAAAAGACCTTGCAGGAATAAATGGGATTCTGGTAGTGTCTGGGGGGCAACTGTCCACTCCATGTGAAGGTAGCTTCATTGATAGCTGTGGAGCACAAATTCACAAGATGAGCACAACAAGAGCAACACCTACATAATGCATGGATGAAAAACAGTACAGTGAACAGCAGCAACAGGGTTGCACAAATCTGTTCAATGGAAGTATTAAAGAACATTCAGAGGTTTCGGTGGGAGGTTGAAGGGGTGGGGGAATAGCCTATGAATTCATGCGCTACAGTAGTATTCAATAGGCCATACAGGCTGCTTGTCTGTGAAGCCAAGCCTCTCTTTCAATGCTGAAGGGGCTCTCAGGGGTCTTCATTAGGTCCCAGTTGGGCCAGATGGAGGCACCAGGCCAGCGGTGGGACAGACCACCGCCTGGGGTAGCACTGGGTGGCGGGGTGAGAGGGGAGCTGCTGTGGTCCATACGAGAGCCCAGAGCTAGCTTGAGAGGATCCCTTTGCATACTGGACATAAGGAAGGGCACAGATGGCGAGATCCTCAAAGACGACTACAAAAAAGGTAAGAGAGAAGAGTTAGCATTGCCAATAAGAACATTCGAGGACCATAGTGAGCTACCATTAAAACACCATTCCACACTCTGCTGTTTGAATTGATAAAGGCAAATTTGTATGGCACTTTTGATACACTACATGCAACTGCAGCTTTAAAGAAAGTCATACTGCGGTGTCATACTGCTTAACAGCAGTTTTAGAGCTGGGCAAAATATGGTATAAAAATGATACTGAATTGAGATCTGCCGATACTGCATTTAGTGCAAGTTTAGTAACTATGCAAGTGCCACAGTGGCATAGTAAATTTAGTCAATGAAACTCAAGTAGAACCTGTCATGACAACCCATTGCAAGGGTTTATTTAAAAAAAAAAAAAAAAAAGGTTTAATTAAAACTATTTCAATAAATTTGTTAAACAGCATACCTTGGGGATAAGACAATTTGGAAATTACCCTAACTATTCAAGGAAAGGTGAAGGTTATTTACAATGGGGGGAATAAAGCTATTAAATTTTATTTTTAGAAGAGGAAAATTGCCGTTACAGCTTATTCAGAAAGAATATTGTGAATCCAGCCCGAATGAGAAGCGATACACAGGATTTGGCTTTCATTTCCAATTAGTAACAGCTCTGTCTGAAAGTAGCATTGTTTGTATACAATTACTATTGACGTCTACCCCTACTGTGGCTGAAAATAACTCGCATTGTGGTAAAGATTTGGATTGTATAAACACCCAGGTAGCTGCTAGAAAGTTATTTCATAAATGACAATTCCCCAAACAAACCAGATGCAGTTGAGAGAAAAAAAAAAAAAAAATTCTATTTTGGTGTTGAGAAAAAAAGCCTTGGCAGAAACCAAACCACACAAAACATGATCTTAAAACACTTACCAGCAGGTCTGAGAGGTGATCAGAACCAGAGCTGAAGCCGCTGGTCTCAGAGTCCACAGGGCTAATGGAGTGAGAGTCCAGGAAAGATTGAGAGTTCAAGCGTGCCATGCCGGGAAATTTTTCTAGGAAATCTGTGGCACCAATGGAAGGCTCGGAGTAGCTCGGAAGCTTGTTGGAGAGATGGCTGGGAGTCCCCAAAATCCCTTGCACTGGAATTAAAAAAAACAGAGTAACACCAAAATACCACCCCACAGCAGTAAGCAAAACCAAAAAAACGGATATTTTATTGCTTGCCAAACCCTCAGAACAAAGTGAACAATTCAAGATTCAAAAAGAACAGCTGAAAAGGACAGCTCTTATTGCAGCACTACTAATGAGAATTACTAGCGCATGAGGCAGGCCAAGAATCTGTGACTATCGTCAACAAAAGGCTCTGACTCACTGTTACAGGCCAAGTGAGAACGGTTTAAACATGCTCTAGTCAGGACAAGGCCAAAGACCCAGAAAGAACTTCTCGGGTTTTAGAACCAGAGCCTACTGAAAACATTAAGTGTCACTTGGAACCAATATTGCATAAATTATAGTATTACCTCAGTGTTCATGTAGCATTATCATACAGTTTCTTTAAGTGTTATTCATTCCACTCACGTGAGGCTGTGTTGGTCTGTGCAGAGTGATCGGTGTCATGGCTGCTCCATGGTCTCTCCCAGTCAGACAAGCTGAGGGACTGAAGGCCCAGACCCCAGTTATTGACGTCAGGCAGACCCCTGGACGAGTCCTGGCCACCGCTGGGAAAAAGCATCCTGCTCCGGACCGCAGACAGGTCCGAGTCTGGACGACCTGTTAAAAGGGTCCAGAAACAAAAACACTTTTTGGCGACTCTGCATCAGCAGTGGGAATAAAAGGCATGCACATTCGAGAAAGCATCGGCTCCCTAAACTGATAAATCACGGCTCGCCTCCCTCCGCCTGTCTAAACTGCACAGGAGCAGCTGTCTCTGCAGAGACGACCCACCCTGCATGTGACCCAGGCGCTGCTGCCCTCACAGCCCCTTGCTAATGACATCAGTCCCTGGCCTCCTCTGATGCCACACCACCGAGCATTCCTGACAAATTCTCCTGCAAAGAGGCAGCACCCCCTCCCACCTCTGGCTCAGACACTCGAAGTGGCAGGGAGAGAGAGTTCGCTGCTAGCTGCAGGCTAAGAGACAAAACTCCAGTGAATCGCAGGACTGTTGCTACTGGCTAAGTAGCTGAAGAATGAGCAATCTGGGCTTCTCATGCAGAGCTGGACCGCATCCAACTGCTTGCTCCAGCCCTGATTCAGCATCCTCCGTCTCGCCTGCATGATACGTCGCATGACCGGTGCTGTAATGATTCCCTGTGCACATGATGCTCGAATGCAAGGCCAAAGCTGAAGGTGCAAACAGTAATGCAGCAGACACACATGAACGTGGGAAGCGGAAAAAGGAGGTTACAGCAGTGTTATTGTGCCTGCACATATATAAAGGAATTGTCTGCTTGTGTTTGTTGTTCATAGCCTTCTACCTCAATTAACAAGTGCATCTCTTTGTACACAAATTAGGGTTTACCATTAAAAGGGTCTCGCTTGCATTTGGCAGTGGGAGTCGTGCAAACCCCACTCAGATCCAGTGAGTTTCCCAGCATGGTGTTCATCCTGGAGAACGTGTCTGCATTGCTGCATGTAGACAGGGCTGGAATATCAGAATCCAGGCAGTTAAGAAGTCTGGGATTCTCACTCTGTCAGAACAAAACAGATAGGCATAACAGAAATGGTAAAACATAGGCCTGATTCTCCCTTTGCCCCCTTTCCTCACCAGTTTTAGGTTTAGTTAGCAAAACAGTAGAATGCCAAGATTTGAAATCAAGAAATTCAGTCTAGTTCACTTTCAATAGAGTGATGGTGAACAATGTCTAGAAGTTAATTTGCCACGCATGCTGTTAAATTGAACAAAGCAGTCAATGATTACATCTGACAAGCCCAATCAATGGCAACTGTATTAATGGGCCCTTACCTCACTGTAAACTACCATTACTGATGACAGGACAGACTATTATAAAAGTTAGCATTTCTACAGGCTCAACAACAAAAAAGGAATGAAACACTCGTTTTTTTCACTTCTAAGTTACCCCAAACTTTTATTGAGGTAGTAAACGCGAGTCAAACAATCAAAAGAGAAATATTTAACACGCTCACAAACACAAAAAAGTGGTGCAAAGCTGAGCGAACACCGAAACTCACCAGAGAAAACGCCATGGTAGAACTATCAACCAAAATTATCGAAAACAACAACTTATTTACCTCTCCTAAGTCTACTTAAACCTTTCGAAGGAAATTTTGGCCTAATTTACAACACCTGTGCTCGGGTCAAGCACCTCTTTCTCTCCTGGGATCCACTTCTCCTCTTGAGTAACCAATCACTGATTACAAATTGATATTTATTCATGAGGGGCGGGCACTTGACGTGGACGTCATTTTCAATAGGCTAATCAAAAACTACCGTCTCTTTTAAATGCCCCCAAATCATCTATATTATAATATCATTACAATTGTGCTTCCTGTCTGACCTTCATTTTCTCAAGTTAATTCTTCTTATTCAACAAATATAGTCGTGGTGTCTGATGTGTTGTGCTTTTTAGAGCCTTCTGCGAGATTTATGAATATATTTAGATCTAAAAACAAATGTGGTTACTTATGTTGCCATTATCTAAATTGTTCAACGCGAGTGCGGCATACTGTCTTATTATCTGAAGTGCGTCACGTCGCGTGTAAATTTATTTTATTGACAAATCAGGACCATGGAGAGCAGCATTTATAAATTAGGCCTTTTACAAAGACAAATTACACCGTTTTGGAATAAAGACTTCTATAATACAATAAATACAAGAGTGAGCAACAACAGGCACATTGCTAAAGTGCTCAGTAGCAACTTCAAGGCAGACAGCCTATTAAAAACAAGTTACAAAGACTACCGACTCACTTCCTCTAGAGGGCAGCACTTACATTTGTTTCTTACAGTATTCTCATAAAAGGATAGTTCACCTCAAAAGTAAAGGTTTCGTGCTGTTGGAAACCTGTTTGACGTTCTTTAATGACAGAAAAGGATATGTTGGGCATAATGAGAGTCAGACTTTCGTATAAAAACAACTGAAAGTGAGGCTTTAAGTCCTTGACATTCTGTCTAGCATCCCTTTTTGTGCTACACGGAAGAAAGTCATGCAAATTTGAAAATGCGGATGGATGACTACATGTTTAGCTGAATTCTCTAAATTATACCCCTAATTCCAGATGTTTAATCTGAGTGCAAGTCTGAGTGCTGAAAGTCAAACAAATGTAGTGCAGTTCAATGAAAGTACACAAGACATTTTAATGCATTCCCATTTTATTACTATCATACAGTAGTATTTTTGTACACCAAACACTTTTTTTTTTTTTACAAATACATTTCAAATGTCTGAATTAACCATTACTATACCCACATTAAAATCATGCACCATTGTAGCATATCTTTATATTCAGAGTATTAACTTGAAACAGCAATTTCATGTTAGCAGCAAATTTGCTGTCCATATACTGTTAGTTTTGTGCCACACTGACACAGTCAAAACCAAAAAAAATTACAACTTAACCTCTGAAACTGCTATAAAGGACATGGATACAAAAACAGAAATGTCAACACAAAGAAAGAGTTACCAATAACTTATACAGATTACTTATTTCAATTGCACAAACTCTTCTCTCCCCAGTCACACACTCTAGATTGAGGTTGTCTCATTTTGTAAAGTCATCAGACCCTCTGTGATGTGTTACAGTGGAAACTAGCGGAGGGAAACCATCTGGCTGTCTGGACATCACATTACCCAAAATAAGTTGGCCACAGTTTTGTACATAAGCAACTTCAATGACCAAGCTACTAAACACAAGACAAACTGAACAAGGTTACACCGGTCAAGGAAGCAACAAACATACTACAATGACGCACAGAGCTATACTTCATGCCAAAACTAACATGCTCAATGTCAGCTTCAGTTGATTGCCTCATTTTACTCAGACCCAGAGCAAATCTCAATGAATGAATAAGAGTTATCTTAAATTCTTCAATAAAAAAAAAAAAAAAAAAAAAAAAAAAGTTCAAGGGACCAATTCATTAAGAACTGCTAAGGTCTACTGTACCATCTATATGCCCTTCATATTTTTTGTGCTGTTGGCAATGATTTCAATACAAGATCAATGAGCAATACAAACTCAAATTTCATCTCTTCATGGCCTAATTCCAAACGATTTACTACATCCAAAAACCAAAAGTTCAAATGAACTCTACTGATTTTAAACAGGAGCTGGAAGACACCATTTCAAGAGAGAAACCTGAAAAAAAAAAAAAAAAAACAGCAGTTAACATTATTATTAGAAGAATTTTTTTATATAAATCATGTTGCATGGGAGAGGTAAGTGGAATGGCCTTACTATTACTATTTTAACAGAATTGCCGTGATTTCCATCCAGGCTGGGATGAGTCTGATGTGGAGGGATACCAGCGCATCTAAAAAAAAATAAAATAAATATAAATTGACACACTCAGACTTTGTGACAGAGCCAAAGAAATCTCCACAGTTCATTAGTATGAGACCCAAGCAGTCACAGTTGACAGTTGCTTTCTTTGAATACTTAATTATAACACTACTTTTGCGCCAGGACCATTAGCCTTTACTTGACATTTAGATCAACTTATCTGGGATAGGAAAATATTAGCATTGAGCGGATGAGTGGCACACAAAACATGAAGTGATCTTTCGAAGGTTGTCAAATAGGTAAACAATGCATAATGCAACCAAAGCATGATGTTTAAAGACCTCAATGACTCAAGTTATTTAAAGTTATTCTTGCTACATTGTATTATTGCCCAGAAAGAACTATTCACATTTCTAATAAATGTTCGTAAGTGTGCTGTGCATTAAAAGATTGTCCAACAAATAAGATTTACTGTAGCATAAAAACAAACACACTTATATTTGAGTTTACATTTTATAAAGGTCTAATTTTTTTAAATAAAGTTAGAAGGCAACATGTATTTTACATCAAAATGTATTGTTTCCCTTCTGGAAAAGAGTTCTTTGATTTTGAAAAGATGGCTAACAGAATTTAATGTTAAACAACATTGCCTTCCATAAATTAGTGCATAATATTCATAAAGATTCATTTGGATCCCAGATTCAAAAGAAGGTGGGAAAAAAAATGAAGTGGGAAAACGTGGAAAAAAAAATAAAAAGGAGAACAATCAAGAAACAGGGAAAAAAGAAATAAAAGGAAAAGATGGCCTCACCTGAGCATGAAGTGCGGCTGCTGCTGCAGCGGCCGCTGCTGGGTAGGTGAAAGCCGTGTGGGGCAGGCCGGGGCTAAGCTCCGGGGTATAGAGGGGGTAAGGAGACCAGGCCTCCGGAGATGCTGGGATCAGCGTTGCCCCTGTTAAGTCATCTGAGGATTGGAATAAGCACAGCAAACCATCACCTCAGGCTTAGGCCAGCTCAGTATGTCAGACATGACTGAAATCACCACTTCCAAACCAAGTGTTTGACAAATTGTTGAAGTCAGTGGCCCTCACAATTAAGACTTTTTAAAATTAGCAAAAAACAAAAAGAGGCAGGAACTAAATACTGATACCTGTGTGATCTCTGGTAATTTCTGTGACTTGGAACAGAAGAGAGGTTGAATGAGATGTGAAGTGCTAAGGCTCAACTTAAAGTGTAATCGAACTAAAAGAACGGAAAAGGCCATTTGCTAATGACACATGCATGTGGAGGTGGATTAGTTTCTTCTTGTGTTTGCCTAAGATCTACTCTATAGATGTGTAGCTACAGCGTGTGCGTGCCTGTCTGTCTCTACAGTGTTTGAACTACTGTGTCGGCCATGAACTTACATGGGTCCCGTGCTATGAAGTGCGCTCCTAGAGCTGGGTGGATATTTGTGGGATTCGGAGTGCCCATCAGCTTACTCTTTGCCATCTTCGTGTTGGCCTTAGCAAACTCTAACCGGAGGGTCTGCGGGTTTTCAGGGTCAAATCGAACCCCCTGGAGACACAAGGGGGGAGGGGGACAGAGTAATGGGGATGGGTTGTGCCTGCCAGACCCTGGTCAAAATGTGCAGTGCATTTTAAGCTGGTGCCCACATGCAGTGAACGTTTCTACTAGTGAATGAACAGCAAAGCTAGTGGTTACCTAAACAGAGGTGGACACATACTACACGCTAAAGACAAGAAAAAACATTAATGGTAATCTACCGTAGAGTGGCTTCTCCGAATCATGGAGCTCAGTAACTTTTGAAATAAACATTATGCACTTATTTGTAGTGTATTGGAACAGCTCAATGAATATGGGACACCTTAAGCTCACCATGTTTTATGGTTAAGTGAGAGAGAAAAGGATGCAAGCTATGGCCATTTGTATAGATTGACAGTAGAAAAGGTATATTCTTAATGTATATACAGTAGACAGTGCATCTAAACCACATCAAGTATGAAGCCAGCTGGGAAGCATCCGACAGATTTTCAATAATTCAAGCCATTGCTTACAGATGGCTGGTTTCTTACGTTTAATGCATTTTTTGCCGCTTCAGCGCCGGAACGACTATCAAAGGTTACAAAACCAACAGGCTGGAAAAGAAAGAAAGAATAAATCAATGGCCAAAGTGTCATTTAATCAAAAACACAAGAGACAAGGAAATTAAATGGGTTAATTATTATTAATAAAACAAATGTGATTGATCACTATGCAGTCCTAAATTTAGGTTTACAAAAATCACTGAAAAAAAATAGGCATGACTGCAGCACAAGTGCAAAAGTACATGTTTTTAATATAACACACAGGCCTGGTCAGCTGTAATGTCTCACCTGCTTTGATGTTAACTTGATAAGTGAACCCTCATAACCCTGAAAAGGAAAAGAAATCCAATTAGCAGCAATGCAGTCACATGCTTGAAAAGGAAGAAATTCCTGCTGCACTCCCCATAAGAGGCCAACTCTGTCAGATAGAGACATTTACAGAGGATGCACTTTACCGCACTGCTAACCTGTGCCACTGGGACATCTCTGCTGCTAAGCATTATTACAATTCTAAAACTCAATTTATAAACTTGATTATACCCTTCCAGTTAATTCATCGTTTCAGTGAGAATTGAGAGAATTTTTGGTTGGGTGACCATAACAGTTACTAAGACATACGGTCAATGAGACTTACCTTAAATGGTCGAAACAGCAGATAGAGCTCACGAGGTTTGATATCTGTTGGCAGACCACTGACAAACAGAGTTCGTACCTGTAAAATACAAGAAATAAAATCAAATACCTCATATTTTAAATGTGAAACACTAGATGACACAAAAGGAGATGACCTAAGACAGAACAAATGAAGTGATTAAGGACCCTTGGAATACAAAGTCAGCATGAATTTAATAAAATAAAAGTAAAAAAAACAAATAAAATAAAAGACATGGTCTGCAATGAACTGAAAAACAAGACAGGAATAGCATTTTAAAAAGCTTGGCAACTTTACACTCAAAACAAGTTCTCAGTACAAAGATTCAAGAAACACATTTAGTGTGGCCATATTTAGCTAAATGGCTACAGAAATGAGCAAAAGCGCATCCACTCGCTATGACTTGGGAGTTTCATAGCCACAATGGACTGGCAGTGGAACAGCAGTGGACAACATTGCACAGCGTGACAGCACTTCCTTCCTCTGACCCACAGCACAAGACCATTCCTCGGCTCTCAACCACAGCTCCACAACCCCTCACCTCTACACCTTAATGCTGTGCGTCACCTGTACGGTCTAATAATCATAATATAAAGGTTTTATTTAAAGTAGTTAATAGCTTCATATTTAGGAAAATTGATTATTCCAACAACTGCAAGTTATAGACATCCACAATCCAAAACAGAGTTTTTGAAGTTGTGCAGTGATTATATTGGGTCTTATTTGAGATGCCATTCATGAATGGATAAAGATGGCCAGCATAATGGCGTTTATACAATATAATATAAAAGAATATAATATAATATAATAGCCTAATAAAAATAAGCAGAGTAAAAAATAAAAAACAAGATTTTTCTCCTCTCTATAAACACCAATAAAACTGAAATATGCTTTAGTTAGCCATTTATTTTATTTTTGCATTTTTAAAAGCATGTTATATGAAGAAACCACTAAATCGTTACACCGTGCTGCAATACGACCATTATAACATTTCAGACAATCATTCAGGGTCAGTGACGCTGAAGCCAATTTCAAACAATAAACCGGTGATTTGCGCCGGTTTACGTGACAATTTGAGAAACTAAATCCCTACATCGACTGAGAGGCTTCCAAACAAGACCTTGAATAAATATGTATTTTATTCATTGAGACTTTGGCCAAAAAGGAAACAAAAAGACAAACAAACTTCACACATGGCGCAATTGAACTCCCTATATGTTTGCAGGAAGCGCCATTAACGTACTGCTCAAAAAAAAAAAAAAAAAGATAATCTATCAAGGTAAATAGGTGGTCATTCATTTATTCGATTTCATTCTGAATTATTAACTTCAAACCACCGTCTTTTAATTCTCGAGTGATTATTTCCTTACTTTTCCCTGAGAGCAAAAACTTCACGGAGAGGCGTTGAGGCTCCCCTTCACACTTCAAAAGTTTGAAACAAATTTAAATGGACCTAGACATATTTAAGCTACTCATTACAACGCCTCAGTGACTAATTTAAAACGCCAAAATCTCACCTCCTCTTCAATAGAGACGTTGTTGTTTGGCTCGGAGTCAGACTTGATACTCATCTTGTGCGTAAACTTGAGACACCCAAAAGGACCGGCAGAAGTTTCGGGGTTTTCCGCGTCCTAAAGTGCGACTGGATCCTGATGGCGATCCGTGCGGTACTCAGCAGAACTTGTGCGGGACACTGAGGTCGTGTCAAAAGTGCCAGGTGAACTGAAGACGCGAAGGTGCCTCGGTGAAAAGAAGTGCAGTGCGTGGTGGTGGGGGGAAGAGAAAAAAGAGAAATGGCGATGCCACCTCACATTTACCTCGTTTTAAATGTTAGATTTCAAAGAAAGCAGAGCTCATGGGTAAAACCTGTTCCATAGTTGACCTGCTCGCCAATTAGGTCATCAATGAGATGGGGCAGGCTCGAGAACGGTGTTGCAGCTGGTGGATAAGCCAACCCCTCCATTAGTGAATCATCGCCTTCATGGGAAAGTACGGACCAATTGGAACCGCTCATTTTATTATTGGAGACATCTCATATCAGCTGTATCAGGAGGAGGGAGGGGAGTAAGTAAATAAAAGAGAGAAATGGCGTATTAATTCGTTTACTCAAGAGATATAAAAACTTTGTGAAACTAACTTGAAAGTTTCTTTATGGGTGGCAGTTGTGAAAGGGTCAGTGTGTAGCCTATACATCCTCTATTTGTTTGTTGAAAAACTGAGCTATTCTAAAAATAACCCTGACATTTGAGTGCATTTAATTATGGGAACATCTGTTTAAAAGGAAAGCTACTCGTCTTTAAACGTGGCCAGACACACACAATACAGGGAACCGTCTATTAAAAATGGGCCTGTACTGTAAAGCTCATAAATTTTATGTTAGACTGTTTGCACCTTCAGCTGGTCTTCTGTCCCGTTTCCTGACATTGTGTAGTTGCACAAAGTAAAGGAGCTTGTTGAAGCCGGCGGGGTGCGGTGGGGGTTGAGAACATGTCGTTTTGTTTTTTTTGTAGCGATTGACCTAGTGTTGTTTTGTACAATCTATCTAAATATAGACAATTTTTTTTCTTGCCAGGCCTCTCTAATTCCATTGTACATAAGGGAACTATGAACTATTTATAAATCCTACAGATGTTTATACACAGACTTGCAGTTTGTTTGAGGGCCTGTCTTATAGTGACTGCTTAATTCGGTTACAAGCTCCAAACTGCATGTGTTTAAAGCTTTAATGTACTTGCAAATAGTTTGGAAAAACATTTGCCAACAACATCAAATGAAAGGTTGACTGCCCTGATGTCAGTTTTTCCATTAACACTCATTCTAATAGTAACCTATGCCTCTTGTCTTGTTCTCAGGGGTTTAAAAATAAGTCAAACATAGCACAGAGGTACACAGAGCCAAAGATGATTATACAGTAGACAGACTGATAGACATATCAGTGCCAGGTTCTTAAAGAATGACAAGTGTACAGATTGGCTGAGTGCAGACATGCCGTAGTCAGAAGGGTGCTGGCATTCATCTCTGACATGTTACACTGCAAAGTGACATTCAGACCAATGGTTTTTAAAATATTTCATCACCTTCTAGTACTTTATAAATCAAAGAAACATAGTATCATAAGAGTGACCCTGCGAATTCTTGGCGTATTGTTACTCGACATCCCGTTTCGTGTGTTATCTCCTTGTTAGTGGTGAGCTTCCCAACACAAAGCCTGTACAGTGGGGCCAGAATGCTGGGATGAGGCCTTCATGTTTTATTGGAGAAGAGCAGGCCCATTGTCCCAAAAGCCACCTCAATCCACACTCCTCCTCCTTACGCTTCACTGGCCCTGTCCCATTGCATCAGCGTCATAGAGCTCCACAGCACTTAGCTTGTGTTCCCTGTGTCCTCTGTGCCTCACTGCATATCCAACATTTACTCCAGCGCTCCTTCTTTCAGCTCAGAAGACACGTTCAAGTGTGATTGAGGAAAAATATTCCTTTTGGAAAGGCTTTATCACTTTAGATGTACATAAGCGGTGACATTATTGAGAGTTTTTTTTAGTTTTTGACTCATGCTGTGAATGATGACCCTGTGATACATCCACATTAATAGGCCGCATGTAATTTTTTGCTTTTTTCCCATCAAGTCAGCAGGATTGCACTGATGTAAAGGCTGGAATACACTACACAACGTTTTCATTTTTTATTTTTGCCCCAATTTACAGTCTGGGTGAGTCGCTAGTTGCCAAAAGTCTGCAGAATTGACAGAAAATTGCACAGTTTGTGATGGGCACAAACACTGATTTTTTTTAAGCTTCAGAATATGATTGAATCTAGTTGGAGGAGATGAAACATGTTTGGTATTTTAAGACAATTGGAACACATATTGTTTTCGTTTGTAATGCTTCTCTGAGTAATGAGGCAAACGTTTCTTCATGAGTTTGTTGCATTTGGAATGATTTTGAAGACTGGTAGAGTGTGGTCCTTAGTTGTTCAGTTTTCTTTCTAATCATTTACAGAGTCGACAAGTGTATGATGCCGAGTGTTTTCAAATCTGTTACGATTTTAAAAGTTGTGTAGTGTATTCCAGCCGGGGATTTCTCCATCATACTGAAATACTCTGGTTTTAACTCCTTCACTAAATAGGCAGCACACACAGACATTGGTAACATCAGATTGATGCCTAACTGGGATTCGAACTGGTCTCAGTCTCAAGAAACCTTCCTACTCGGCCACCGAACCCCTAAAGCACAAATTCACCACAGTTCATTGCCTCATGGTCAGGGACATTTTTGCCACTATAAAAACAAACCATTGGCGTAGAATCTCTGGAATAATTGTTGATGCAGAGCTGGGTTAAACAAACACAAACAGAATAATGGTAAGTGCTGCTTGCATCAATACAGTCTATTTCCTGTTTACTTCTTGATGGCCTCTTTTGCTTCTCGAAGCAATGAGACCTTGTGACCGAAGGATATTAGCATGCCCTTTAGCTTTCCCTTGCATCTGTATTCTCTTGGACTGCCAAGTCAGAGTTGACAAAAGCTCTTGTGCTAATCTGTCATTTCCTCTATCTGTTGCCATCTGTCTTATATTAAAGCAAACAACTCTATGAAGACACCCGCAAATTATCTCTATTTTTTTGTTGTTGTTTGTTTGTTTCAAGCTGTTAGAATATATTTAAAAATGTATTTTTTTCTTTTTTTCACATATTAGTTAAAGTTTTACTATATCTTCTTGATTAAAGATCTATTTATTTTATGTCCTCCCTCATATTTTCACAAGTGATCCCATGTTTCCTGTTTAAATTTGGAAAATGCACATAAAAGGTTATGCTGTTAAAACAAAGGGCAACACATTCCCAGAGAGACAAATTGGGATCTGATACCACGGAACTCTAGCGTTTTGACGCTGTCTTACATAAACATTCCATGCATTTAGGAAATACAATCCCAGCCAAACTCTTTGTTAAATAAGGAACATCTCATGAAGACTATGTATAATGTAAAAAACAAGAACTGAAATAATAAATACTGTGGAAACTGGATGGGAACATCAAAAATTGGCCCTGTTCCTTGTGCCTAGTCTGTCTGCCAAACAGGACAAATTACAACAAACTCCCAATGAGGCTCTTCAGTGCTCCATCTCAAATAATTGGTCTTAGCTCATACAGAGAAGCAAACATGAGCTACTGTGTATTCAGACAAATGACAATTTGAACTGAAGCCGTCCAATGTGAAAAGACAGGATGACTATATTTAATAATACTAATAAAAAGATGATAGTTATTCAAATTATTATTCAAATTATTCAGTAAACTAAGGACAATTTGAGTCTACAAGACAAAACACACAAGAATAAAAACTCTGACCAGTTCTTAAGGGTTTTGGAAGTGTGCTATGCTGAGCCTCAACAAAATTTGGGTTATTTTAAATGATAAAATATTTAATCATATTTTAGGTCATATGTGCAACATCACTGTATAGATCTTAGTCAGGGAAGATGCCATATGAATTTTACGGGGATTAAAACAAGGCTGTGAGGGACAGGCTTAAAGTCTTTTCAATGATATAAAACTCATAACTTTCAAATCAGTTTTATGTAAATTTGTCTGCTGGAAGGTTTTTTTTTTTTTTGTTAGTTTTTTTTGGAGAAGACGTTTCATCAGCCTAAAAGCATGTTGTTAAACTACTATTACAATCCATTGAAAATGCTGCACTTCTGTCCTTCTCAGCCTCGCATAAAGTTCGATGATACTACCCTAAAGTCTATGTGCACAGCCTAAAAGTGTGCGCATATTAAAGTCTAAAATCTTAAAGTCTGAGTGCACAAATTAAAGTTTTTGAAACTTGATTTTAGGGGACGGTCATCATCGGCAAGGCTTTTTAAAGACTTACCATCAAGCCCAAACAGCTTTTGAGACCCACTTTTCTGGTGGCCCAAGCAGAACTCCATATAGCCATTTTAAACCTCTCACACGGCACAGACTGCAAAGTAGAAATACAGAAACACAGAAAAACCAGTCAAGAGGAACTGATCTCATCAAATATTAAACAGAAGTCGGGGGAGTGATTCAGTGATGCATGGGACTGTTAAGGGCTGGATAAGGGGCGTGCATGATGGAGCTAAAGTGAGCCAATATGCATATGTTAAGATTTACCTTCTCAATATGAGATATGAGAGCAATAGTAAAGGTTTTGAAAATGAAAATGGTCACAAATGTTTTGGTATTGACTCATCGTTTGGTATTCCAGAAATGTGAACATGTTGTGAAGACTTACTTTGATAGTTCAGTATTGCATATGTAATAAAATGACACCACATATTCTCTTGAAACTGTTCTAATATCATCTCAACATCAGTCTATCTCTGTTTAAGCAGTGTTTTTGTAGACAGTGAGGACAATCACGGAATCGCTGTAAGTCAGACTTAAATACAGTAAGGGACTGGGCACTACGCAGCTGTCCATCACATCTACTAAAGTCTGTCTCAGCCTCTAAGAAAGATGAATATTTCATAATGACCCTCCCTCCTGTATGGGCCTGTCAGCTCCTGTTCTTTCCACAACTGCACAACACACTCTCTCTGGACTTAAGAGGACGGTACAGTTTGCATTATTCAGACGCTCCATGCTGTGCACTTTCTGTCGCTTTAAAAAAAAACGGGGCCATATGGGATGATAAATAAAGCAGCCTAAATGTAAGCATACATGTACGAGATCAGAAATGTGCGTCTTGCTCTATTGCCTGAACAGCTTTGAAACTTTGCGCTTGTACAAGGCTCAGTGTTGACTCAGCCGCAGAGAGGAAAACTGCAAGTGGTAAAAGTTTTTCAAACACAACCTCGCTCGCCCTTTGTTGTTTACATAATATGGGACACAGTTATGCCCAGAGAAGTGGACACAGTGTGTGTGGAGTGGTAGGATTAAGAATGAGGAACAAAAGGCCTATTGACATCAAATGGTTGACAGGCCGCCAGGAGGACAGCTGCTTGCTCAGGTCAAGCAGTATTAATCAATGTAATAATAATAATAATAATAAAATTAAGCTAATATAAACGTCACTGAGAGTAAATGGAAACAAAATAGTTATTCATCCTATAATTATTGCCTACACATTGGTTTTTCCACTAGATATGGTAAAATATTTACTTCGTTATGAAGAACATTTTTAGTATCAGCTCAGACTGTTATGGTTTTAATTATTTTTTGTTAATGTTTTAGTAATTTTGTTGTGGTTTTAAAAATTTTATTAGTTAAGCTAATCGAAAATGAGAAGTGATTCTTTGATAACTAGGCGATAAAAATAAGTTACATTTTTGTAGTTGATGTTTGTTTACAAATGTATTATTATTATTTTGTCTATATACTTTTAGTTTAAGATAATACCCTTTATTGAAATTTCTTTAGATTTTTTTCTTTTAATTATTATCTATATATATATATATATATATATATATATATATATATATATATATAAGGTCTTGATATTGTTTAAAACGACAGTCAGGATTACTGCAATATTTTCGTAAAATGTAATTATATATATAAAAATTGGCTTTCAGATTATGATCTCTCCAATGGCACATCTGAGTTTACATTTAGATCACTGTAAAAAAAATAAAAATAAATAAAAAAATGTGGTTGATATTTGTTTTGTTTTAGTAATATTTTTTTATTATTATTTATTTTTATTATTATTATTGTGTCTATATACTTTTAGTTTAAGATAATAACCTTTATTTGAATTTATTTCGATTTTTTATTTTTAAATAAAACTACTGTCAGAATTACTGTAATATTTTCATAAAATGTAATAATACATATATATTAAAAAAAATAGCTTTCAGATTATGATCTCTCCAATGGCACATCTGAGTTTACATTTAAATCACTGTAGTAAAAAAAAAAAAAAAAAAAAAAATTTGGTTGATATTTGTTTTGTTATAGTAATATTTTTTTATTATTATTTATTTTTATTATTATTATTTTGTCTATATACTTTTAGTTTAAGATAATAACCTTTATTTGAATTTATTTCGATTTTTTATTTTTAAATAAAACTACTGTCAGAATTACTGTAATATTTTCATAAAATGTAATAATACATATATTTAAAAAAAAAAAAAAATAGCTTTCAGATTATGATCTCTCCAATGGCACATCTGAGTTTACATTTACATCACTGTAAAAAACAAAACAAAAAACCCCCAGATTTTTCTAACTTGTAAATAAAACAAAGAATATTACAGTATGTTATACTATTTTTATACTATTTCTACTTAAATATGACATGTTTATTTCTTGCCATTTCTTTATAAATATTTGTGAAATGTACTCACAATTTTTGAGTGAAAATGGTTTCCTAGATTTTTTTTTTTAAACTAAATCATACACCTTTTTTGCAGTATATATGTTTATGCAATAAAATCGAAAGGACAGAGCTTTTGACACGGGCACACTAAATCCAGGCTCATCCAAAGTTTTGTTTAACTTGTTCTTTTCAAACAAGTCTAATGTATAGACATATAGCCTCAATCGTGTCCCCCGTCTCCTCTTCCTCAGCGGGCAGTATTTGGCAGTGTTTCGAGGCTGGTGGGGGCAGGAGATGTCATCCGTCGGCTGATGTATACCACCTGCCTTGGCCTCAGCCTGACCCTCTGCCGCCCCCACAGCAGCGGCATTCCACAACCTTCCAGAGTCATGTTTGTACTGAGGAAGATTAGACAACCCTCCCCTTAGACTGAGCTGCGCAAATGACCAGCCTCCGCTTCATGTCTCTTTATCTAATGAGGCAAAGTGAGGGAGGCCAGTCTGTGCTGCCAAGAGCCTCTTTCTCACTGCCACACTAGCAGCAGGATCATGTTATTGTGTTGAGTCATTTTGTGAGGTCATATCATTTTGAAATATTAGACAGGGTTGTGTTCTTATACTGATATATATATATATATATATATATATATAATATAGTCACCAAATGATTTGATTAATGTGTCTTATGTAAGAGAAACTAAACCTACGGTAAGCAAAGAAGACAAACACCCCTATGGCCGTCATTACCTCCCCACGCATCTCCAAAAACTCAAACAGCATTTTGCTATTTGCTGTTCATTTGTTGATGACTTCCATTTGGAAGATTCATAATTTGATTTAAGATAAATTATTGTGAAAGCAAACATGTAACCCCTTCAACACAAGAACAACACATTTTGTATAAACCATTTCTCTCCTTTTAAAAACTATGTTGCAGTTGAGTTGAGACATCATAAAAAAGAACAAATAAAAGTTTGTGTTTCCAGGAATTATTTTTGGATAATCAACATGTTCACTTCTGTCATTTTGGTGCAACATTCGGTCACTCAATATGGATCAACACCATCAGGGACAAATATACAGTGTCAAAGACTTTTTCATGACCTTCAGTGTGAAAACTGTGATTTTGCCTGAATTTACTGACAAAAAGTACAGACCGCTGTGAAGCTATTTAAATAAGGTATATTTTAACCTCTGCCTTCATTCAGGACATTGTTTTAAACATTGCGTTATTTATATTTTCTTAAGGTAAATAATATATATTTTCTATGTAGTTTTGAGGAGTTGAAGTTTTAGTAGTGAGAGATCAATAAAAGTGTGTTAATAATATGTCACGTCTTATTAATTTCACTCTGGTAATTTTGCAGATGAATGAAGACACTGGCCCATGTCAGAATAAATAAATTACAAATAAAAAAAAAAAATCACTTTATTGTCCACAAGTGGAAATTTGTCTTTGGCTTCACTACAAAAATACATTTAACATCTTCACACAAATTACATAAAAGACATCAAGTAACACAATCACCCCAACTCAGATCCCAGTATTTAAAATTCTAACAGCAGTTGGCACAAATAACGTTTGATACACATTTTTCCTTGCTTGAGGTTGCCTAAAACGTCTTTTTGTAATTTACAATAATGATTTACAATATGAAATTCAACATGAAATGCCATTCAAACGTGAAATAACCTTAGAAAGTCAAAGCAAATAATAGACCCAATTCTGTTAATGCATACACAGTAACCAAAGCAGTATAAAAATATGGATGTTCCTAATTTACTGACACTGCTTGCAGAATTTGTTTACTTGTTTTTGTATTCAAAATATATTGTCGTTGACATTTATGAGCAGTTTATATGTAGTTTTATAGTTTTTTTTATTATATATATACGTGGATCAAAAAAGTTCATCAAAGTTGTCCTTAAACAAGAATGCATTTTGGTTTTAGGATTTAGGACAATTTTGATGAAAGATTTTGAAGGGTAAATATTGGACAGAACACATGCTGGGTTGTTTTCAACCAACAGTTGAGTTAAACAATGCAATCGCTGGGTTCGTCCATATTTTACCCGGCCAGTGCTGCGGCGTTGTATTTAACCCGGCATTTTTTAGAGTGTACTGTATGTGTGTGTGTCTGTGTGTGTGTGTGTATATATATATATATATATATATATATTCTGTGTTGGTATAGTAATTTTAAATGCTGAAATATTGCAAAAATATTATTCAATGTTTATTTCAAAATAGGCAAAATTCCTGTACTGACATTATTTGCACTAGAGAGAGCAGCGTTAAAGGGATAGTTCACCCAAAAATGAAAATATGATGTTTATCTGCTTACCCGCAGGGCATCCAAGATGTAGGTGACTTTGTTTCTTCAGCAGAACACAAACAAAGGTTTTTAACTCAAACCGTTGCAGTCTTTGTGTCTTAGGACATCAATGTATCGTCAAGAGCCGCAGGGTTTCATTTGAATTTGTCTGTGCATGTTTTTTTCTCTCTCAAAGATTCTGTGCCCATTGACTTGCATTATAGGACTGACAGACTGCAACGGTTTGAGTTAAAAACCTTCGTTTGTGTTCTACTGAAGAAACAAAGTCACCTACATCTTGGATGCCCTGGGGGTAGCAGATAAACATCACATTTTCATTTTTGGGTGAACTATCCCTTTAAACAAGGAATCATATAAGGTGATAATGGAGGACAGGATTGAGATATTAGTATTATTGCTTCATCTAGTGGTGATGTTATGACATAACAAGTGACTAAGACTGCCAGGCTTTCCGTTGTCCACAGTAAAGGGAACATTTTGGTCAAACTGCATTCATAAATTCCACTTTCATTGTAATTGCCTTTAATTGCAATCCTTCTGTAGACGTTTGGCCTAAATAAACATGATTGCGTAAATTTAACATGTCTTTAACACAAAATGACTCTCTAAAACGCTTTCTGTTTTCTTTATTATGTAATTTTGTTATTTGTAGATATATGGAAGAAAGACAAGGAGGGGAAAATCACAGTTCCCTCCTCCAATCAGTAAATGAATTTGGGCACTGGAGCAAAACGAGATGTTACCTCTTGAAATGATGATGAAGCAGCACTCGATCCACTGGAGAGGGCGCGCGCGAGAGGACGCAGCATCGTAACGTCTATTTAAACCCGAGACTCATCAGGGCAACTCACCCTAATCTATCGCGTAGAGAAGAAATGATCAACACCCAAGCAAGGTAAGTAATAGTCGCGTTTCACTCTTTCTTTCTTTTTTCTTTGGATAGGTCAGTAACTACTCGAGCATCAACTCAAAGACATTCCCTGCATGATTTGGCGTTCATAGAAACAGTGCTGGATAAGACTCAATTATTGTCTATTAATACCCGTTTTATTTTATTATTATTATTATTATTATTGCATTAAAATGTAATATGTGAAAATACATTGATGATCTGCTGATGAACTGCCACCTGTAAATAAGCTACAGGAAAACCTGTAACCTGGAATTCAGGTGAATAATACGCAATGATTCATATCTGATTTACAGTGTCTGCAAGTAAAACAGCTATCATCCCTCGCTATTGCTGTTTAAGACTCAGTGTGTTCCGTATTTAGAGTCGTGATCGGTGTAGAGTACATCATGTTCTTACATCATCAGTAGTTCATGCCCCGGACCGCACATTTGTCCTATCAGATCTTTTCTTTATCATTGTGGTGTCTGATCTTTACCTTCATTTTCTGTATTTTTATTTTTAAAGTTTGTAATGCAGCACTGCTCCTCCGGTGTCAAGCAGTTTGCAAGATTAGACAAGCGCGCGCGTTACGCAATGCTTGAGCTCGCTGCGCGGCCAATAAATAAATATAAAAAAAATAAAATAATTAAAAGACAGTAGAGCCTATCTTATAAACTGCAAATGCAAATTACTCATGACGCTATTTTATTTTTTAATCAATTAAAATTTATTTTATTGATAATTTAAACTAGGTGTGGTGATCAGGTTGTCTAGATTTTGAGGACCAAATAGCCTAAGGTGAGGGTTCGGGTTAGGAGCCACAAAATCTAACATGCAATCAATACTAAAATATCCTTAGGGTAGTACTGATAAATCTGTAAATGTATAATTAAACATTCATTGTAATTATGCACTTAAAGTACCCATATAGCACCATTCATTAAGACTATTATGAAATCAAATATATGCCATATATGCCTATAGGTCTATGCCATATGCAGCCAAATGAGAGTTTGCAGCACACTGGCCATATCCTGTGGTTTTTTTTGTTTGTTTGTTTGTTTAACATGAATTACTCGTACCTTTACTCGGAAAGTTCAAAGTTCTGTCTTGTGTCTGTGCAGAGCTGTACTTGTGGATTCAGCTTGTGTGCTCCGCTGGGTCAGGCAGCAGGCTCCAGGGCCTCAGTGGTGCTCCTGATGCCCCTCACCCACAGAGGATGAACACAGCTGGGCAAAGCACGAGCAGGGATCTGACTCAAGATGTGCTCCTTTATAAGGTGAGGTCATCACAATCTCACAATGAAGATGCTTATTTACTAAAGCTACATATAAAAATATCTTATCTAATGTAATGCTTCAGTGGTCCAAACTATAAGCTACTTCTGTCCAGGTTTGTGAGATGAATGTGACTTTATTTAAGCACAGATGAATGTAAAGTAATTTGCTAATAGATTGTTTATGTCATCCTTTCATGCAGGATGGGAAGTTAATGGTGAAACAGCAGGTGACCTCACTGGACAGCGAATCATCTATTCTGCTTTTTCAGTATCAGCTAAGTGAGCAGTTGTCATGGAGTATGCAGACTGTGCTCTCTGGCCATAGCCTCTTTGTTGGTTTACCAAATGGAGACCTTCTCAAAGGCACCAAAGAAGGGTAAGCGATTAGTATGGACTGAGCCATAAGACCTATTTTAGCAAAAAGACACTGTGAATGGATCACTAAGCCCCACTACTGTCACATTAATAGAGGTTATACATTTTTCAAAACTTTCTAATCCTGGCCTAAAAGGTCTTGCGTAACTACTTTCCGCACTCTCACTGTATCCCAAAAGGGACAGATTCTTCACAGCCAAACACATTTGATGATACAAGTGGAAGTGTCAACAACTGTACCAAGACAGTTCACTCATAAGATTGCAAGAAAGTGCAATGCACCATATGGCGTAATAAGTTCCGCTTTCTAAATAAAATCACCAATTGCGTCACTGCAGGACCATTAGAAGCTCCAGTTCCCATAGAAACAGTCAGTGTCCTGAGACGTGTGCTTGTGCCTGGATGGACCAAACTGAAATACACACTTTTTAACAATATTTGAGCAAAAGAAGCAACATTTATTGGACAGTTTGTCAGGTTTTATTACTGATTTGAAATATGTTTTTAAAATGTGAGTTTGGCCAGCACTTTTAGAGATCTCAGTATTTCCTCACTCGAGATAGGAGTTGGAGTTGCATGTCCAAAATAGCCAGGAGGCATTGCAAATATGGTGTCAGATTGAACTGACTTTCCTTAAAAGGGAATTAGTAAGTATTTTTTCTTTTTTTCCTTAATCCTGAAGGCTCACTGCTGTTTTGGAGTTTGCAGAGGAGAAACTGAAGATCAATCATGTATTTGTGTGGTTCATGAAGAACAGGCCTGATAAATGTAAGTTCAGGATGAGAGGTTTTGATTTGCTGGAAATGAGTTGAGTTGGATCTTACAGTTACAAAGAACCACAATACATTACACCATTCTTAATTATCAACTGTGTTTTAAGACATTATCATGACAACATTACTCACATTTCACCAGAGGGGTTGACATAAATCTTCTAGCCTATGAAATCTGATGCATTTTTGAGAAGTTGTGACTTCTTCTTGTTTCTTCCACAGTGCTCCTCACCAGAACATTCTGCTACCTTGGCTTTGAGCTTGTAAAACAAGATCATCTAATAGCATCCATTGCAGGAGATTTGCGTCTTATGGTCTACACTATACAACAAACTCACTCATCAGAAGAATGACTACGAGGCCTTTAAAACACACAGCATTCTTGTAGACTGTTGCTAAGTCCACTAAATGCACAATCAGTAAACAGTAGATTGTTCAAAACTAACATTGTAGAGGGGCATTCCGGGTAACTCAGTGACTGAAAAAAAGTAATAGAGTAATGTTAACCTTACTGATAATTTAAAGAGACACACTTTTTGACACTGAGCATTTAAATGTGTTTAAGTATCAAAATAACAATATAACTGGTTTGTTGTGTGTGTGTGTGTGTATATAGCTGACAATGGCTCAAATATCATGCCAGTGACATATGCATTGAAGAGTGATTCTTGTGTTCTCTGTAGATGAGTTTTATCTAACACTTTTTATGACAAAAGAAAAGTATGTAATCTGAATTATAGCAACACCTGCATGCTGTAATGTGAACTTTTATTGCACTCAATGAATCAGAAAAATTGATATGGTCTCTCAGTAAAACTACAAATAAAACCAAGTTTAATAATTGAACATACTGGAAATTTAATTAAGGCCAATTTACTCTTCACAAATAGATAAATTGTTAATAACTTTCCACTCTAGCTGCAACATCTGCAGTGTTTTGGTGATATAACAACAGGAACATTTATTCATATCACATTGTGGAAAGGTATGTGTATGGAGAATTTATTTGAAAGGCAGTAATAGACTATTTTCTTTCTTTCATTATTATACACATTTACAATGCAAGACAGGGAATATAGCCAGATATATACCAACATATAGCTACCAACCTTTATAAGGCACACTTACTGCAAAAAAACAAACAAAAAAACAAGAGTTGACATCTTAGTAAATAAGTTTTCTGTTTTTCTACTTCATTTTTTAAGTATTTGAAACTTTGCACAAAATCGTGCCAGTTTTTTTAAATAAAAAAAAATGTCAAAACCAAACAGAAATAAACAAACTGAATGTCAAATGCATACATATCAAGGTTATTTGTAGCAGCACAATAGTTTTATGGAAGATAGATATATGTTGCAACATAATAAACTCTCACCTATACGCACATTCAGTTAGCTAGCATGCTTTTATTAAAATGAAATGAAATGAAAAATTAAATTAAGTTAGTGTGAATTTTGACCCTGATCGATGAACTTTAACCTTTCATAGAAAGTCGGATCAGAGAGCTGTGATTGGTCGGTTCAGCTGAGTGACACAGACAGCGTCATCCCTATCGCCACCGATCCTTACCATGTTCACTACCCAGTGAGCGGCTGTAGCTACTGCTACTGTCCTGTCCTGTCCGTACACACTAATGTCAACCTAAATATGGCCTATCCCTGATTCATCTCTGCTGTACGGTAAGACGTTCACTGCTGTTGCTCAAGTGTAACCGAGCTGAGATCATAGATGATAAAGCGGAGCCGGCTGTCCATTCAGCCGCATGAGAGCTGTGCTAACTAACGTTAGCCACTACAGATCGTGCTATCACAGCGAGCAGACTATCACTTCTGTGTGCATTTACAAAGCAGCTGAACTCTCTGAATCTTCGACCCTGGCAGTGTTTATCTGAACATGATTTGAGACAGCAGTATTATGTTACAGAGACGGTGTGAGCACCAGAACCGGTGTAAGTTACAGAGAGCCGGTTAGCTCAGGCATGTAGACTAGAAGCTAATGAAGGACACTAGCAAGCAGTGCGACTTTATAATGAACCGGTGCACTTACTAGATGTTTTAGGAGCTAACAGTGAAAACTACTAGTTTCCTGCATCAAAAACAATAAGTCGTAAAAGAATAACTTAGTTCACCCCAAAATGAAAGTGAAAATTCTGTCATCGTGTACTCAGTTTAATGTCAGTCTATTTTCTTTCTTCACTGGAACATAAAAGAAGATAATATGTCATAGTGGTTTTTGGCCATTCAATATAAGTCAATTGACACCAAAACTGTTTGGTTACCAACATTCTTCAAAATACTATCTTTTGAGTTCAAGAAAGAAAATCATACAATGACATCCGGATAAGATGACCTAATGATGAAAGAAATCTCATTTTTGGCTGAATGATCAATCATTTTAATATGCATAATTGCTTTAAGATCTACACATTTAATGAAAATATAATGATATTCATGTTAACTCAAATTCTGAAGTGTACTTCTTTTTTTTCCCACCAGAACATACATAATTGTATAAAAGTTCCTTACTTTTGTAGCAGTGCAACCGCAATTCCGAATCACATTCTCGAATTTATTACTATTAATCAAAGGGATAATTCACTCATCAAATTCAATCATCGTTTGCTCACCTTCATGTTGTTCTAAACCTGTATGACTTACTTTTTTTAGTGGAACACAAAAGATGCTGCCTAACATCTATTTCTGTGTTCCACTGAAGCAAGAAAGTTCAACAGGTTCAGTTTCAACGTGAGGGTGAGAAAATGATAACAGAATGTTCACTTTGGGTCAGCCATCCTATTAACATGTGTATTCATCCCCTGTTATTTTCCAGGTGGGCTGGGACTCATGCCGGGCACTACAGGCAGGAATCATGCAGCAGAAGCGCAACATTCAGATCATAGAATGGGAGGACTTGGACAAACGCAAGTTCTACTCCTTTGGAGTCTTCATGACCATGGCCATCCGCGCCACAGTCTATCCGGCCACACTGATCCGCACCAGGCTGCAGGTTCAGAAGGGCAAGTCTCTCTACACTGGGACCTACGATGCCTTCCGAAAGATTCTGAGAGCTGAGGGTCTGAGAGGACTGTACAGGGGCTTCATGGTGACCACGTTCACACTCATATCAGGGCAGGCATACATAACCACTTATGAACTGGTAAGGAAATATGTCTCCAACTATTCTAAAGACAATACGCTGAAATCATTGGTGGCGGGAGGCTCGGCGTCACTGGTGGCCCAGAGCATTACTGTTCCCATAGACGTCATATCACAGCAGCTCATGATGCAGGGCCAAGGGGAGCATCTGACCCGCTTTAAAGTGAAACCCAAAATGGGAGCAAATAACTCTGTATTTTTCGGCCAGACAAGAGGCATTATTGGGCAGATATTTGCTGCGGATGGCATTCGTGGCTTCTATCGAGGATATGTGGCATCTCTCCTCACATACATCCCCAACAGTGCCGTTTGGTGGCCGTTTTACCACTTCTATGCAGGTAAGAGATGTTATAATGACCCTCAGAATAACTTTTTTTTGATAAATATATACCGGTTTTTTAATTTAATAATGCATTATGTTGATCAAAAGTGACAATAAAGAATTTTACATTGTTACAAATTTTCTATTTCAAATGAATGCTGTCAGGGTTTCAGCAAAAAATTAAGCGTGGTTTTCAACATTAAAAATAATAAAGTGTCTTTCTTGAGCACAAAATCAGCGTATTAGAATGATTTCTAAAGCATCGTGTCACTGATAACTGCTTAAAATTCAGCTTCGCAATCACAGGAATAAATTACATTTTTAACACAGTCAAATAGAAAACAGATATTTTATATTATAATAATATTTCACAGTATTACTATTTTTACTGTAGTTTTGATCAAATAAATGCAGCCTTGGTGATCATAAAAGGTAGTGATGATGATCACAAATTTTGTAGTGTAATATTTCAATTAATTTGATCAGTTTAGTGGCAGAAATGGCAGTTTTATGTACTTTGAATCTTCATGTTTTGATTGATAAAATACTCTTCAGAGTCACATGGACAGAAGTTGTCTTGGTTGGTAATCTGTCCGTCTCATATAATGACTGAGACTGATATAATGTCAGCTGATTCTGAAGCAGTTGAAATTTAATTTGCTCTTATTTGCTCCACAGAACAGTTATCTAAGATGGCTCCCAGTAACTGCCCTCATCTAGTGCTGCAGGCAATGGCTGGACCTCTGGCAGCTGCCACTGCCTCCACTGTCACCAACCCTATGGATGTCATCAGGGCCCGGGTTCAGGTGATTTCCATTAAACAGTCAAAAATCAGACAGCCGATATGTATAGCTGGGATGAGTGTGTTTACATGTACAACAAAACACAGATGACTATCAAAAAAATAAGGTTAACAAATGCAAATGCAAACCAGCAACACAACAGAACTGATTTGATGTAAATGTGTAATTCTTTGTATATTTTTATCTTTCTGATGTGTGCTTTCCCCAATTCTTTGATTTTTCTTAAACCCCAGAAAACCTAATAACCAAATTTCTTTTGGGGCAGGTGGAGGGCAGGACATCAGTCATTGAGACCTTTAACCAGCTGATCAGAGAGGAAGGACTCTGGGGGATGACCAAAGGCCTCTCTGCTCGCATTATATCATCAGCACCCACAGCAATAGTCATGGTGGTTGGTTATGAAACTCTCAAAAAGCTCAGCTTACGTCCAGAGCTGGTTGACTCCCGACATTGGTAAAAAAAAAAAAACAACAACAAAAAAACAAACCTTACAGTCTCTGTTGTCTCCCTTATGACTCCTTCACTCCACTTTATTTTCCATTTTTGCCTTTTAACTCTCCTGCCTTGTGGTGCTTCAGTGCTGATTGCTTTCGGGTGATTCTGAAATCATTTTTTTTTTTAGCTGATAGTAACACTGCAGCTTTTTGAGCTCTGTGTTACTGTTTGTCAATGAGGGGAAATGCTGCTGAGTAATTGTGTAAGAGGCACAATTTTTTTTCTTGAATGAATGTTTAAAAAGTATGTTATCTAACAGGTTGAATGTTTTAGAAAAAGTATTTTGTGACTTTAATTTATTACTCGTTGTATACGTGGTGTTTTAAATGTCTTCATTCATTGATTTTATCTAGGATATAAACAATATTTCCTTTAATATATTTTATTTAGAGAACTCACTTTATTCAACTATCCCCACGATGGCATTTTATCAGTAGTAGTATAGTTTATATGGTACTTTATTGAATTTATATGACAAGGTCTTTCATGTGCGCACCTGAATGTGTTTTACGTTGTTTTTGTGGGGTGTTGGGATGTTTTAAGTTGCCAAAGCTGAGTGAATATTCAAGGTAATTCTGTTGCTGACAATGAATAATGACAACTCAAAACTGATTGTAAATATATCAAGTTATATATTTGAGTGTGTGCCCTTTCATTTTTACTGACCGTCTTTCAAAATTTTCTTCCATAAGTGAGACTCATGTGCTGCTTTTTACCATACAATGAAAGTAAATGGGGATGAGGGGTGGTCATGCTCTAAAAAGGACAACTTTGTGTACAACTTGTGCACAAAGTTAAGCATTTTCTCAAGTCATCCAACAGAAGTGCAAACTTCTGCAAATGTTCTTTCATTCTGTGCAGTATACCATTTTGGACATTCTGCTACCTTTTTTTTTTTTTCGAATAAATGAGAGAAATTGTGACGCAATGTTAATTTTTGGGTAAAGTATCCCTTTGTGAACATCTTATGATACAATTGGAGTGAACTGTTGAAGTATAAACAAGTTTTTAAACCATATCCTTTATATTAGCTGTCTGTGAAGCAGCTGTGAGATGTTATATGGGAAATGTACCTGTAAATATTGCGTCGACAGTGTAACTGTATCCTGAAGGAAAGCTTTTGGCGCTCATAGATTCTGTGCTGTGTGATTCTGCTGTTCACCACTAGGGAGCAGCCACTTATAAAAAGTCTTGTTTTGCTCAGTCGTAGATGAGCCAGATAAATTTATTCCAGTCATACCAATTATATATTAAGCAACTGCTGCTGTTCTGAAGCATTTTTACTTGCATTTTCACTTTAACCTCATCCCGGCTACTTTAGAACAACAGGATAGACAACAAATCAGTAGTTTAGCTTTGGATAATTTAAGATTATGTATATAGGGGGATCTGTTTTTATTTTCGTGAGCATCAACAAATTAATAGTTCATGGGAATGAAAAATAAATACAGAAACAACTTGAATCAAGAATTGAGAACTTACTCCACAAATATGTACAAAATAACACACACACACATTTATATGTATATAAATAAAATGCCACATATGGTGTGTTATGACTCTCAACGTCAACAGCTAATTGATGTAAATTTTTGAAACACTGGTGCACATTTGTAGCATATGAAGTACATAGTAAAAATTATACATTTTATACTCAATCAGGGGTAAGGGCCCAAGTTGCCTTCAAAATTATTTAAAGTAAGACAAAACAATTAAAAACAAGATATTTGTTCTTTTTAATGTACCTCCTAAACAAATGCCATGAATAATCTGGAGATATAAGTAAGCCTCATTTTAATAGTGTGATTTCTAGATGCGGAGAAGTCAGTGAATGTAATATAATCATAGATTTATGTGGGCATTTTTACAATGAATATACATTTCTCTAGTTCTTTAACACTCTCTAATATGCTAATATTTTTGCCAAACAAAATGTTTTTAAAAAATCAGTACAGCAACTGGAACAACCGTAAAAGTCATGTAATCTTAATGGGGGCTTGGAGTCAAAAAGGCGCTTAGGGGAGACTTCTGTGTTTTTGTAGAAAATATAAAACATAATATCTATAAAATTATATAGTGGCTATAAATTCAAAAGCGGTGGCAGGAATTGTACTGATATGTCTTCAACACTGCAGCAGAAGATGAAACATGACAAAAAATAAATAAAACTTTGAGAAGAGTATATTCATTAGTAACATTTCAGGGCAAGTGCGCTGCCCCCTACAGTGTGTTTGTCTTTAGGCAGCGGAGATTCTTTCTGCTCTGATTTAATGATTAGTGCCAGAGCAGTGCTTCTGTAAAGCCCGAGGTTAGAGATGAGACAAATGTTTCCCTGTAGCTACATTCATATGATGGTTAGTTGCGCTTCAAAACTTTGGGGAGGGGAAGATATTACTCATTCAAACTTTACATTTCAAATCTCAAGTTTGCAAGATATCATCATTCCTTTTCTGTCAGTAGGAAAGCTTTGAAATTTTGATGAATCTGCTGAAGCGTGATCTAATCTAAAGGGAAAAACAACTTCCAAATCAAAAGAATAATCTATAGTATTTAGGTTTAAACTTAAAAAGTTCAAAATTGATTTACTCAGTTGGTATGCAGGTGAAATAGTTTCTGTTTTTATACTGAATGCCATAATATAACTGAGAAAAACCACAGAACAATCCAAATAAATATAAACTGGGACAGTTTATATGCACAGAGAATAAATAAAACACACAACATATGCCATTGCTTCTCTTACATAATTCACGCAGCCCAAGATTTTAAGCAACGTAATTAAATCATAACAGAACAATGGCCTGTTATCAGTGTGTTTGTGGCAATATTTTGTGATTGGGGGTGCGATGTGCAGCTGTGATAGGGCCTCAGCCCTCAGGCCAGGAAAGTGCTGCCAATGATCCATGTCTCAGCCAGAACACAATGGCACAGACTTCATCACCGCCGCCAAAACCACTATCTTACACCCACAACAGCTATGGTCCGCTGAAAAGAGCATTACTGTCCTTTCCCATAAAACTCACATTTTATGAAAATACATTATTTGTTTTTCTTAGGTTTGTCTATAACACATTTTTATTATTATTTAATTATATTTGTTGTCATATAATGTTATATTTATTTACATTTATTAAGAAAAACTGCATTAAAAAAAAAAAAAAACTTGTATCATTTATATTGTTGGTATGGCCCCAATCGCTAACATGAACTAACATTGAGCAGTACAATTTACAGTGTTTATTAAGCTTTGTCAACGTTAGTTAATAAAAAAATACATTTCTTCATTGTTTGTTCAAGTTAGTGCAATAACTAATGTTACTAATGATACAACATTTGATTTTAAAAATGCATTAGTATCCAAAATCGCATATACTCTCTGATTAGGTACTTTTTTGAATAACTAATTATTTAGTTCTATAGTAGAGCACATGTGTGATTAAAATCTGGACGTACTATATTCGCCATGATGTCATTGTCATGTGACCTTCCAGCTTCAGTTGTGTTGCTGTCATCGTGGCAAGTTTCTATTTGAATCCCGTTGGAAGTGAATTTGGAGAAGTATGCAATTTCGTATACAGTCTAAGTTTAACAAATAGAGTTGAAGTATTGTTCAGTGTTCATCCATGGTTACTAGTTAATGCTAACATATGAAACCTAACAAAATTTTCTTAATCCCAATTAAAGAACGTTTCTTCTAAGAGAAACAGTGATAAGCAGATGGGAAAATGGCTCAATTGCTGATTAGTTTGAGGTCAATGCAGATAAATGATCAAGCAAAGATCAGATGGACTGGAGTTTGAAGCTCTGCTCTTCATAGTCAGACGCTCAGGGCATTGACACATGTCGTCCCACTGGGAGTGACTTCCATTAGGTACATTTCTGAGTGAAAAATGACTGAGCATAATAGATGCGCTAACGAGTCTGGGGTTCTCTATATCTGTGGTATCAGTGGGCAGGGTGTTGTCACTCTGGGCCGTGTCTCTTTTGCAGAGCTGGACGTTGATGGATGTTCTCCATTAGTGTATGTCGATCGGTGATTTGTGATTTAATCTGGTATGACCTCAAACCAGGTCCATCTGCGCTCTTAAAAGTAAAGGTTCCTAAAGGGGGTTTCTCAGCAATGTCATAGAACAGTCTTTTCTGGCTCCTAAAGGGTCTTGCAGTGAATGGTTCTTAAAAAAACCATAGTGTGAAAAAAGTTTTAAAAATCTAAAGAACGATTTTCCACTATAAATGATCTTTTGTGGAATGGAACGGTTCCATGGATGTCAAACATTCTTTTTGGAAACATAATGCCAATGAAGAACCTCTGTTTTTAATAATGCAAGCCCTGATGAGAAGCTTTTCAAATCTGAGTGTTCGTAGAAAGACTAATAGAAAGATGCATATGGTAATATATTATAATAAGATTTGATTTGTTAACATGAACTAACACTGAACAGCACTTAATCTTAATCTCAACATTTAGTAATACATTTTTCAGATCAAATGTTGTGTTTTGTGAACTGATGAACAGTTTTAACTAAACATTTAACAAAGGTTAATAAGTGCCTTAAGTTAAGAATATATTACTCATTGTTAATTCATGTTAGTTAATGCATTACCTGATAAAAATTGTAAAGTGTTACCCATAGGCCAACAACAACAACAAAAAAATTTTACACTTCAAGGTGTCTTTGTTACTGTGTAATTACACAATTATGTACTGAGTACTATATATGACCCTGGACCACAAAACCAGTCTTAAGTCGCTGGGGTATATTTGTAGCAATAGCCAACAATACATGGTATGGGTCAAAATTATGGATTTTTCTTTTATGCCAAAAATCATTTGGATATTAAGTAAAGATCATGTTCCATGAAGATATTTTGTAAATTTCATACCATAGATGTATCACATCCTAATTTTTTATTAGTAATATGCATTGCTAAGGACTTCATTCAGACAACATTAAAGGTGATTTTCTCAATATTTGGATTTTTTTGTACCCTCAGATTCCAGATTTTCAAATAGTTATATCTCGGCCAAATATTGTCCTATCATAACAAAGCATACATCAACGGAAAGCTTATTTATCCAGCTTCCATGTGATGGATGACTCCAAATTAAAAAAAATAATAAAATACCCTTATGACTGTTTTTTTGGTCCAGGGACACATATAGGGTTTGATTTAGGCATTTAGGCAACATTCCATAAATGCAACATTCCATTTTCTATTCCATTGTTAATGCAATAACTGTATCCAATACAATACAGTATGTTAATGCAACCTTTCTGCATGTTCTTGAGGAACAATGGTCCTCCACATCATGGTCTTGGCATAGCACAGTCTATTTCATGGACCACACATTGGCACATTCACCAGGGCCTTATAAAAACAAAGGAGAGAAAAGATACATTCACACACAGCACATCTGAAGGCCCATACCAAATCAATTGATTGATGGGACAAACGGTGGCTGATGAGGGTGCGCAAGCGAGTGGATGGGTCCGTTCCATCTCCTGGATACTTCCTGGAGAAATGACAAAGTGCTCTCTGCCCTCTCTCTACATTAATTATCAACTGCTGTCTCAAAGGCACTTTGTCAAAGAGATAAATGAAACAACATCGGGACAGGAACAAATCAGACTGCCTAGGAGGGGAGGGGGGGTTCAGCCTGGGGCCCCTCTTTCTCTCCTGGGGCTCCTGTCCTTCTCCTCTTGGGAGGCAGGATCCAGGATGAATGGGTCTTCATGGGAAATGTGTCGAGGGCTGTTTTTAAAATGTGCTGTGGGTTGTTTAAAAGACAAGAAAATCGACTCAAATTGATATAATTTATATCTAGAGTGCGTACAGACTGAAAAAAAAAATGGTGTGTAATTTACTTTGAAACACTTTTCACTCAGGAATTGCTGCTAAAAGTAACAAATAATTACAAAGAAGCAACACTGAATTAAAGATGGAATTTTCAAGTAGAAAGACTGGAAAAGTATTTTCTTATAAAATGTACTCCAATAATCATTCGTCCAATTTCATCAACCGGATGTATTTGTAAAAAATTATTCATAATGAGTGTCATAGTGACAGCACTGCTGAACAGATTTAAAAAGTGCACTGGCAGAAAATGAAAACTATAATTTACATTAACTTTAATCCAAAAGTTGAAGAACTGAAGGAGTGATAAAAGAGACCATAGAAGAGTATGAACTGACTGCTTAAAGTCTTTATGAGCTTTATATGAGAATAAATGTGACAGCCCGGATAGTATTAAAGCAATGAATTCAAGGGTGTGAGATGAATAAGAAGCGTTAGAGAATGGGTGCTCCTGTAAGCCATTACATCCATCTGGGTGGGAGGGCGGGACCACTGACGTACGTCACAGATGCTTGCTATCAGCAGTGGTCCAGAAGGCGTAACACAGAGACAGAAAGAAAGAAAGAGAGGGTGACACTCCAGAAGAGACAGGGTAAGAAAGAGAAGACGAATCTGACAGCTTCTTAGATCTAATAAGTGGTCGAAGATCTGTTTACTGCGTTTCTGAATTAAAAGGCAAGTTTTTTAAAGCCAGAGTGATAAAAAAGGAACAGGTCAAGATGCCTAATTTTGCTGGAACCTGGAAGATGAGGAGCAGTGAAAATTTTGAAGAACTCCTCAAAGCGCTCGGTAAGTGATTCACTCACTTCATCCTTCAATAAGTGTGTAGTATGTGATTACTATAGACTGTTTTATCCTGTTGTTTAGGCCCCATCCAGAATCCTCCCTTCGTCTGCCGTTTAGTCTTCAATAGCATATTCATGGATTAACTAGTGTGAAGAGTAAATCACTATTATTTTCGGGCTGTTGGACTGCGTCTTCAGTCTCTTTTGTTTCTTTGGCAGCATGAGTTGTTTGGATTCTTATTCAAATTCTCAAAGCTACAGAAACAGTGCAGAGATTTAGCAAGGGCACAAAAATGCACCAACAAAGTGGATTTTATTGATTTTTTTTATTAAATGTAATTGTTTCATACCAAGAATAATAATAATAATGAAACATTTTGTGTAGCCCAGAAGTGATATGATTTGATCATACTGTCTGAACAATTAGATTTATTTATTTATTTAACATTAAGGTTCAAAAGTCTGGGATAAGATTTTTGTTTTTGAAAAAAGTCTCCAAAGAAGGCTTCACTTATTTGATCAAAATACAGTAAAAAAAATAAATAAATAATAATATTATATAAAACAACAGTTTTCTATGTTAATATGTTTAGAAATATAATTCATTTCTGTAATGGCAAAGCTGAATTTACACCAGTCTTCTGTGTCATACGATCCTTCAGAAATCATTTTAATATGCTGATTGGAAACATTACTTATTATTATCAATGTTGAAAACAACTGTGCTATTTAATATTTTTGTAGCGGTGATACATGATTTCAGTATTCTTTGATGAGAGTTCAAAAGAACAGCATTCATTTCAAATATAAAACTATTTTTTTTTACTGGTCCCATACTTTTAAATAAGCATTTTTTTTCTGATATCAAAAAAAAAAAAAATAGTAATGGTGAGTGAAACTGACGCCTACAATTCTCCAGAAAATTGCTAAGCATAAAGAGAGACATTTCTGAGAACTGAAATGTTTATGAAAGTGATCAGACAGTTACTCACTGTAATAGTTTACACTACAATGCTGTGCAAACTGCCAAAAATGTGCAATTAGCCCTTGTAGTTTCAGCAGTGTCCATGCTGTAGGCGCTACACAAGACCAAGAGCCGTGGCATTCCTTCCAGTCAACACCCTGTCATTGCAGCTCAACATCTGCTGATAACAATCTACTCTGTGGTCACTTGATAACTATTTATGCAGAAAATATGGCATACCACGGCTGTATGAATGCTTAACTTGCTCCAGTTATGACTAGGAAAAATGAACATCAGTCACATTAAAAAACATGAAAGCCACACAAGTGAAAGCAGGTCAGCTATTCCCTTTACCCCAATATCTATTGCAGAAGATTCAAATAAATGATGTAAGTATGCCATCTTGAGGGAATTAGAGCAAGATATACAAGTGGATAATTACAGCACAGTCAAGAGCGATGAATGCTCATGGAGTTATTCGATCATTTATTGTATATAATAATCTTTTCATTTGGAGACTTTTGTTTGCTCCATTCTGCCTCAGTGACATAAAACTGAAAACATTTACAGAAGCAAAGTGGCGAATTTGACATAAGTCATGTGGCGTAATTAGATGTTTTGTGTAATGTAGGGGTGAACGCTATGCTGAGAAAGGTGGCCTGTGCTGCAGCCTCTAAACCCCATGTGGAGATCCGGCAGAACGGCGAACAGTTCTACATCAAAACCTCCACCACTGTGAGGACCACAGAAATTAACTTCCAGATAGGACAAGAGTTCAACGAGGAGACCGTAGATGGGCGCAAGTGCAAGGTAATACGTCTTAGAAGGTTTCTCTTTTCTTGATCAGTAACTTTATTTTTCAGAAATGAGAATACACAGAGATCTATTTATTTCTATCTATATATTTATCATTAATTTATTTTATTAATTTAATATATATATATATATATATATATATTTTTTTTTTTTTTTTTTTTTTTTTTTTTTTACAGAAATGAATATATTTATTCAGAAAGGACTCAATAAATTGATTAAAATTTGCAGTCTGTTCATCAAAGAATCCTAAAAAAAATGTATCATAGATTCTACAACAAAAAAAAAGAAAGAAAGAAAGAAAAAGAAATAAAAAATACATAATAATTATAATAATAAATATTCAAATAATTAATAAAAATAAAATGACACTGAGGACTGGAGAAATGGCTGCGGAAAATTCTGCTTTAACGTCACAAGAATAAATAATTTTTTACAACATTAAAATAGAAAACCGTTATTTCAAGTTTTTAGTAATATTAGTATTCACAATATTAGTAATTTTGCTTTATTTTAATTTTAAATGCCACAATGCTGAGCAAAAGAGACTTTTTAACATTTGAAAAGTCTGTCCAACCCTAAATTTTTGAACGTGTGTGTGTACCTTGTATTTCCTATACAGTATACCAAATGTCCCAACAAGGATAGTATTACCAGTAATTTTTTACCTTGTGGGCACATTTTTGGTCCCCATGAGAAAAACAGCTATTAAGTCATGCAGAATTATGTTTTTTTGCAAATGTAAAAATGCAGAAAGTTTGTGCGATAGGGTAAGGAGATAAATAGCCTACTTTTACTATAGTACATTATAAAAATCATTACATCTGTGGAATGTCCTCATTGTAACAGCACAGGGGTGTGCAAAATGAATGAAATTACAAGATGTTTTAAAATTTTGTCAATGTGTTTTCTTAAGTCGTATGATAACAAAAACTGAGTTTGAGCACAATACGAAATGGAATAATATCACTAAAGCTACATAGACCGTTTGTGACTGTGCTAATCTCTTTTTCACCTCAAAGCCAGGTCACAGACAGTTTGGTAAATTAGATTATATGACACACAAGTGCATCAAAGCAACACTACAGGCTTATCTAAACTAGCTACAGTCGCCCTTATGTCTTCCACCTTTAATCTCCTGGATTTGAATGGATCTGAGGGGATTCCGGCTCAAACGGCTGCTCTCATCACATCCAGCACTGTGCAAGATAATGTGAGCATACTAAAGAACTGATGAGCACTGATATGACAGGATGTGTTTTCATTCTGAGCCTGTCAACCCATCAGAGGCTGCTGAAAGGGCAATGGGCGGTGACAGGCCAAACTGTCATGTGCTAGAAAGCCTTTTTAACAAGCTAACCTTTATGACTGCTGCCTTTTTACAAGCAAATAAAAGCAACCACAGGCCTAGCACAAAATAAACATCTGTTTTTGACATAAATGGACACCCAAGCATTTTTCATTTTGCTATTTAGTTATTTGGCAGGGGAAACATTAAATGATCACGAAATGCAACCTGTATATTTAGTCATTCAGTTAAATGCAGCACAAAAGATAAAGCAAAGAGGGTGATGAAATATATGAGACGGTGGTAAAATATATAGCTGTGACTCATCGGCATAACGTACAGCAGGTCACCTGAGGTGGTCATCTGTCCTCAGTCCATTACTTATGATTTATTCGCTCAAATCAATGTCCTAAAAGCTTTACCATTCAAAGGACATCATAATTCAAGTGCAAATGGACAGAAGAATTCCTTTGAGAAAATATAAATGTTCTTCTAGTGTGCAGTACATGTAGATACAGATGTTCATCTTCAAAAGGCTGTTGTGAGATTGCCTGTGATTGTCCACAGAGCCTGGTCACATGGGAGACAGAGAACAAGATGACCTGCAGGCAAACCCTTCTGGATGGTAACGGCCCTAAGACATACTGGACACGAGAGCTGAAAGGGAACGAACTCATTCTGGTGAGGAGCTTGTCCATCACTTGATAGTTCCTTTTAAAAACAATTCTGTCATTGTGTGTTTTGTGCTGAATTTCCCTGAGTGTGACATGTTTCAGTCTGCTTTGTGATTGCTAACACCCATGAGAAACTGATCGCTTGGATTTGTTTGGAATTTTTACAAAAACATCTGGCCTGCTCCGTTTTATAGGCCAGATGGACAACAGTAAACTGGCCTTATAACTGAGGAGGTTTTATTACTGGCTTTATTCACTGGCTTTGCTGCTCCTGAGGGACATCAAATGTCTTCCTCTCTCGTTCAAGTATCTGTTGTAAACTTTAAAGCAGATTTGGGAAAGACTTGTAATGGTCAAACACTCACGCAGTGAAATGATTTTCACCATCCTTCACATGGGTCACTGAAAATATGTGCCATAAAAAGCAGTTCATGAGCATTCAGTGAAGGTAACTGGTGCATAACAAGTGAATACAACCTACAGTAGCACCTAACCTTGTGTGACACTCATTCGTGGATTGCATGCATCTTGATAAAGTTCATGCTCTTTAAAAATAGCATGGTGTGTAGGCCATACGTAAAAGTTTATAGAGGCTCTATATAACACAAGTTAAAACCAAGGCCCAATTCTGAATTGCTTACCCTGCAGTGTTCAGTAACTACTTGTGCAAAATGCACTTTTTTTTTTTTTTAAAGCATTGGAAGCACAAACACCATGTTTTTTTACTGTATGAACTAACCGTTATCTTGCATAAAATTGGCCTAGCATGAAATGTCACTAGTTAAAAAGAAATAGCAAACGCATTCACTGTCCCATTTTGGACTTGCCCACTTGAGAAGACTTAAAGGGTTACTCCACCTCAAAATGAAAATTTTGTCATTAATCACTTACTCCCGTGTCGTTCCAAACCCATAAAAGCTTCGTTCGTCTTCGGAACACAATTTAAGATATTTTGGATGAAAACCGGGAGGCTTGTGACTGTCCCAATGACTGCCAAGTAAATAACACGGTCAAGGCCCAGAAAAGTATGAAAGGCATCGTCAAAATAGTCCGTCTGCCATCAGTGGTTCAATCTGACTGTTATGAAGCGACGAATACTTTTTGTACACAAATAAAACAAAACTAACGAATTTATTGAACAATTTGTCTCATCTGCGTTACTGCAGCGCCATTTTGAATAATATCCGCTGGACGCAAATAGCGTACACTGTTCTGTGTCAGCTGCGCCACATGGATACGTTGTTTTCGTTCAAATCAAAGCGTAAATAAACATAGAAGACGTATCCGTGTGGAGATGATGTTACTTGTACTATGTAGCTACATCTATGTACAACAAATAACATTAATTTGATATTATCTATTAAACTGATATACTTGATTAAATAAATAAAATTAAATATATATATATTGGTTTCATTACCAATTTTGTGTGCAACCCAGAGCCCTGTCAGACTTTTTCTTAGGTCTTTTTTTAGGCCTAAGAAAAAACATTATTTGGACACTTTATACACATTGACAGGAAATAAATACATAATATTATGTTTCATTTTCATAGTTTTCAAACATTCAGCCTGGTTACTCAAGTTTTTGACCAAGCAAAATATTCATCTTCCTTTTTTGGGAAATATAACTTCTTCAATGACAACAAACCAACATTTGGTTCCAAATTAGCATTAGCTGCTACTGAGTGATAGCTACACTTCAAGATGCCATAGAAGAACCTCTTTGTGTAATGGTTCCATAAAGAACCTTTAACATCTGAAGAACCTTTCTGTTTCACAAAAGGTTCTTTGTGGTTCTTCAGATTATAAAAAGGTAAGAAAGAAATGGTTCTTTCTTCTGTGGCATCTCTGTGAAGAACCTTTTAAGCGCCTTTATTCTTAAATTGCAGTTCTTTGAAATATTTTTTTCCATGATTTTATGTTTTTCATTATTTATTTATTTGTTTATTCTTTTATGTTGCATTGAAAACGCTATTTATGAGGCCATTTCAGACCCGATGTGCTCTATTCATGGAAAGTTATTGCTACATAAATGAGCTCAACAGGGAAATACGCTGAACCATTAACAGAGCACAACTTGCATTGAGTGGTATTTTTGGTCCACATTAATGTGTTCATGGACCTTGACACAGCTGGTGGCATTACAGCATGCCGGACAAGACATGCTGAAGTCACATCTGTGCCTTATTAGGCACAGCAGAAAATGTGATGCATCACAGTGAACTGGTAATGCAGCTGGCTCACATCGAAACTCCTTCAGGCTCACGATGAGGAGAGACTTCTGAATGCATGATGGTGATGCATGTCTCTCCATTCATGACCAGCTGTTTTATCATGAGCTGAATAATCATGACCAACTGTAGCTAATTTTAAAAAAATTGCCTCATTGCATATTAATATAATGGCAACTGCTTTCTGTCTTTTTGTTTATTGAAATGAATGTATTATTCTTATGAACCACTTGAAACCATTTGTCTTGTGCTTTGCAGCACTCTTCATTATAAATGGTTTACATAAAGTTTACTTCACTTTTACCTGTTTTTTCATTCTAGTGATTAATGTGTGTGGCTTTGTGTGAAAATGGCCACATTTCCATAAAGCTGGCATCACAGAGCAAAGTTACTGGCAGTGACCCAGAAAACACTTTGCAAATGGGTCTAATTGATCATGTTACATGTAGGAATGCTGGCGGTGTGTAAGGGCCTGACACTCCTCTCTCTAATGTGTCCCACGGCACCGGCGCACACAGCAGATGGCCCGTCCTAATACCATTTTTTAAAGGAGTGTGTGAGGTGGTCCTGCTCTGCATGGAGCACAGATGGTCTGTGGTGTTGTCAGCTGCTCTAGTTCTGTTTTGATGTGATTTCCAAACTCGGCGTTGAGAAGTCAGAGGCACTTCCTCTCAATCCCATCCATACATCAGTCAAAGCACTTCAGTCATAAACAATTCCAAGGAGCTACAAACAAATTGTTTACATCAGAGCAAAATGTCTTCATTTCAGGAGTGTCACGTATAATCGATCTGACTGCAAATAAAGCATGGTGAACAAAATGAACTGTGAATAACACTGAAAGAATGAATGAGTTAATGGAGTTCTCTCTTTATTTATTTTCATTGCTCAGACCTTTGGGGCCGACGATGTGGTGTGCACACGGATTTATGTACGGGAATGAGCACTGGATGGAGGGATATTCCAGCACTTGCAGCTTTGGAGGAATAACATTTTGTTTGTGATTAACTTGCACTGTTGTGTGTTAGTTGATACTCTCTTCTGTTCTGACTTCATCACCATTTATGTTTGTTCAATTTAATCATTAGATTCACTTTCATAATGTGTTTAATGTACAGTGTTAGTCAGGCCTGGCTCAAGCTCTAAGATGATTTAAGGAGGGCCGCAGGACTCTCAGGGTGGGCTGGACATTTGGGGAATTGAGCAGACCTGGTGTTAGTTATATTCACGGTTATATCTGACAAACACTCTGGTTTACTGCAACCATATCTAATGATCTTTATTAACTTTTTTTGTAGTCATTGACTGTGCATGAAATAATAAAGACATACAATTGTTAATGATATGATTGTACATTTTTAAATCTCTTTAACCAGCATATTTCACTGGAACACCCCGTTGATCCCATTCATAAGTTTATATACCCTTGAATCTTAATATTGTATGTTGTTGAATGTTCCACAACTGTTTTTGGTCACATTTTATTTCATAATAAACTCTTAATTTGCTGATTATAAATAGTAAGGTAGTTGTTAAGTTCAGGTATTGGGTAGGCTTACGGATGTAGAATATGGTCATGCAGAATGTGCTTTATAAGTACTAATAAACAGCCTATATGTTAATAATAGGCATGCTAATAAGCAACTAGTTCATAGTAAGTGTTACCCTGTTTTTATATTTTATACATTGTTCATGAGACCCTTGTTTGTCCTGGGGTGTGTTTCCCAAAAGCATCTATGGTCGCAAGTTCCGTTGTTACCAATAGATTTCAATGGAGCTTGCGACCATAGTTAGCTAACGATGCTTTTGAGAAACACACCATAGAATATTCCAATTGCCCACTGTTCTTAGGAAAAGTCCTGCAGTGACTGTATGATTTTGAAATCCATCTTTTCACACTGAGGGCAGAAGGACTCATATGCAACTGTTATAAAAGGTGAAAACATTTACTGATGCTTAAAAAAGCAACACAATGTATTAAAAGCTTTTATTTTGTTTAATTATCATCCATATGTACGTATATATATATATGCAATACATGCAAGTATTTTATCTTATATATATGTATTATTTGGTACTGCCCGGAAGATGCATAAAATACTTACCAGAAGTTTTCCAGAAGATAAATGTTTGAGGGTCAGTAATGTTTTATTTATTTTTTTATTTTTTAAATTAGTCTCTTAAACTCACCAAGGCTGATTTTATTTGGTCAAAAAAAAATTGCTTTCTATTTTTATACATTTTAAAATGTAATTTATTCCTGTAGTGGCAAAACTGAATTTTAAGCAGCCATTATGCAAAAAAGATAAATATCTGGCATGGCTAACGTGTTGTAAAAGAATCAACAGGGTCAAAAGAAAGTGTTGGCATTCTTCTCTCCATCTGAGAGTAAAAGCCGTCATCCGTCTCCATTTTATGCTCTGTGAGTTATGGACTTGGAGAGCCTTTTAATGACCCATTTCTCCAGGGACTGCTTAACAATAATATGGGGCCAAATCCTAATTAAATAATGAGCCATATCGAACCAACACCTTTTTTTCTTCTGGTGAGTTAAATGTCACTGTAGACTTTTATTACTCTCTTTGGTGTTTAAACGCTCTTGCCTTTTTGAGCAAAAAACTAGAAAAATTTCTGTTCTTAAAATAAATAAAAATATATTTCTTAAAAAAAAAAAAATTGTACACAAATTATTTAAACTCTAAAGACTGTTAAGAGTTAATTGCATTTCCTAATAAAAACTGTAGAGAATTAGTGTAAGAACTTCAGCGTTGCAAATTAATAACTGCATGCCTCAATGTGATCATGAGAGTTTGACTAATGTTTTACGTTAACTCTATAGTCACATTTGAGTGTAAAACATTACACTACGCCCCAGGAGAATGTCCAAACACTCCCTCTGCTGCCGGTGTGGACAAACTACACAGTGGGTTTCAGTGCACATGAATTATGCATTCTCAGTATTCAGAGTACATCAGTGCAATTCAGAGAGAAAACACGCATGCATTATTGATCCTTATAGTTCCAGGCAGCTCGACACACAGCAGGGTAATCTACTACAATTCTGTTTTATTTCAATCTTTAAAACAATAATGAATAATATAAAAGGGCTGTACATGAGAACATAGAAACATGCTGTCATTGCCTTCTTTAAATATGTTTTACATATTTGTCAGCATAAACCAAAGCCTTAAAGCACATACAAATGTGCCCCAAGTAACATTTCCAGACTTCTCGGTACAAGAGGGCAAAATGGGACCAAACAGGATTGTTTCTAAGTTCTACTCAGAACACAGGCAGTGATATCACAAATTTGAATACAAGTTCAGATAGGGGCCAAATATAGCGTCATGAAAAACCATCCTATTCAACATCTCAGGTTCTGGACAAACTTGAAGCTGTCGAAAATGAACATTTTCATGACTACATAACGAGAGGAGACAGACTGACCAGACAAAACACTTTAAACAAGTACTCCCTTTGGTAAGAATAGTCATAAAGTGTTTTCTTAAACCTCCCAGCATTAGCCTCCTCCACTAAGCTGATAAGGAAGCCTAAGAACTGAACTACGTAACAGTGAAGGTTGTCAGAATATAAACAGTCTGGCATATATACATCGTATTTACATTACAAGAGCTTTTGTGACTGTACTTATTCTGGTGTTCCTGATTGACACATTGTGGCTGGTATCTTAGATGTCTATTAATTAACGGTAATACCTTCATTAATGGTGCTGTAATTAACCTGTGAAAAGAGACCTTGATTACATTTCATGTATATTGCGAACAATACACTTGGGAAATTCACATCATCAGTCCTGGTTTAGCTGCATAGCCCCAAACACGGAGGCTTTTTTAAAAACCGATTCGAGATTTTCTCTCATTTTCTAAACATGTATGTGGTTGTAGTGAACCACAAAAGACATATTGCTAATAACCTACTATTCACCTCGAAGAGATGAAAAACAAACAAAAAAATGATATACAAATGGGCATGAACTTGACCTGTATTTGTAAACCATCCTTTTCACAAAAAGAACGGTTCTTCGAATAAAAGTCTGACTAGAGCTGCAGCATTTGCAAGAAGTGTTTTCTTGCCCTCGTGATTGAAGGTCACTAACCAACTGAGTATAAAGTCCAGTGGGGGAAAAAAAGACTCCAATCTAAAAATTTAAAAAGGTAAAAATAAAAAAAAGTGAGCAATCTTCAAAGAACTGAATGGCGGTCAGATTTTAATTTCAGTGCTACTTCAGTCATCGTAAAAACAACATAAAATGGAGGGAAAAGCCCTCCCTTCTCTTGAAAACTTGAGCTTTACAACGTAGTGCTGTAGGTAACTTTGTATTTGTTGATATTCTGGAAGTGGACGATCTTGGGCTCACGGATGGTTCTGCAGGGCAGTAGCCCGTCCTGGCCCTCTCCCATCAGCCACTTGTGAGTGGTGGCTGCCATGTCGCTGGTCACATGCTCTTTCCGCCACCTGTCTAGCCACGACTGAAAGCGCTGATGCAGACGAGTGCTCACTCGCTGGTGTGACTGAAAATCATCAAGATAAACAGAAATCAATCAATTGTGAAGCATCTTGATCTCAAAACATATTGCTCTATCACAGCGGTGACGTATTATTTAGTAAGTTAATAAGTGGGGTAAATAATTTGAATTAAAATGCTAATACATGCAAAAAAAAAAAAAAAAGATGCAAGCTGAAATCATACTTTCCCCTTAAAAAACTATTGTTACTGATGAGAAGTAGAACCATGAATATTCTGGTTCACAAAATTAATTGTGGATTGTTAATAAAATAAATTTAATTCTGTCATCATTTACTCACCCTCTTGTATGGCTTACATTCTTCAGTGGAGCATAAAATTATATTTTGAAGAATATTGGTAACCAAACATTTCCAATTCCAATGCCACTTGGTATTTTGTCCATACGAGGAAAGTCAATGGGGACCGAAACGGTTTTATTACCAGTGTTCTTCAAACTATCCTACTTTCTACTGTGGAAAATAAAAGATGATGTTTTGAAAAATATTGGTAATAAAAAAATTAAAAAAAAGTCAATTTACATTTTCTATTTTTTTTTCTTCATCCATACAAGGAAAGTCAATAAAAAACAAAACTGTTTTATCATCAATATTCTTCAAAATATCTTAAGTTTCTTCAATAGAAATTACAGGTCATACAGGTTTGGAATGACTTGAGTATGAATAAATACTGAAATAATTTTCATTTTTGGGTGGACTACCCCTTCAATATATCAACACTCCCAGTTTCTGTTCATAAAAAAATTATTATTTAATTTAAACCATAATAATTACAGCAGAAATATCAGTAGATAGTAGGGTGGGGCTTCAAATATTGTGTCGGACAACGGGTGGCTCTTGAATCAAAACGTTTGAGAACCACTGATCTATTGTCTATATACCTGATGCGCTCTCAGCTGTGCAGTGCGTCGATACATGTAGTCCTCCGACTTGAAGACGTACACCATCTTGTAGGAGTTGAGCTTAAACATGCACTCCATTTTTGAGTCCTCGCCACCCTCCGAGGATTTCTTGGCTGTTTCTTTGGCCTCTCTCACTTGCATCTCCTGACCTCTCTGGCACTTCCTGATTCGCCTTAGGTTCCTTCAAAAGAAAAATGCACATTGTTTAATTTCCAAAAAACCTAAATCTTTCTTAAATTTTGTACAAATGCTATCAAACATGTTAAGGCTCAGCATCTGACAGCCTAAGGAGAGGAACATCCTAATCAAAAAGAAAAATTATGCACCAATGCAACTGTCTACAGTGCACCTGGATCTCAACAGATATGATAAATTATCAACAAAATTTATAATCTCCACTGAAAACTCATATCCATGGCAAAACCGTATTGATCAAGTGCCAAATCAAGGTACTGGATGGAAAAAAAACAAAAAAACAAAAACAAAGAGGTAATTTCCCTGCTTCAATTAAAGACTAAAATTAGAAGTGTACTTACCAAAGGTTACAGATGTGAATGGGCATAGAAACCATGACTCTTATTTTGAATTCAGGACTTCACTTAAAGAAACTAGCCAATCGTCACAAAAAAAAGAAACCAGGTAGGGAATAAGGTTAAATGGCCAGGATATGGGTTGACATTGTGCATTATGCATTGCATGACCATGCACTAGAAGTGTTTGTTGCATTAATTTTCTAAACAAAAACAGTGGTGCAAATGTCAGCTACTCAACCTCACACTGCACATAAACAGAAATGAATCAATCCAAAAATAAATCATAATTTGACTGTCAGTTTGTGGATGAACATGGAGACATCAAGAGCATCTCTCCAGCACTGCACATAAAACATGCATTACGAAAACTGAAAGAACAAGCAAATCAATCATCCTCCCATGCTAGAGCTCAAACGTCAGTTGGAAAGAAATACACGCACATTTGAGGATAAAATTCAGACCAGAGTTTTATTGACAAGCCCCTCTCTGAAATACAGCCGTCAGACCGCGGTGAGTTTAAGTTCAAGTTCGAGTCATAACACCACTTTGTAAACTGACATCCCCAATCAAACTCAAGAGAGAGTCAGCAATGGGAGGACACATGGTCTCTGAGATCTCAGCGTACAAGGTCTACTCACTCAAATCTTACAGACTATAAAAACATTTATACACAATCATGAAATCAAGTCACATACAGAAATGTATCTGTGAATAGAATTACACAAACAGACCACAGCACACTTTATGTGAGAAAGCAAAGACGTTTTCTGAAACCCAAAAGTGGGCTACTTTAAAAAGATTATGAAAATCTATTCAAAAGAAAGTACAGATCTGAACAAAGCACTCTGCTTTTTTTTTTTTTTTCATTTTTCTTTTTTTTTTTTTTTTGAAAACAGGCTCATCTTATCTAAATGCACAGTCTTCAGCCTCTTTAGAAAGTTGCCCTTCCAAAGGACATGGTGACTCAACCGAACCCTGTTAAGAGCAGGCATATAAAAACATCCTCCATATTCTTAGATGAAAAACAAATATTAAAAATGAAATGAAATTTCCACCTCATTAAACGTGTTATAAGTCTCAACCGCGATTTTTCCCTAAAATAAAAAAAAAAATGGTGCACATAATTTTAGATAACACCTCTGCACACATTCCCCACAAACACACCATACTAACAGTTTATAAATAAGCGTAAAAGAACCAATATGCCTGTACTGTGGCCACATCTGAGCAAAGATAAACAGCCTAACAATGAGTTTTCATTAAATAAATTCTCAATAAAGTGCAAATGCAAGCAAGCAGAGAGCTTGTGTGTTTGGGTAGAAATAAAAAACAGGTGATTACAAACAGGCAGCACTTGTACAGTGTGACTCCCAGACATTTCCAAAGACTACCGAAAGCATTCCTGGGATGTTCCTGTCTTGAGCTGATGCTTCATGGGAAGTTTAAAGGACTCACGGCTCTAAAGATGGGTGTACTTGGCTGAGCCTCACCTGGGTAGAAACACAGGCTTCTGGGAGAGGTGCTCTCGCAGCTCTGGAGAGGCCGAGCTGGTGTTCAGATATCGCTCCACGTAGTCGGGCCAGCGCTGAAACACACAGGCAGACATTCAAGGTTACTTTTACAGAATTACGAGTCACTGTTAATAGCATTACTGTCTGGAACTACTGAATACATGAATATCACCTTCAGGATATGCTCTGCACGGAAGTTTAATGTGTTGTTTTAGAAAGACTCATTTCTTTATATGAATCTCATATATAATGCAGAAGCGCTGTTCATGTATTTTACCTCTTGAAAAATGGTCTCTTTTTGGAGCACAAGACCAAAATCGACAGTCAAACGTAAAATGAGCAGAATAAAGAACAAAATTAAATTATAGTACTGCAGAAAGAGTTTTAAAAAAAATAAGCAAATAAATCATGAAATAGAAATGTCTTCATAATTTACTTGACTAATTTACATAACTTAATGAATTAAACAAATAATTGAATAATGATGATGAGAAATTATGATGATTATTGGTGATGGTATTAAACAAATTAATATAACAAAAATATTTTAAACTATAGCAATAGCAAAAATAATAAAACAAAAAATATATAATAAACACACAATAATAGGCCAGAATAGGTGTTTATAATTACCGTACTTTACATATTTGAAAAAGCAATATAAATTGCAGAAGCTAAAAATTGGTTCAACAAAAGTCACCGTTTTTTTTTTTTTTACAATCAATCAAGTCAAAGTCGTTTTTCAACAACGTACAGATAAATCAAATATTACACAATGCTACTTTGGCTGAGAGCACACAGCAACATCGCAGACACACACAATTGTTTTTTTCTGGTGTCTGAGCGACTGCACCTTTGCCTTCCAGTGGTGCTACTGATGGGCTTCAGAATATAGAAAAGTCCTGAGGAACTGTGGGAGCTGAAGCAGAAGCGGATGTACTTTGACAACATATTTCTGCAGGACCCACAACCAGTGTCCCGTAGAATACTGTGGCATCCATAATGGATTTCATGTAGAACTTCACAGCATCCAATCCATAAGGGTTCACTGTCTGTCACCATCTCTGTAGGCTTTATGGAAGGATCAGTATTTCCCACATATTCCTCCATTCATCAAACAGCACCTTGCTGTTTCTGATCCAGCAGATATTGCCGGAGGGAATGTTCCTTGGCAATATGTTCAGCTGTTCGGGACACACTTATCCTGCATGCTGAACAGTGCCACAAGCCCGAATCAATTTATGAAGGAAGTCTCTGAAGAGTGAAGAACTGGTGTAAGAGTCGTCAACAAAAAGCTTGTAGTCAGTGTCCAACCATTTTTCATCCACAAGGGCTGTAACAGAGTAATAACTCAAAATGGACCGTTCTCAAAGAGATGTTCCTTCCAAAATCCCAAGCACAAATAGAGTCTGCCAGGACAAATGTTTTTTGTTCACCTTTGTGGGGTTTTTTCAGATGCTGGTTGAAGTACAGCTCTCGACCATTCATTCATCAACAGCAATGATCTGTAAAGCACAAAGTCGTCTTGCAGGCATCCCCTACATTCCTCATGGAGTCCATCTTCAGAATACTGATATATAGACCATAACAAAACCAGACAGGAATTTTGTGCAGGACATGATTTGTGCTATAAGAGACCTAGATTAGACTTCAACTGAAGACAAATCACACCACTGTCCCGCCACCAGACTTTAACAGGAATTGTAGGTGGGGGGAGTGAATAACCAGCGCTCTTCTCCACCTTCAATACCACGACTGAGGTGAGACCCTTGAGCAAGGCACCGAACCCCCAACTACTCCCCGGACGCCACAGCATTGGCTGCCCACTGCTCTGGGTGTGTGTGTGTGTGTGTTCTCACTACTGTGTGTGTGCACTTGGATGGGTTAAAGGTGCCATAGAATGGAAAACTGTATTTAACTTGGCATAGTTGAATAGTAAGAGTTCTGTACATGGAAATGACATACCGTGAGCCTCAAACACCATTGTTTCCTCCTCCTTATGTAAGTCTCGTGAATAAAAAAAAAAGACCACTGAAAAATAAGCGAATCAGAACATAACACCGAATGTGACATAACAGTCAGGATCACTAATAGTTACGTCCCCAACACTTACATATACCCACTTATGTTCTAGGCCAGCCGAACCATCAGAAGTTCTGCAGGTACTGTGAAGAAACAAGCGAGGACAACAGCGAAAATGGCAGATCAGGGAAATAAATGTTATGTTCCAGGCTGTGCAGGAGATGTGAAGTGCAGGAATGGGTTGGTGTCTGTATTCAGAAAGGCACGGAAAATAAATAATGTGTTCTAATGAAATAACGCAAGTGACTAAAGGGACATGGTTAGCCCCTTGCTAGCTGTAGCCCGTTACATTGCAGTACATAAGATTTCACTTACCACATAAACAGAGTAAGGAGAGATGACTGAGGATGATGGCGAATGATTTACAGATCCTGAGCACCACTGACAAGCATCTGATCTTGTAAAATGTGTGGTAAGTACTGCCACTCCATAGTTTAAACAGAGTTTGTGCGATCGCGAATCTCGAAAGCGAAAGTAAAAAGCGATCGTGCATCTGAAAGCAGTTTCAGTGCCCAGCATATTAATAGCAGCTCCCTGATGCCCGCATTTTATATACAGTATAATTACCCGACGATATAACTGCGAGAGAAAGTATTGAAATATATATTTTCCTCCCTGCTGTCTGAGCTACTGAAATGAGCCGCAACTGTGAAACAGCCAATCAGAGCAGAGCTCAACATTAATATTAATGACCCTTCCAAATAAGCCAATAACAGACCATTTCATTCTAGGGAGAAATCCTAGGGTTGTAAATGCACGTGTAGAACCGTTTCTGGAGAATTTTTGCCCTTACCTAAGCCACATACCTTCTATGTAGATATCAGAGAACAATTTAAAATATTGTATCAATGCATTCTATGGCACCTTTAAATGCAGAGCACAAATTCTGAGTATGGGTCACCATACTTGGCCACATGTCACTTCACTTCACTTACAATAGTCCGTTGAATATAGGCTTGGAAAGATAACCAGTTTCAAGGTATACCGCGGTTTGGAAAATTCACTAAAATTTCCCGTTATACAGTTCCTGCGGTATGCACAGTTTTTTACGCGAGTGCAGGACTCCCTCAGTTGTGAGCAGTGAAGACTGAAGGAGTAACACGACCCCTCCTCCTCCGGTTGGTGCGAGCGGTCAGTGAGAGTCACCTGTGTGTAGGATGTCGGCCAAAGGAGGTGAATCCCTGGAACTTTTTCCTCCACTGAAAAACACGTATGAAAGTCTGCCATATGGGAATTTTTCGGGTAACAGACTAATCACAACGATGTTCCGTTTAGATGACGTTTTGGCGCCGATCGCTGAATAAATACTTCCAGGTCGTACATAAACGATATATCTGTGTCATCTTCATTTCTCCCTATTTCACCCTCAATCAAAGACAGAGACCCATTCGCCGGTTGTTTCAGTATTGAAATAAATACTATTTGGCTTGCTACCGAGGCAGATAACATAGCTAATTAACTAGCAAACGTCAACTAGTTTCCTCCTTCACGTTACTTCACAGAGCGGGGAATATCAGACTAAAGTACTACGCTTCTGCGATTTAGTACAATAATTAAATTTAGCTGGTATCACATCTATAATTTTAAGCCTCCTGCCATTGTTTACATCTGTTCAAAATCACGTCATTTAAAAAACAAACAAACTGCTGGCTCTCAGGTGTCTTTGCCACTGTTTGGAGAGAGACTGTGTGTGTGTGTGTGTGTGTGAGACACACTCGTGCTCTTTCCTTATGTGTATGTGCACACATCTTTGTACCTCACCGCTCATAACTTGGACCAAAAGATGAATGTGTAGAAAGTGAGCATATCTCCAAAAACCTTGTTGAGCTGCAGGTTTAATGACTGCATTTTTATTTATTTATTATTATTATATTTTATTTATTATTTTTTTACAGAAATTATGTTTTGATTTATGTTTTTGATTATTGAGCTGTAGGTTTAGGTTAAGTGACTGCATTTATTTATTTATTCATTTAGAAAGATTTTTTTTCATTTTTTTATTAAATTTAAAAAATAATTTATTTATGTTCTGATTATTGTTGAGCTGCAGGTTTAGGCTCACTTAAGTGACTGCACTTCATCTAATTAACAAGAATTCAATTATTTATTTTAATTATTTAGCCTTACATGTTTATTGTTCCAAAATGTTCTATAGGTTTCTTAAAAATAAAATATATTGTGTTCAGTGGAAAAAACGTTTTACCCAGACATTTAAAAATAACATATCTGAGAGCTGTAATCGCAATACCGTGATACAGTAATATTTTTATCTAAGGTCATCATACCAGCCCATGCCTAGTTGAGTAGAACTGGCAAGTCTTGCCGTGGCACATAATTTCTTTCTGATATTTGGACCATTTAGACAGTAGTATGTTCCCAGCTGTTCTTACAGGTCAGAAACATCTGGTGGCTTAATATCTGGTTCATGAACATTGTCACCTCTCTTCTGAGGTACTACAGGAAAGAGCAATAAGGAACGACACCATTTTCGTTATTTCCCCTCAACAAGTCTTGCAGTAGCAGGTGGCACAGATGTAGCAGATGATGTTGGATACAGCGATGCAGCAGAACGACAAAATCTGTTCCTCTGAAGGATGGATCTCAGCCTTCAAGAAACGAGTCAGCAGAAGGCCTATTGCACAGCACAGAAAGTAGCGCAATGGAATAGTGCAAGTACTAAATTTGCAGAGACAGCTATAATGAAATTAGCATAACTGGGCTGTGCATTGCAGGTGGGTTTAATGACTCTGGTTCTGATGTCATACTATATGTGGCCCATGCCTCTCCCACAAAAAAAGTAGGATTAGCACTAACATCATCCTGATTTTAAATCAGTTTTCAGATTTTGAGCTTTAAAATAACATACTTAGTTTGTCAAAATCAACTGAAGACAATCACAATACTGTCCCGCCACCAACAGTCTCAGCTTTGGATTGAAACCGGATGCACTGTGCTATTTTTTGTAATTGTTGGTCTATGCGTAGATGAACAATTTTCACTGTGACGCAGCATTCTGGCACTGTGAGTGGGTTCTTGGGCTGAATAAGCCCAAAGTCAAAAGTTGCCGCATCACTTCGCCAGAAGTGCAGGTTAGATTAAAAGGTTAACACTCAAATTTTTTTAGCCAAGTCTCAGGCATGTACCTCAGTATCCACAGGTCCATCCGAGTTCTCCTCCTCTGTGTCCAACAGCTCCACAGCCAGCTGCACAGTCCCTTTAGACTTCTGGAACAATAACTGCAAAGAAAAGAACAAAAAAGTTCTGTTTAAATATGCATGGGTAGCAGACCCATACTCTAAAACTATTTGTAGACTGCATTTTACTAACTATAATAATTATACATTCAGCTTCTATGGTCTCATATAAATAGAGAGACTAAATGGAATCTGAACAGCATTTTCATTTGTAAAAAATAGTTAAGGAGGCATGATAGGTATACAATCTAAGCCGTACACTTTCCTTTACAAATTCACAGGATTTAACCTCAAATGTTGAGAAAAAAGACACTAGATACGTTATCTATCTACACAGATGAAACTGTGGTTAAACAAAGCAGTTAAATAAAGAGGAGGAGGTGAAAAGAGTTAGCAGATAACAGCGTGACATTGAAAAATGTGGTCATTAAAACAAAAAGCAGTGATTTTGGCCGATTAAGCCACTTTGACCGATCGCTTGATGGATGGTCAATTGGTTTGCTTGAAAAACCAACAGAAAAGTCTTATCAGCATTTCCTATACAACCATCCTTTACTGTGACTTCAACTTTGTAACTGTGAACGCAATTGTAGTACAAAAAAGCACTTTATTTCTTTTAACACACCATAATATATCCTCTACACTACTGATAAAGCTCTAATCCTTTTTACTTTTCTCAAAAGTGACAGCCTAAAAATTTAAGTCCAAAAGTAAACTTCAGTTTTGATGTGAACACTTGGCATATGCATACACCTGAACACGTATACACAAGTATATTTAATCCAAGCTGCCAAAATGACTCGTTTTCTGCTTCCAGGTTTTTATTACATAATAGAGATGAAAACATCAGCACAAGACTGTCTGCACAGACAGATCAACGCCTAGTACTTAACCATTGCCTATTAAGCCCCACCCACTCATTTGTTACAAAGACAGAAGAAATACTCCAACAGGATCACTGGACTAAAAATAACATTACCTTCCAAAGAACCCTAACATTAGGAAAACAGCTTTTTATTGTAAATGTAAGTAAATGTCACCAAACAGAATTGTTTGCAATTTGACAAGCTTTGCAAACAGATTTTTATTGAAAAATATTTGACAGGAATGGCACAATATATACATAACCATGTTATACCACTGATACTACTTCAACACTTTTTTGTAAATTGCTTTCTTATGCTTTAGTTTTGACAAATGTTTAGTGTATCCATACAAACGAATGCGAAACCTCAAAGCATACTGAGTTAATATTATAGTTTAATGCACACTATAAGGTATTGTCCTTGTCTAATGTCTGCGCTATTTATAAACATGTCTTTGTACACATTTAAACTAAAACTCTTAACACCCTCACACTAGTACTCGTCAACAAAGACATCTATTGCTGTTGCTGCCGCCTCTAGTACTTCTAGTACCCTCTAGTTGTTGTTCTGTGTCCGCCATTTCTTTTTTTGACTTGAAACAGTGGTCTAGGCCAGCGTTGCCACCTTGGGAAAAAAAACTCAAGGCACATACACTCTGTACACTCTGTTTGCACAGGTAAGGAAAATCAACCACATTGAACTTTCAGCTTTAAATGTACATCTTTAGTAGTTTTATCCATGCCATACCTATTCTATTATAAAGTACACAGTTACTGAATCTGAAATCGAATACTTTCCCAATATAGTATGCGGAAAAACCAGTGCGCCAAGATAGTAATGTGTCCAAATTCAGGGTATTTGAAAAACAGTAGGTGTAAAGTGCCCATATGACCTTCTACTTCCAGTGAAAATTTGAAGTGTGCATTTGATGGAAACTTTACAAGACAGGATTATGAATGGCAGTGAAGCAACGCTGGTAAGTCACGTGACAGTAACATGGCAGATGTATTATGTCCAAATATCATACTATATAGAACCTTAGTTTTTAAATGGTCGCAAAGCAAGTTCAAATTCAAATGTAGTACCTACTCAGTCAGTATGCGATTTCAGAAGTAGCAAGTGTGTCTTGGGAAATTAAAAGAGATAGCCGTACCTTAAAACAGTTCTCATCGGACATCAGCTGCTCAGCTTTGCGCTGGTAGGCTGATTCGGCACTTCCTCTAGAAGCTTGGGTGGACAGGGACCCACCGGTGGCTTTGTTGGCAAACTCGCTAAGGTAAAGATCAGTCACCTGTACACAGATCTCATCGCTTACTATATGCTGCAGCTGTGGGAAAGAAGAAAAAAAAAGAAAGAAAGATCAAATTGTAAGAAGAGTTTCCGAAACACTGAATATGCTCGCTGAATCTAATAAAAAATCCCTACCTGTCTCACTATACTCTGGATGAGTTTGTCCATGGTGAAGGCAATGTAGGCATGGATGGTAAACATTTCCCTCAGCTGGTCCTCATATTGGGATGTCTCCATGTTGCCATCCAGGATGTTTCGCACCATCTCTAAGAAGGCAGAGTAGTAGTCTTCAACATCGATGTCCACTGCAAAAACAAACAGGGCATTTTTAATTCATCAATCTCCAACGACAGCATTATAAATAAGCAAATTACAGCCTTAATCTACGAGTCGCTAAAGTAGTTTCCATGGTGACAGCGCCTTAAGGGTTGCAGCTAAATCTGAGAGAAATAACATTAGCTCTAACATGTGTTAAGACCCTTGAGAGCGACTGGTGATAAAAACATCCACTTGTCTTCATAAATTTAGGACGTCTCTCACTCAAGTTCTCATCTTTGGTGTGAACCGTGCAGACACAATGACTACCTGCTTAAAACCTGAGTGAAATCTGAAACTTACTGGGTTCCTTCAAACGCAGCTGGATGGCTGGGCTGTCGTTCTTCTCTCTTTTCAGTCCCAACACGTTTCTTTCCCACTCTCTCTCTCTGGACTCTTCCTCTATCTGTTTTTCCGCCTGCGTGTAGATCCGTAGCAGTCGGGAGCACAGGATCTGATGCAGCCGTAGAAAGATGTACCAGTTATTGTTGACATAGAAGAGGTTGTAGGCATCGTCACAGTTACTCAGCTTCTGCTGGGTAGCTGCTGTATGGCTGAAGAGGAGCTTAGACTTTGTTGACGTCGTCCCATTGTGCTTTTTAGTCCCGTCTTCATCTGGTTCGGTCTCCTCTTCTTCCTCCTCCTCCACGTCAGAAAGCTCACCGCGTCGGGCAAACAGCATGTCGGAAATGAAATGGTATATGATCTGTTTGATTTTGTACTTGTCGTCTTTGTGGATGCCAGACTGCCTCTTGACGTGGTGGATGATGAGAGCGGCCGCGTCTTCCTGGATCTGGCTGTCCTCGTACATGAGGGTCATGTGAGGGCCTGAGGGAGGGGCGGCATTGTCTTCTGAAGCCTGCTCTTGCCGCTAAGTGGATGAAAAGGGCATTATGTGCAACCAGACAACATTTAAATCTCTTTAATTTCTGGATGCAAAAATACGTTTTGAACATTTCATACCTCATCATAAAGAGTCTCAATTTCATTGAGCAGCATCTTGGAGCGAAACACCTTTGTGTCGTTCTGTTTGAAGTTAATACCTTGGTGATCTAAAGACTTCAGGTAATACTTCTCATTCTGTTCCCTCCAAATCTTATTGAAGCCACGCTGAGCCTCTCGCCACTCTTCTTCTTTAGTTTTCAGCCTAAGAAGACAAACATAATGAATTCTGTGAATAGAACCTGATATTGAAGAGAACTGTTTGAGATAGAGCTCTCTCTCTATCCGAACCAAAAAAAAAAAAAAAAAAAGTATTTGAGATTATTAGAAAACACAATGATGCTATTGGATAGCAATAATATGGTAAATTATTTGGGTATTAGTACTGCATTTGTTTTTTTGTTTGCAATTTAACTTAGGCTGTTTAGATGTTAGTGATTAAATAACAAGAGCCATAAAAATCACATAGAAATCACACATTCTATGTTTAACAAGGTGAGATGTTTAACACTGAGAAGCTACGCAAACAGCTGTCATTATCATGAACGATTTCTTCGATTTCATAATCCTACAATTATATCATCTACGATTTTTTTTGCGGAGCTTGTCAGAGAACTACAGCTCTTTGTAGTAAATGCTGCTCCATCTGAAAGCAGGTGATGGAGATTTATTACTAATCACAGAACTGGCTTTACTGACGAGATGTGCATGACAATCGCATTCGATTAATCGTGCAGCCCTAGTATCAATTATTATATTAATTTAAACAATTATCAATCATTATATTAATCAAATAGCCTAACATAAAAATATATAGCTTAGTGTCTCAATGGTTTAGATTTGAAAAATGTATTTGTTTCTTGTCGATCCAGTGTTTGCCGCACAAAAATATGGGTTGATTTTCACAATGGTCTGAACAAAAACAGCTGACAGAAAATGTACATTTATTCTCTGCGGGTGCTTAAAATGTCTTTTGAAGTTCTGAAAATTCTTTCCGTCCCCAAATTTAAGAAATCTTGAAATCATACTTAAGACTTTCTTGTACCATTTAAGACTTTTTAAGGACCCACAGAAACCCTGAAAGTGAACCTGGAGAAGTTTGTGTTTTAAAAATTGCTTTAGGCCAAATCATAATTTTGATTTTAATTTGAAAAACTGTGCAGCCCTATATGCTTTTGAATAATTTCCATAACCATGTACTATGCTATTTAAATTGTCCTACAAAGAACACAAAAAAGAAAAAAGTTTTAAAGCCTTTTCTCACCACAGTGCATGACATTTTTATAGTGTTATGAATTTGCTAGGAAGGAGTCACCTTCAGACAATAACATTTATGCTGACCTTTTGAGTACAATAGGTACAGAGACAGCAGGGTTCGTCTTAAGTCCATCTATGATGTCTGGAGCTTTATCACCATATATCCTCTGAATAGCTTTACGGTGGATGACCTCAGAGGAGCCTCCGATGGTGTTGTCCAGCCGGAACTTGGCCTGTTCCTCAGCAGACATGCGCGAGAGCCTCTTTTGAACAGCCTCCAGAACACGGATGGTGGCGAGGTTTGTCTCCAGAACCACATCAAGCTGCACGATACGACATGTTTGATCAAACACTGAACTGAATATCCTATTACACTGAAGACAATGAAGCTTTGGTAAACTAAAATAATAGAAACATGTGATATCTCTTTTTTGCTTACCTCAAAGCGCTCATCTTCACATCTATATATATGCTCTTCATACTGGGTCTTTTTGGAGCTGACGAAGGTTGAGTCCTCAGACCAGGATGGAAATGACACCCACGTATCATTTAACACCTGAAAAATTATTTAACATTAGCATAGGTCTGTCACAACATTAGATTTTCACTACATGATTATTGTGAGCCAAACTTCTCCCACATTGGAAACCTACATTTTTTTTTTTGGTTGTGAAAAATCCAACATGATTGCAGACAAAGCAGCCACAATTGCATTTTTTTTTCTGTTTTGTGACGGAAGGTACAATACTAGGTTGTACTGCCAACCTGATGGATTATGTACAGTATTATTATATGCATAGTATTAAAGGGATAGTTGACCCAAAAATTTAAATTTTGTCATAATTTACTCATTTAAACAGTTGCTGGTAATGAGGTACATTGAGGTACTATGGATACTATGGATAGTCAATGCCAGCAAATGTTTGGTTACCAACATTCTTCAAAATCTCTTCTTTTGTGTTCAACAGAAGAAAGAAAATCATACAGGTGTGGTGATTAAATGACATGATTTTGTCCCATTAACATTATATAAATATTAACATTTTTTAAATATCACAATTATCAATGCCAGTATATTAGTATACCCCTACATTAGTACCTTTGCTACTATTCTCCATTTAATTGCATTAATCTGCTTTAGAATGGTGTATTCTTAATATCAGTGCCAAATGAGCCATCAATCATTCTTTAATAACACTATATGAATCAATGAAAAAGAGAAACAAAACTCTCCCTACAGCATAATTCCTAACAACTGAAAACTAAATTCAAAGAGCTGAAATAGTGTAAAAACATCACACCCTAATAAAATGGGTACCCCATAGTACCAGTGTACCATCAACCAACAGCAGCTGCAAAATCTTTAGCTTGAGTGTTAAGTGTGCAAAATAAATACATTAAAGTTGTACTAGGCGTGAAAGGATGGTGAACTCACCTCTTTGCACAGTGGAGTCCTGCCTGTACATCGAGGCTGCTGGAAGCTCTTGGGAAGGGCTCTGTAACTGGAGCCTAATCTTTTGCAGGACGCATAATCAATTTCCATTGCAATGCCTTCGGTGGCTCGCTCTTTGGGAAAGCTCTCAATATGGGCACACTCTCTATAGCCGAGGAAGTTCTTGAACCATGTAAAAAGCTCAGGGAATTTCCTGATAATGACAAAAAGCAATAACAAAAATGTCAGAACTAATGAAACTAATAGTTTTATTGATTTCTGATTTATAATTAATTAAAAGAAATAATGGCTACATAAAAGCCTTTAAATCAGACTGAAAGTATGTCAATATGAAATTAAATTGAATTCCACTCACCCTAAAAATGGTAAGACCAGCTGCACAAGTTCAGCCCGTGAGATTACTTCTTGATTGAAGATGACCAAACAGCGTAAGAAATTGTCATAAGCCTCTGAACTCCGCAGAGCTTTCCGCACCTGAAAAGGGAACACAGTGTATAAGCCACATAACTCACTATAATCCTTGTAATATTTACTGTACAAACTTCATGCAATTATTTTTGTATTCCATTGTAATTACCGCAAGTCTATATTAAAAGCAATCACCTTTTCAAAAAAGAGAGATTCAGCACCAATTCCAAGTTTGCTGGCTTCAGCCATTGAATGGTCTTTTCCCATAAATTTTTGCTTTTTCTGTTGAAGAGTTAAAAGAGGATGAATAATGCTGGTTGATAATACAATGTTAAAAAAAAAACAGCAATTTTTAATGTTTTAATTTAAAGTTTTACTCAAAATGACCTTAACAGGGGGCGTAGTGGGCGGCCCTGGGTGTCTGCGGATTTGACAGCCATTCTGATTAAACCTCTGCTTACTGTTCAGTTGGGGTCTCTTTACTGTCACCCCATGATCAATACGCACAGATTCAGCCTTCTCAGCTGTAGTCTTACTCAGTAACTGAGGATAAGAGGAAAAAAAGCAAAGTGAGTTCAGTTCCATGATTTTTAGGTATTACCACACATCTCAACAGACCAGATCTCAAAACCTACCACTGAATTGTTAGCATCTGGCAGGAACTGGCCGAATTCTGAAAGAAGGTCCTCTTGGTTTTTAAAGAGCTGGGCCACCTGAGCATAGACCTGCTGCTCTGTGAGAGTGGGTGTGTAGTTTCCCCCTGCTTCCTTAGCATTACGCTGCTCCTTCTATACAACAAACAAAACACGAGTTTACAGTAAGCATGCAGCATAAAGGGCTGTAAACACACACTACTTGCGATGCACCGAATGCTTGGTAACTGAAATTTTTTGGCCGAAAATAGCAAAAAAGCTCTTTCGGTGTGAAAAGACCGAATAAATTGTACCGAACAATAACGTGACCCGATCAAATAGACGTGCACACTAATGCAGCAAACAAGTCGGCAGCGTGGAAGCATTTAAAACCGTCTGAGAAAGATGCAAAAATCATTACAAGCACCGACAGCGGGAGACTGCTTAGTGCTGCATCTCATGTTTCCGACGAGAAGGGGTGGTTGTTGCTGGTTACTGTATGATGATTGAAATCGCGAAATGGCCTTATACAAATGAATAAATAGACTGCAGAAAGTTGTGTTTTGTAATCCACGCACAAATTGCATCTATTCTGACAGCACGGCACGAGCTCACAGCGCTATCTGCTTGCTAGCCAGGGTTTAAAGTCCAAATTAAAGTTCAATTGCGCTGAAAGTGTTACTCGTCAGTTGCTCAGTAACATTTTTATGAGTTTTTTTTTTAAAAAAAAGGCATATGTGACTATGTGATACGTGCGACAAACATCATTTATAAATCTCATTTATAAATCATCATTTATAAAGCATTATTATATACTTTATAATAAGAATAATTATAAAAAGAAGAACCAATAAGATAAACCATATATTGTTGTTGTGTGTTTATTAGTCACGTTGAATCAATGAAAGCAGTTAAATCTTTTGTTTATTCAGCTAGCATTATAGAGATTTCTTCTGCGGGGTGTACTTCTGCGGGGAGTTTCCGCACGAGAGCGCCCTTTGGCCTTCGGATGGAGATTTACTGCTGATCACAGAACCTTGCCTCACTGACAATCGCAGCTTTTGCTTAATTGCGATTTCATTTCGATTTATCGAACAGCCCTAATAACAAATACAACAGCTCTATTACTACATTTATTATAACATTCACACATAGTGTTCAAATTGGGATCTGTAATATTTTTAGTTTTAAAAGAAGTCTCTTCTGCTCAGCAAGGCTTTATTTATTTGTCCAGTAAAAAAAAATACAAGCCTGATTCAAGAATGGGGTCTCAAAAATGGCCAAAAAATATTATTTTACTAATGTATAATTTTAAGTTAAATTGTGCTTTGTTGGTATAATGTCTACTAGAATGAAAAATGTTTAGTGTTAAGTAAATATTTTTAAATGGTTGTTCTGTTATTGATTTTTTTTTTTTCTTTGAAAAGCAGACAAAACAGTAAAAAGCATGTTTTGGCTATTTAATTTATGCAATGGTGAAAAAACTGGCAAAATACATTGGTGAAAAACGGACTTCGGCCCTGTGTTTTATTTTGTTCGGCTTCGGCCAAACATTTTCATTTCAGTGCATCCCTACCACACTACTGTTTCAAAATTTGAAGTCGGTAAGATTTATTAAATGTTTTTGAACAAAAATACAGTAGAAACAGTAATGGTATTAGTCTTTCTGGCCCAAATGTTTGATAGCATACTTGGGTGAATAAAAAGGTTGGTTGTACTACACAGCGGTACAGAGCATTCTGACATACAGATATTGTCCTCAGTGCCTCAGCTCTCACCTGGTATGTGTGCAGAATTTCCAAGAAGGATTTGTAGACCTCTGGCTGGCCCTGAAAGCGGTTCTTGATTTTGTTCACGTAGTTGATAGCATGGTTGAACTCCACAGGCTGGTTGTTCTGCAGCGGGGTTGAACCGGCAGTGCTGCTGCTGATGGGAGTGTGGGACTGGACTGAGGGCGAGCGTGGGGAGGCGTACGAGGGAATGGACGGATTAGGCTGGCTGGTTGGGGTAAGTGCAGGAGACTGCATTGGCTGTAGAAAATAAAATTAATTTAGACAACTTTGCAAATGTACAACCCAAGTATGTGCAGAGGGTAAAAACAACGTTTTACCTTGCTGATCTTGGCAGGGGTTGGCTGGCTAGGGATGACCAAGGCTGCAGTGCTGGTTGGAGCTGCTGTTTGGGTCTGGTGCTGCGCTGGCTGTGTTATGGGAAGGTTTTGAACAGAGATACCATGTGGGGTGATGTGGTGGATCTGGCCCGGAGTGGTCACGTTAACCAGATCATTGGTCTGAACCTCAATCTTGTAGCCAGGAGGCAGGAAGGTGTTGAAGCCCATGATGAGGTCTGGATGGCCCTTGAAGAGCTGGGAGACTCTGCTGATCACACCTGGTGTATCAATGCTGACAACACAAGGACGGTACATTTATGGTATTTGATCTGCAGTATCCTTGAGTCCAAGAACACATGATCATAAAAGTGCTTGCAAGAAAAGCACTGTATAGATAGTCCTTTCTCCTAAATTCTTAACACCAAGCATTAAAACCACTCCATTAAAACATTGTAATCATATTATTACTTAAGTTTAGTTTTTTATACTATAGAAATTTAATGCTGACAAAATCTCCCATTTACTAACACAGAACGACTACTGGCCATTCAAATCTAACCAACAGCGGCGATGGCATGCATAGCGATTTGTGACTCTCTTACATCTTTGTGCATATTGATTAGATTTTCTTGAACCTATTTTAGGACCCTATGAAATTGGTTTTATTTTTTCCCCAAATTCTGTTTTATTTTTTTTCCAAATTCTGTTTTTTTTTTAAGTTTTAATTTTTCTGGATTCTGTTTTAATTTTCTTGAACTTGTTTTTAATGGTTAAATTAAATTGTATTAATCAAAAAGCATGCCTAATCAATTAAAAATCAGGAAACTTTTACAATTTAACACCAATTTATTGAAACTTAACAAAAAAAATTTGTTTTAGAGGCCTATGAAATGTTTTATTTTTTCCCTCACATTATTTGTTACCCAAATCTGTTTAAGCATTATTTGAATGGATAAACAACTCAATTTATAAAAGTTTATTTTTACAATAGCCCTAATAAAGTTTTTTTTTGTTTTGTTTTTTTGTATATTAAAATTTTTCTGGTTATCAATTGAAGACATAAAACATTTAATTTATCTTTTAATCAAATGAAAGTTAAACAAATTCTTTATTTTTACGATTAAAATTAAAACACATAATGGTGGCCTAATGGTTAGAGAGTCAGACTTGTAACCTGAAGGTTGCAGGTTCGAGTCTCAGGTCCGGCAGTGATTGTAGGTGATAGAAGTAAACCACTGCGTCCTCAGTGTCTCAGACGTTGGAAATGAAGAGAAAATGACGAGAAAATGAAGACTCTTATGTTCAGTTTTATATCCAAACAGAGCATCGGGATTACTCACAAAACATTGTTGATGTTACAGTTGCTCGAGCGCAGAGAAAATGGAGGACAGCTTCCAACCGCTGAGGGTGGAAATTATAGCAATGCAGGGCTGTCAATCAAACCCCATGGCCTGGCCTTATGCAATGTGATGTCACACTGCATAGAGAATCAAAACGGCAGGCCTAGTGAGACTGATTTGGTTTAAAGGGGATTAAAAAATGAGGAGTGGGTGGGTTTTTATCATTGTAGGGTGGTTGTGTTCACACACTGCCAATACACATTTATGTCCAAACACCATGTAAAAGTGGATTTTGCATAATAGGTGCCCTTTAAAAAAAGTTTTAATTTTTGCAGTAGAGACGGGAGACGCTCAAAACCCCCAGAGCATCTCGCGCGCTTCAGCATGTGCTTAGTAAACAAAACCGCTCATCTGCACCATTCATTCACACAGAGGCATGCAGGACATGTAGGATTCATATCTTTTTGCGGCTTAAAATTTACAGATACTAGTCCATATCGCGATTTGATTTAAGTGTAATGACCTACTTTTGATTAATTCATCCAAGCTTTGACAAATTCCGTGACATTCCGCATTATGTCTGCTGTCTGCATGGAAATGCCCACTTGCGGGAAAGTTGCCACCTCTCTCAACTGTCAAATACCGCTACAACCTGAATCCCTCTAGTAGCTCAATTGGATTTACACAGCCATAAATGTTTATAATATACATTCAGTGTTTCCCACACGTTGATTTATTTGTGGAGGCCCGCCACAATATCCACATCGACTGCCACAAATACCCACCACCCCTCCCACCATCAGCTCCCGTGTCTCACACACACACACACACACACACACACAAGTGTGACTTTAGCACAATATTTAGCAACTTTCAGACCCTTTTAGCAGCTTTTTTTCTATAAAGGTTACATACTGACAAACCTAGCGACTTTTTGGAAAAAAAACCTTAGCTTTCATTCAGTTGGAAGAAGTTGCCTGTGTTGCCCCACGAGCGCGAGGTCTGACTCTCCCGGCATCTGTTCTGTGCAGCAGCGATTTCAGTTGGCCGTAATGCAGCAGACTCGTCAATAAATGAGTACAAAACAGTGTTTCCAAGCACGCTTAATGTCGCTTAAAGCACGCTTGTCGCTTAATGACTGTTTAGACTTTTAAATATGAACATAATTAGTCTGTTAATATGCTCATAATTTGTTACTCGGACGCAGGCAGTGCGCTGAATGAGGCAAAACAGTAATATAGCAAAAACCACCGCATATAGTCGCTTGTTAGTGTAGATGTATGTTGATTTTTTGATCGCGATTATAAATCAGGATTTAAGGAATATAGTGAGTGATTCCTGGTTAACATTTACAAATGGGTCGTGACGTTTAGTCACTGTATACTTGTTTTATGTATGACAACAGAAAATGTAAATGTGAACAGCTTTATTGGGCATTCAGCTGTATTACAGTATGTGACAGTTCACAGAGTAGAGCAGGGGCCAGTTGTATAAACTTAGCCACCAAGTTAAGACTAGGGATGCACCGAATATTCGGCCACCGAAAATTTCCGGCCAAAAATGGCCCAAAAGTGCATTTTCGGTTTTCGGCCGAAAGACTTTCATCACCGAAACAATACAGCCGAAATGTTGTGATGACGCAAACAGAAACCGCGACCTGCACGTGCTTGTCTGAAGCAACATGTCTGCGGTGTGGACGGATGTTTTCAAATGGAGCGGCATTTAATGCACAGAGCCGTAGTTCACTGACAAGCTACGCAATATCACGTTCAATATCGCAGGCGATTCATCTGAGATTCTGAGCGTGAATTGCGTGGCTTGTCAGTGAACTACGGCTCTGTGCATTAAATGCCGCTCCATTTGAAAACAGGTGATGAAGATTTAGCGCTAATCACAGAACCGGCTTTACTGACGAGATGCGCATGACTATCGCATGCAAAATGTCGTGCAGCCCTACCTGAAATCCAAACATTCCGATCGCTACGCTGAATATGAGAGGAACGCGGCACAGAAAAGGAAAACGCCTCCGAGCACGCCCACTCCGTCTGTGGTGGACGTTTTTGAAAAGGCAAGGAAGTTTCCCAGTGATGGTGTCAAGGCAAAGGGCATAAACATACACAAAAGTTAACATATGGGCTATAGCAGTCTTTGTTTTGATACACTATTATGTTGAAGGCCTACAGAGAAAATATTATTGTATCTTTAAGCAGTTGCACTTGTTCTGAATGTACTTTCTTGTAGTAGTCCTACAGAGAAAAATTTAAAATGCACTTGACCTAAATGCACTTTGTTTTTATGAGAGAACATTTAATTTTACAACCTTTCAGCAGGCCAGTAGGCCTGTACATTATTATTTAATGTACACAGGAGTGGGGTCAAGTTAAACATTTTAGTTTGAATTTTATTTTATACTGTGCATTGTTGCAATGTGCCAAATAAATATTTGCATAATTTGTAATTGATTTATTCTTTGAAACTTTAATATTAATTTATGCAATTGCAATGCCTTGATTTTAGTAAAGTACACAGTCATGGCCATACATGCAATGGTACTAATAATTGGCATAATTTCTTTCGGTTTTCGGCCTTGGTTTCCTCTTTTTCGGTTTTCGGTTTCGGCCAAGAATTTTCATTTCGGGGCATCCCTAGTTAAGACTGTGTCTAAAGTAGTTTGATCAACAAGCAGTTACCAAAGGGGTAACCAGTCTTACTTTTTCAATACAAATAAGACCAATCTACCTTTTCATAACTGAATTAAAAAAGTTATGATCAGTCTTTAAGAAAAAGAATTAGATGACTAACTTTTTAAGACTAGTCTAAATGGTTTCTGCAACTGGCCCCAGATCTGAAGTGGCAAAACTTGTCTGAACGCAAACCTGACTGTAGTAACTAACAGTAATGACAGTAACTCGCAACTGAGCGGGCAAACCACTGATGCTAATGCGCTCCAGTTACTTATAGTATTAGAGGAGGGCCATGCTTAGTGGCTCCAGTGTGTCTGAGACGTGATTTCAGGACCTCCCAAAAAAAAACAAAAAATGGTGAAAAACTGTTTAATGGTCTAACTCTACAATTTAGTACTACATAGTTCACAGTCTTTATAACGTGTCTTCAGTAGACATGTGCCAATATTCGGTAATGTGATATCACGGTAATGAATATGCACGATATTGTTATCCTGGGCAATTCAAAATACCATGAATAATTATTTATCACAAATTATTCCGATTTTTTGAATGCATTTTAAGAATATTTTTCCCATCAACTGGTCACGGTCCACAACACTGTTGTGTGAAAGATGTGTGCACACTCTGATGTAAACAAGCACGGATGAGAAGTGCATGGCGCAGTGGTCTCAAACTCAATTCCTGGAGGGCCACAGCTCTGCAGAGTTTCTCATCACGGTCTCAAAAACTGTTGTGCTTTGTTGTTGGGCTGTGTATCACTAATAAAGTCACGATACGATACAGAGGCCACAATATGATACGTATCACGATACAGGACTGCACTGAATTTCACCTCAGAAGAATTTAGTAAAACAGCTGTTTATTAAACACTGCATACTATAGGGCCATTGCTAACTACAGGCAGAGCAGGCAGTTGACGTCTGCATTACGAAGGGCCTCCATAACTGTACCACAGTACAATATAGATAATGACATATGTTTCATGTTTACATTGGGCACTCCCCACCAGGTACACAATTCTGATTGCTTGCATCTTGTTTTTAAGCCTCGTTCTAATAAACTTATATTGTAATGTACTCATTTTAATACATTTTTAAAAATCATCTTAACATTGCTGGTAGGTTATCATTGCACAAATTAACGCACTCTCTACATTTAAAAAATAAATAGAAGAATTAGAAGAGTTCTAAACTAATGCGCTGTCTTCACTGTATCTAACACATTCACTCAAACAGATCACGCTGCAGCCGCACACAGACATTCAGCAACACAAACTTTTTAGCGCTGCCTAGGGCTGGGCGATATGGCTGAAAACTGTATCACGATATCAGTGTTTCATATCGGTCGATATCGATAATTATTGATATTTTTTATGACCCATTTAAAATAAGGACCAGGAGAAAGATATATTACATTTAAACATTTTTATTTTAAACTTAACCTTCCTCTGATCATAATCCCCTCAGTTATTAAGACAGAAATGTAAACAACCATGGAAAACTCAAATAATTAAAATGTAAACATAAGTCTAAAGTCACAATGAACACTTAACAATTATCTCTTAACATTTAAGGTGCAAAATGAAAGAAAATGTAAGAAATGTTTAATAAAGTGTAATAAAATAGTGCAAAGTGTTAAATATAAACAGAGAAACCTGAGAATTTTGTCCCAAGTTTAGTGGTAGGAAGTTCACTAGCTGTTCACCTTCTGGTGAATAAAGTGTTTTTAAAATATGTGCAGTGTTTTGTAAACATAAATAAAACTGAGGTAGTTCGTGGTATTACCAGTCTTGGCAGGGACGACGGTCTTGCATAATTTGCAGACGACATTGGTCTGACTACAGTCAGACTTATAATATCCAAAAAACTGCCATACTGGCGAGCTGACTTTTCCTCTTTTATTTACAATTTCCTCGCTCACTGCAACCTCTGTTTTCTTCCGAAAAAGAATAAAAAATATCGAACGTTTTATCGAACACATTTTTTATTGATATCGATCACGTGTCTATCGCGATACATATCGTTATCGTTTTATCGCCCAGCCCTAGCGCTGCCCCGCAATTTTATCAGTAAAATAGCTTAAACGCTCAAGAGCTACATTATCTTTCTCAACAAGGAGCCGGTAACATCATTGTTTCTAAAGGAATTTAAGCCACAGCTTCACTGTTAATAGAGAAACATACACAGCCTCTCCCTCTCTCTTGTAAATGAACAGTTGTTGAATATCGAAGATATTTAAACTAAAAGCTAACCGGTGTTTTCAGAAAGCAAGTGCGTTTATCCACAGTGGAGAGAGAGCACGTGCACATGGTTGCCAGGTTGACAAAGATAAGTAACACACTTAGCAGATATTTCCGTATTGCTCAAGTGGGAGGCTCTGTTTCAGGGATTACATCTCTTTATATCAGACAACCCAGTTGTGTTCCTCTGCGGCCAGGTTAAACCTTATTGTAGCCTATATATTATGGTCTATTCATTATTTTTTAGAAACCTCGCGCTTTTCTACTCCATTATAAACGCTTCTCTTGAATTCAAATTAAGTGTGGTCACTGCTGCACATGTGCCACAATATCGATACAGAGACAGCTGTATCCATACTCGTATCAGCAAATCTCTGTGACGATACATCGTCGTATCGATATTTTGAACACAGCACTACATTGTTGGTTCTCACACTCTGAGTGTAATGAGCAGCTCTAATTTAACATTTATTTTCTTCAAAGCATTCAAAACATTTTTACTTACATCTGAAAATGCAGAACATTTGAAAACAAGAATAGAATTCATTAGTAAATCAAAAACAAATTTTAAAAGAAAATAAATATAATACTGTTCTTCCAAAATAAATGAAGAATTACTCTCTTCAGTGCTTGGTCTACTGGCACAAACAATTCTTCTCTATCACGGTCAATGAAAGACGGGCCAGAGCACAAAAGCAGCCACAAGCACATACAAAGACAGGTTAAGTGTCTCTCAGCTACCTTGGCTGAGGATAAAGTCCCAAGGGCGCTCACCAAAACTAGACCAACCCATTCGAGGTGAGGAGCTAGACCGAACTAGAAGGGACAGAAACAAAACAAGCCCCAAGAACAAAAAAAATCTAACAAAAACAAAACTCAAACTGACCTTTGAGACTTGAACTCCTTCATGATATCCAGGAAGTCATTGTAGACCTGCGGCTGATTGCCAAACTGAAGTTTAACTTGATCCAAATAGGAAAGAGCATCTTCAACCTGAAATTACATACATCTCAGCTCTCCAGCAATCCATCTCAACTAACGCAAATAATTCCCAAGCTCTTCTAAACAGATCTCTTACCTTGAGCCTTTGAAACTGCTGCTGACCCAGTGTTGGGGCAGGGGCAGGGGCAGGGGCAGGAGCAGGGGCAGGGTTAGGGGTAGCATGAGAGTGACCCTGGCCAACAGGCTGGACAGCTGGCCCATGGTGATGAGGCCCAGTATGCACAGTTGAATTGCTGGTATGTCCATGTCCACCAGAACTCTGGGTCATTGACAACTGTTAGAGCAGAAGGAGAAATGGTTAATTATCAGGCCTGCTTACATAAAGTGAAATGCCATTTCCCTTTAACAATATGTGATGAATTCTCATTCTTACAAATTTCAATATATCCCAGAATGGTTCCTTTTGGGCCAAAGGAACACTTTATGAAAAAAAAAAAAAAAAAACCAAACCTCACTCACAGCAAGGTTTCCAGCCATTCATAATTACTGGATAAGTGATTTTACTATTTCTTTACAGAAGTTGCACTCTTGAATGTCTTGCCAGTTAAATCTTTAAAAAGCAGAGTGTAACTCAAAAACACACACACACAAACACACACACAGTGGTGGCAAAAATTGTTAGAACACCTGACAGATCTGAAAATATGATTTCTTTTCATAATATTCATGATACATGCAGAGGGTTGCTCTGAGCACAACAAATATCAGATAAAGTGAGTCGTACTGTTTTTTTTTTTTTATCCACTTTTAACTTAAATATTTGGTACGTCCACCTTTTGCAGCAATTACAGCAGCACATCTTTCTGGCACAGTGTCAATATATTTCCTGAGAACTTCAACACTAATGTTATCCCATGTCTTCTACAACTCAAGCCAAAGGCTTTCCTTTGAATGTACAATACATCTGTCCAGTTTATTTTCCAACTCGCCCCAAATTTGCTCGATGAGGTTGAGGTCTGGACGGTTAGTCATTTTCAATGTTCCAGCAGAGTCCTTCCATCGCAGGAAGTTCGGCAATAGTTTGTTTTATGAGCATTGTAATGGCCAGTTCAACAAAAACAACTGAAATCTTTTAAATATTTCAAGTGTTCTTAGAATTTTGTCTACTGTGTGTATATATGTATGTATATATTCTGTATATACATATTCTGTAAATAAAGTTAACACTCTACTATTTATGTTTATTTATAATATTTAATACAGAAAAATATAAACGACATATTTCCCAAAATAATGCAAAACTGTTGATGACTTTTGTACCTGATAGGTCTGTGAGACAGAGTACTGCATGCTGGACGATGGCTGCATGTTGTCTGGTGCAGTCTCGTAGAGGGAGGAAGCAGAGTTGAGGACGCGGTGCTGAAAGCTGTCCACACCCCCGGGGAGCCGCCGCTGAGAGCCGATCACTGTGTCCTGATCCTCCAAGCGCCGCTTCATTATGTACTCATGCTCCTCACTGCGGCGGAACCTACAACCAAAAAACACAGCAAATATTCATACGAAAGTTACCGCTAAAAATACACAGTAAAAAAAAAATGTAAAAAGTTGAGCCAACTTAAAATTAAGGCAACCAGCTTCAGCAGATTTTTGAGTTCTCAACTTATTTTTGTACGAGAACTTTGAATTGTCTCAACTTTTTGCTGTATAAACTTAAAACAGCAAGTTGAGAAAACTCAAAAATCTGCTGAAGCTGGTTGCCTTAAAATTTTAAGTTGGCTCAACTTTTTTTTTATTATTTTTTTTTTTTTTACAGTGTACATACACAACCAGACAAAAAGTTAGACAGTTTCTTATGATCTTAAACAGTTTGGAACAACAAAATACCAAAGCTCTGGGTTAACTATTCCTTTAAAAAACTAAAAATTATCTAAAGTAATCAGTTTTGTAGGCAAATACATGTAGTCATATATCGACAAAACTAATAAGAACTCTTTTAATATGTGAACTGGACTGGATAGTGAAATCAAACAAAGTATCAGGTGGCACTTCATGAAGTTTGGTTGAGAAAAGCCCAGAGGGTTACTATGCAGACTCTAAAACATATGATAGTTTTAATTTGTTCACTATTTTGTCACTGGACAATTTTCAAACTTCCATGTGTGCAATTTCATAGTTTCAATGACTTCACTAATATTCCAAAATGTACCAACAATGACTGCATAAATAATGGACATACTCATTTTTTGGATGAATAAGGCTTATTCATTCCTTACTACTACAGGCGTGTCCAGTTTTTTCTTTTTTGTCTACAAATCAGTTTATAACTGGTTTGGCTAATGACATTTAGTACCGTTTATTGATGCATAATAATAACCCGAAAGCGTTTAGCCCACAATGTCTTGAAAAACGCAACGTGTCAGCAGCTTGCTGAGAGGAGCTCCACTTTATAGCTTCGTGTAAAGTTATAGTGACACCTGTCAGATGCACTCGACTGCCAAATAATGACGCTCACTCGATGTCTGATCGACTTGGTTTTAAACTGTCCATTATTTTTTCCATATTTAGCGCAGATTAGCTAACAGCTACCGCGATGCTATGAGCGCTGCCATTACTCACATGAGACTGCGACAAAACTTTAAACAATGTTGCAGTTTTCTATGAACCTGTGTAGGCGGAGAGTGGTGTGTAAACAGTTACACTAAGGAAAACATGCTAGGGCATGTGCGCTGTCTCACTTTTATTTGAATGGCTAAAGTGTGCTTTATGCAACCGGACAGTTTCGCGTCGTCTGAATGTGTGTGTGTGTGTGTCAGGCCTGAGACTATATGACCCACACACTTCACAACAAACTGTAATGCAACGTAAAACATGCTCGGATACACGTAAGTTATTATGCATTTAAATATGTACGTATGCATGTTTACTAGTGGACATCAAAACGCGCTTGATCAAACCAGCAAACCTTCTTGAACCCATACGAGGCGTAAAAAGAGGCGGCGAACAGTAACCGCCTCTGTCCGATGCAGAGTTCAGACCAACACAAACTGATCACGATAAAATGAAAAAAAACAAGATCCGACCACCATCGCGTCCCAAATCGATCAAAAACGGCAAATAACATCTAATAACCCTCCAAACAACGAAAACATGTGATAAGGCAGTTTGGTTAGCACTCGATGTTGCCAACTGTTTGTAGCTACAAATCAGGAAGTCCTACTGAATGGTTTCTACCGGTAAACATACAACTGCTCAGTGATCAAAGCAGCACTGTTATACGGTAGTTCAGAAGACACCAATAAGCCAGTACTGATTGCTGACAGGTCAAAGGCAGAGAATGATAGTTAGACCTTCAGGATGAGCAGCTGATCAACAGAGCAGAGCTTAAAAACCTTGTGTAGCCATTCAGGCTAAGTGCGGCTAGCTAGCGCCTCGACAAATACTCTTATATAATCACTAGCTTGACATGCATCACTAAAAAAAAAAAAAACATGATTTAATGTCGCTATCTTTGAATTTCACGTCACCCGGGTGATTTACTGGCCATTTGGAGATGATAGCGGTTTAAGCGTCATTAACTGTGAGAGTTAGCTACTTTTAGCCTGAATGAAGCACTGCGACGACGACAGCTAGCGAGCGTCCGCTAGCACGCAGAGCCAACTCACCCCGCAACAGACTCCGGATCACTTCTTTCTGCTCCGCCGAGAAATCAAAGCCTATGAAGCCTGGTAACAGCGCTCTCAAACGTTGAATCGTGTAAGGTTCGGATTTGAATGGCAAATTAAAATACACGTAAGCACCATTCAGTCAAGGCGCCAGACCTCAAATTGCATGCTAGGTTGCTAATTGGCTAACATGGGAAAACAACCTCAGCAGGAGGATCCTCTCTGTCGGGGGCGTGGTCTTGGAGGAGGCGGTACCAACAAACTCCAACCGAAAACAGCGATTGGTGGAGCGCTGGTGAAATTCGAATATATCAGATTTCTGCAGGATTTACCCTCCCGCCTCCTCTGACAAAAGGAATAGTAATGGCGATTTTGATTCATCTTAAGGACTCGACTCTTTTGAATCCGTTCACTAAAGATTCATACTGATCTGTTCGCTGTTGCATTCATTGATTTCTTTTGCAGGTTACATTTCTTATGGTTCCTTGCAATTGCATTCTTCCCTACTATGTAGCAGTGTTTTGGAGTAACTAGTTACATGTAACGGAATTACGTAATTTAATTACAATATCAATGTAACTATAAAAAATTATGTAAACTACAAAAATTGTAATTAAATTGCAGTTACATAATGATAATGTTAACTATTACAAAGGCAGTGGTGTCTATGCTTTAAGTAAGGAATAATTTACAACGGACCATTGAATTATTAGAAAAATAATGCAGTACCGAAGGCGGTGATGCGGTCTCGACGCACCGAAGTCAATTATTCCGCTTATACTACGGTTGACACACCTCAAGACATCGATCAGATGATATATTTCAAGGCATTCGTCTGGTATTTCTACTGAAATCGCTATTGCGAGTAGGATTATTGCTTCCGCATCTCAGCCAACGCCTCCGTTGCTAATTCCAAAATGTCATTTTAAACCTAGTAACGGAGGCTTGAGCCATTAATAACAGATTAATGCAGTTAATACAGTTAATAACTAAGTTATGAGAGAGAGAGAGAATCCTCTGTGCGTCTCTCAGTAGTGTTCGGCAGCAATGTCTCTATAGTGAAACTTAGTTCTTTTTGTTAACGAACAGCGCCGTTATTGTTACCTCGCTTGTGAGAAGTCATATAGTTTTTTTGTTTACTATATTTATTTGTTTGGTCAGTGTCGTTGTGGGTTTTGGTTATTTTGCTGTTGTAAGACCTTTGAAATAACAGAAATCATTTGGCGAAGTGATGTGGTCTGAGCTGGCAGGTGATATGAGCTGCCTGGAACTACGTTCGCAGTGCGTTTTCCCTGAAAATAATTGCACACCTAGAATGTTCGTCAACCAATCAGATTCAAGCATTCAAAGGCCCAGTAGTCTAATATTAAATAACCTTAAAGTCATGAAGGATTTTGAAAGTCGGGCAGTAACTTAATCAGTGTTGAGTACTACTGTAAGGTTAACCCTGCCTGGTTTAAATGTTTCAAAATGATTAACAGTTGAAAACATTCATTAGAAATTTAGAAATGTAATAAAATGTAATCAGTTACATTACTTTAATAAAGTGATTAAAATAGTTACACTACTTATAACATTTTAAATAGGGTAACTTGTAATCTGTAACCCATTACATTTCCAACGTAACCTTCCTAAACACTGCCATGTACTATGCAAGAAATACGTTCAGTGATATGAAAAACGTACTTAAACAAGGGCCGAGAAGTCAGATGGGTGACCTGTTAAATAGCTCTTTACCTGGAAAGCATCTTTTTTCTACAAACATTTAACAAACATTTCCTTTTTATTTGCAGACGGTTAGAATTGAATGTTAAAATATGGTAATGCGGCCACAAAAAGTCTTCTGTGTGTTCAGAGTGAATCATTGAATCATTCACTTAGAGACTTTTAGGCTGATGATGCACTGGGCAACTTTTTGGGCAATGTTGCCGTCAAAGGGCCACCAGGTGAGACACAGGCCCAAGACTGATCTTAATTATCCAGATAGAAATTTGTTACCCATTCTCATTGGAAAAGTGCCCAAGCAACATTGCTCAAAAAAAGTTGCCCCGTGTGTCATCAGCCTTAGTCATTTTGTCAGTCTGTTATAACTATTTTAAATGGCTAAATTAAGAGTTAAAACAATGCCCTTACAACATTTTTACAAATTCCCATCAGTTGAACATCTGTCGAACAGAAGGAATGTCAAACCTCTTCTGTTCTGCTCTGAGTCTCTTTCAGACTCATTTAGTGAAGTGGGCGTATTCATTCAATATGTCCAACCAATGAAATGCTCCATAACAGACCGAGGACGAATCCTGTTTACTTGTGCTACAGCTGCTTTTCAAACTCAAAGCAGAAAAGCAGTCACGTGACAAAAATGGGAAAGACCTCAGTGAATTAAAAATATCAGTTTATGAGAATTCATTGCGAAATCCTAGCTAGTAGTAGAACTAGGGCTTCTAGCACAAACGCATAAAAATAACAAAGTGGTTTACTTTTATTTTATAAATGGTCAACAGTCTCAGGCTCTTATAAACCAGGAGCTTTCAAACTAGCAACGTAATTGAGTCATTAGAAACGTTTGAAAAAGTGTAAAATGTATAAATAAACAAACATAAATTAATAAACACAGTACTCTAAAGTATTTTTTAGACATTTATGATATTAATTTATAATTTAATATAACAATTTATCGCAATATAAATTGTGTATTTGTACAAGAATCTGTATGCACACTAGGCTAATCTGTTTGGTGGGGGTCCATGGTTTCTAAAAGATTAAAAAAAAAAAAAAAACATGTTGGAAGCAGGAAAAATGGGCAAGTGATTCTGATGAGGGCCACATGATGGCTAGACGACTGGGTCACAGCATCTCCAAAACTGTACGTCTTGTGGGGTGTTCCAGGTATCCAGTGGTTAGGACTTACCAAAAACAGAAGGTACTGTGCTTCCTTACATGATGCAAGGAAGGACAATCAGTGAACCAACCTCAGGGTCATGGGTGCCCCAGGCTCATTGATGTACATGGGAAGGGTGCAAAAACAGGGTATGCAGTATATATAATGCATATGGGCGCCACACAGGGCCATTTTGCTAAAATCATTCTTGCATGAAAATCTTCTTTAATAAAACATAATTTAACTAAAAAAAAAAAGATTATTTGTTGAAAATAAATAAAAGCGTGCAAACTACCAAAAATTTTGAATTCAAAATGGGTAATTTGTGTGATTCGTGATGCAATGAGTTTTTGAAAACAGTGCTAAACTTTGACAAAAAGTGATTGTTTTGTTATAATAGTGATTTTCTAATGTCTAAATATAAATCCTAAAGCAAAAACAATATTATAATATAAATGGCAGTGGTATCGTCATTTTTTTTTTCCACCAGGCGGCAGAAATCTTCCACTTAATCTTGCATGAATTATTTTCTTTATAGTGAATTTTACAAAAATATGCATAAGGCAAACAAAATTTAAAAATACCATAAATTCCTCCAAAACTGCTTAACTAAAATGTAAGCAATATATATGTTTTGACTGAAAAAAAAATACTGATCATGCATACCCCTTAGCACATGTGCAGTTGCGCGCCTGGGCTAGCCCTTTCCAATCACACAGAAGAGCTAATGTAGCTCATATTGCTGAAAAACTAAATGCTGGCCATGATAGAAAGGTGTTAGAACACCAATGCAGTGCATTGCAGTTTGCTGCGTATTGGGCTGTGTAGCTGCAGACTGATTAGAGTGTCCATTCAGACCCCTTTCCACAGCCGAAAGCATCTAAATAGGCATGTGAGTGTCAGAACTGGACCACAGAGCAATGGAAGGAGGTTGTCTGGTCTGATGAATCACATTTTCTTTTAGATCTGGTGAATGTCTGGGTCCATGTGCATTGTTTACCTGGGGAAGTGTGGGCAGCAGGGTTCACTAAGGGAAGAAATCAGGCATGCAGAGACAGTGTTCTGCTGGGACACCTTTGGTCCTGACATTCATGTGGATGTTTCTTTGACTCCTACCACCTACGTAAATATTGTTTCAGACCATATAAACCCCTTCATGGTGTTCCTGGATGGCAGTGGTTCCTTTAACCAGATAATGCACCCTGCCACACTGCAAATTGCTCAGGAATGCGTTAAAGAACATGACAAAGAAGTCAAGGTGTTGCCTTGGCCTGTAAACATTCCCAAGATCCCAATCCAATTGAGCAACTATGGGATGTGCTGGACCAACATATCCAATCCATTGAGGCCCCATCCTCCAACATGCAGGACTCAAAGGATCTGCTGTCTTGGTGTCAGACACCACAGGACATGTTAAAGGTCTTGTGAAGGCCATGTCTCAATACATCAGAGCTGTTTTGGCAACATGATGGGGACCTGCATGATATTAGGCTGGTGGTTTTAGTGTTGTGACTGATCAGTGTAAACAATACAGCAGACATTGAGAAATACAAGGCTCTATTTGGAATAGCATACTACCATACGTACTATTGCTACAGTATGCACATTATGCAGTTTGTCTGTATGCATGAAGCACTGTATCCAACAATACAGTCCGCTTGACTTGACTTTGCATTTTCATTATGATGGATGAGCCAGAAGTAATTTTAAATGTATTCTTCGAGTCATCATTTGATCTGACTGCTAAATGTGAAGACATTTTTACATAAACTAGGCCATAAAAATGCAAAACAAACATTTTATTGCTAAGATGAAAAATGGATGCAACTTGCTGAATTAAACCAAGGGGTGAAAGATTTGCCTGGTTAGCATGACTCTCTTAGCTCAGGTTCGAAGATGACACAACTACACCATCTGGACTCAGAAGCATTTTTAACATCGATGGTGTTCTGCAACATCTGAAAAAAAATTATTTCATGATATTATAGTAGATGTTTTACTATAGTTTCCAATTCTCAGAATAGTTGCTTGTGAAGGTTTTGGGACTGTGCACATTTTTGTGGTCCCATCATGGCTTCGTGTGGCTCCAATGTAATTAGTCACATGGCATTTATGGCTCAAGGTGATTGACTCAGAACAACCTGGCAGCAGAACTATGAGCCGTCATGAGCAAAGATGGCTGATTTCAGAATTAATTCTACGATTTCATCGAAATCATTGAAAAGTTGTGGAAACGGTGACAACGTCCACATGCTCATTAGTTTTCACTCTATAGGCATTGTGAGAGTAATGAGATTAATGTGTGCCAACAAATAGATTTCTCCAATTATTATATCCTAGACATCTTTACTTTGATAGGATGATATGACAAAAGTCATGATAAAAGGTCATGACTCAAGTGACATTTATTGTGGTATAACACCAAGAATATATATATATATATATATATATATATATATATATATATATATATATATATATTTTTTTTTTTTTATTTTTTTTTTATGATTTTATTTTGACATGACAGAGAACATTGGTGATTCTGGTAAAGTTGTGAGGAACAGTGCTGTATGGGGGGACCCACAACAGCAGAGGGAGACAGAGTAATTTCTGTGTTGTTAATCTCTCTCTTTAAGGACGGAGTAAATAAAATTAGCTTCCTTCCATGTTATTGAATCAACAATAATGATTTGCACAAAGGGGCATTTTCAACTGGTGCAGTAGGTCTAAATTTATACTTGTTCACAATCAGCTCTGGCATTTTTTCTCAGTTGCTCACACATTCTAAACTCATTCTGTTAGTCAAACAAACCATAATTTCATTTTCTAACACCAGGACTAATTTCTCAAAACTATAAACACTATTCCTGATTAAGTCAAACTGCAAGGGTTTTTTTTTTTTTACATTTTTTTATTACAATTATAATTACACATTCAGCATGTAACACCATATGCTATTGTAGAAAGCTCTAGCATGCATTAATCATCACGCCGTCACAATTCTCACCATGGAAATGTCAGAAAAGCTCAATTTTTCACACACCAGTCAGGACCTCAAGATCTAGTGTCACAGGTGAGTTCTTGGAATTACACAAACAATGGAAAATATGCTCAAGGGAGAGGAGGCGGGTGAGCAGCAGGAAAGGCAATGAGAACAGTTTGTCTCTGACGAGATTTGTGCTAGTTGACCATGTCCTTCTCTGTATAAGATTGGAAGGTATATGACAGAAATCTGAATGAGCAGGAAATCATTTTGCAAGTAATTGAGGTTGTTCAGAAGAATGTTGCATTGGAGTCTTGCTGAAGTTTATAAGGCCTAGCGGGGCTACTTCCCACCACTGCTATAGCTACAGTGCTGTAACATTTACTGTGGTGTAGATGAGATTCTCTGATGTGGCACAGACAAAATGCTGATTCGGGATAACTGAGATGTCACATTCTTATATGGCCTTTTTTTTTTTTCTCATGCTGCATTTTTTTTTTTTTGAGTAATATTTTTACATAATATTTTAACACTTTTTATGATGAAAAAGTTTTGTTTTTTTTTAGTTTTTTTTATTTCAGAGTGTGTAGTGTGTGTGGATGGCTTTGTAAGCCTTTTGAAGGTAAAATTTCATTTAGATGAAATATAACTACATAAAATACAAAACAATCTGTGGATGGTTGCTTGGGTCCCTTTCTAAGTAAGAAGATCTGGTCCAGCATAAACTGCAAAGCAGACTAGACGTCAAAAGTGTTTATTAATTACATTTAACAATTTTACAATTAATATTACTCCACACATAATAAATGCTCTGTAAAAAAAATGTCAACTTTCCTTTAAAAAAAATATTTCTACTACTGCACCAGACACTCATATATTATGCATGGTGTATCTAGTGGGTTATGTGAATGTACTTTTATATTTTTATTTACTTGTGGTACGCTCACTGTCACATTATTTTGAGGCCAAACACAATGTGTAGGCACCAGCATGTGGTATGTATTTCTTTTTTATTTCTTGTCTGGCTTAGAATCTATGGTAATAATTTGCCAAACTGAATGTAAGGATGTATTTTCGCAATAGTTTGTATTTACAGAGAACTTAAAGCGGGCACAAAGCGGAAATTGTGACTATCTTTTATGAATGAGTAAAAATGTAAGACAGGACTTCTTGTCCTGGAATGGGTTGGATTGTTGAATTTCTGTGACTTACAGGTTGTTGGAGGGAAGAGAATATTGTTGTGAGTAAAGACGAGAGGGGTTAGGAAGTTAATGTTTTTGATTAACGTATAGGGTACATACATTTAAAACAAATATTTGTGCATGGATACTGCAATATTCCATCAAAAAAATAAAGGTCCATTTTTATTTCATAGCGACTTTAAGTGTCATTAATGTGTCATTACATTATCCTTACATTATCATATCACTGTGGCAATAGTGCCACCTTTTCATTTTAGTAAATGAATAAATTATATGCTATGACCAAACAATGAAAGAATGTACTTACAATAACATTGGTAATTACTGCTAAATTTATCATTATTACTCACCATATTATTTCTAGTTCTGTTGCTTTGTGTTGCCTTTTGTTGGTGTTGTTGTTTTTGTTGTCTTGGCCCTTCCATATGTCATCTTTACAATTCGGTTTAAAATTGTAAAATCGCAAATGCTTCATCCTCAAAAAAAAAAAACAGGGGTACCAAAATACATTGTCATTTTTAATTAGTGGTGAGCTGAGAGGTTTCAGCAGTGAGTGCAATATGGCACTGTGGAAGTTTCTAGGGCAAGTGAGTGAAGCCGGTTATAGTGGCCAGTCTGGTGCAGGAACAGTTGTTGGCGTGTGAGTGTTGGTGCTGTTCCAGAGCACCAAAGACAACAGTTGCTGCCTGTGAGAGAAACATTCTGCTCCAGAAGTGACATTTGCACCCTCAAGAAGCTGTTATTAAAACATGTTTTTAGACATTAAGAATTTAACTATTGTGTTTTAAAATTTTAACTCTATTTACGGAGATGAAAAACAATCACTGAGGCAAATTTAGAAGACTGGCAGATGGAGGAATGATATCATGGCCATTAGGGAAAACATCAGATGGGAGGTCAGTAGAACAGTTGGGTTTGATCTTGCCCTAGCAATGTTTTCATCCAAGAAGAGTCCCTTTTGAGAGGATCTTCTAGACCCAATTCAGTCTATTGACCTTTTTCCATCACCTTGAAGAAATATTTCTTCCAAACATTTAGCATTTTGTTATTACCTCAGCCTCACATTGTCCCAAACTTCCATGCACAAGATTTTTGGTAAACTATTCTTCAGCAAATTGTAGTCAGGGTTATTTTGGAGCAGTGGCACAATTACACACAGTCATTGTGGATTTTTACTCTTGAAAAGACTAAAACTCCTGTAATTATTTTCGCACATTACTTCAGCTCTGTTTTTAAGGGGGTTTAGCTAATGAGATGTTGATTCTGCAGAGAGGTCAGTTCACTGAGGGTCTTCTAGGTGAGACTGGCACAGATTTATTTGGGACAAGTCCCAATCCACTGTTCTAGAAGTTTGTAATGAAGAAATTCTGTGGTCTGTAGAGGGCCATTGACCTTGTATATTCAGAGGTAATTAGTGAGCCACATTACTCACTGCTTCCTGGAAACAAAAAGCCTACTAATTTAGATGTACTGTTGTGTTTTTTTGTTTGTTTGTTTTTTGATTATGAATGTATATAATGTTTGTTTCAGCCTGCCTCTGACCATCTGAATTAAATGTGCTCTTTTGTGCTTCCCTCTGGTCTTTGCTTGTTGAATAGATGTTGGCCGTATTGAGTAGATGCAATGGCGAGGTAAATATAGCACATAAAAATGTAAAGCAGAGGTGCTGCACAGCTTTCTGTGGTTGAGGGAGACAAGTTGTCTTGATTACGTTAAGCCAAGCAGTGTGAGGGATGGATGCTGGCTCATCTCAAGATATCTGATTACCTGAGATAGACTACTTGAATGAACTGGCAAAGGCCCTGTTGTGGACTTGAAAGTGTTATGGCATCATGCTTATTGGATGCTGTCAGGCAGGCCAGCACAATCAATTCACAATTTGTCCAGGAATGATATCGACTTGATTCCCATATCAGGGTGGTTCTAGATAAAAGCAACTAATGTTTTGAATATTCTTTAAAGGGTTTTCTGATTAGTATTGCACACAAAAAAGACCTGTACTATCAAATATTCCAATTATTTCTTAACTTGGTCTAAGGGTGGACAGGTTATATACTTCAGCTGGGAAGTATTCCAAAGTTCCAAAGAAATTGGAAGCTATATTTATTGTTGTTAGTGTACAGGCAGCATATATAATAACACAAATACATCTAGACTTTCAGAGCAATTTAGTGCCTTTTTTTTGCGAGCAGTAAACATAATGCTGTGATAGATCTTAAATTGTGCATGATTCTCCATAAAATGTCTTCTATCATTATGCATTTGTGGGTTTTTTCTGTATATTGTCAGTGTTTTGTGTTCATACTCTTTGCACTTTCTTGACAAAATTCATTAAAATATGAACATAACCCACATACATCTATAACAATGAATCCCCCATGTCAATTACTTTATTGCCCTTCATGATGACTCCTTGTGATAGATCTTAAATTGGGCATGATAGTCCATAAAAATGAAGCATTATAAGCCTTGTAAATCCTCTCTTGTGTGACTGTATCAAAATAGGTGAAATATAACAGCAACACACATTTTATTAAACAGTTTAGGCAGAGGTTGCAGGTGTTACATGTGAACATTATGTGAAAGTAAGGCAATTTGAAAGGCTGCAGGCGTAAAGTGAATACATAAGTGAAAGATTGCATGAAAATAAAGATGACAGAGTAGATTTACTGAATGGTGCATAAATTATTTATGGCCACACAACAGATGCTTTGCAACAGTCCAGTAACTCTGGTTCTCTGTAATTTTTGCCATTGTGACCTCTTCCTTTTATGTATTGACTAAATATTGTGGCACGATTTGAAGAAAACAGCTTTGAAGTATTTCTAAAGCATTTAGTCGGATTGCTTTTGCAATGCTGCAATATGTAGGCAATATTCTACATATGGTAATGTGATTTCAGCAGCTCATACGTTTCTCTGTCTCATTGCAACTTCACCCTCAGCGTGACATATGCCCGTGGGGGCATCAGAAATTGCATGATGATCAGAAACGACAGATTAATGCAAATTCAAGTAGTCGTTCTGCTTAATATCCATTTAACATAGTGGAGGTCAAATGAGCCCTCAGCTGTGGTGATGACCCATACATATAGTTGTCACATCTTGATCTCCATTTCAGACTCTGTCAGCGTGTCTTTTGAAGCTTCATTAACAATCTCACGAGATCTGTAAATTGCACAAAGAAAAATCTGATTTTATCGTAAGGGCATAATCCTTTAAAAGCGAGACAACCACTTGTATCAATGAGGCATGTGGAAAAAGGAAAAGTTATCGTTAAAGTCTGCAATTAACAAGGAGGACCCTTCTAAGATCAAAATCAGGTTTAAAAACCCCAGCAAAGGTATCCTCAAAACTGTTTCTCAATCGCCCGATTGCGAAACCTTCAGAGGTGGGAGATTTCAGAGGAGATTTCAATTTATTCTGTCCTTTCAATGACACATCCTGTGTCTCATTCTCCTTTCAAGCTGAGAGTTCCTGTGGTGATTTTCTGTGGCTTGTCCCCATTCCGTGTCCACTTGGCAAATCAGACTCCCCTCAGGTCCCCTGTGCTGTGTCTATGCTTCAGACTGGAGACCTCTGACAACAGATACAAGACCTGTTCGACGGCTCAGCAAGGTGCGAGAACAGGAGTCCAGCCGAGCAGCAATGCCTCTAGGCAAGCGTCATCCACAACACACATTTAGCAACTTACAGTCCGAGACCTTTCTCTGTTCTGTGCACTTTGGTCCAAGCATGATACCTCCATTATTATCTCGGGTAATCAGATTTCTGCCAGCATCACAGGGATTTGACAAATGGCCCTGTGCATCAGGCCCGACTCCCCATTTCCCCCTCTTCAGGCTCTTCCTGTAAATGTGCCCATTCTAAATGTGATGTATAATGGTGCCCAGCGCTGTCAGACAGCTCTGAATGAGATTGTGTTTTCCTTTATTGTTCCTCTGCCTTTGCTGAGGCAGTCAGATCTGAGGATGGACATATCCATCGAGATGCCTCAATAAGCTGAATCTCCTGGCGAACAATCATGTTGTGCAGTGCTGATATGTAAGAGACAGCACTGACACGGAGAATGGAGAAAATTCTTCAGAAACACTAATGATTTCTCTATGCTGCTGCTTTATAGGTTGAAGTTCTTGAAGGTACTTACTGTCTGACAGGGGTGTCGCTTGACCCTTTTACTGGGGCAAGATCCTCTGTGAAATCCCCCAGTAAAAAATGACTGATAAATACTTGATGAAGAGATTACCGTTTACTGACCTGAGAGTCATTTTCCTTAAGAGAGCGCTATTTTGATCACTTTCTGTATGTAATATGAATCAGTTTTGTTTTATATGTTGCTAAGATGACCAACGGCCACATACACACTGGAAAGTGCTGGGATTGACAAATGCATTCAAAACTATTAAATACTATTAAAACTCATTGTTCTATTACTTGTAATGTGTTTATGTTCTTCATTTTATTACTGACTCTTTTCTGATGCTTACTTAATTGATAAATACTTGAAAGCTATATGCTAATGTGCAAATTATTTACTTAGAATTGTTCTAAGTGCTTAAGTAAGTAGTTAATACATTTATATATAAGTTTCAAAAACTGATATCGCTAAAATTAGAGGGTTCCAATAGTTTTTACTATAAGGTATTAAACTGGCGGTTTTTTTTACATGAATTTTCTCCTGAAATTTTGGTATTGTGACAACACTACTGATGTAATTGGTCAAACAGGTTTGCTAAAAGGTCTAAAATTGTTCACTTTTCCAGTTGATGCATTCAGGCAGTTACTCATGCACTGAATCATTTGCAGAGGCTTCTCACACCGAAACGGTAACAGAATACAAAAAGAGTGCAGAATCAGGTGGACCGCAATCCAAGAAACAAAACTTGCTAATGTCTTCTATTGGTTGTAAATGATGAAGCAGCTCTTTATTGCACATGCAGCTTGTGAATGACTCTACTGCAGTCAATGACAATTTATATCCATAATAGTATCACATAAAGAGTATCAAAATATAGGCATACATTTTTGAACGAGGGCTTGTGCCCCAGTAATGATGAAAAGCTACAAACGACCCGGCTAGCAGTAGTAAGATGAAGTACCTTACATGATATTGCATGCAATAAACACAACTGTTATTAGTTGGGAGTTTCACCTTTGCTCAGCTTCCTTTGCTCAGATTTTTAACAAGTTGGATTCTTCACAATGCAGAGCTTGAGGACTCCTGAAAATAAACCATCCATTTGCATTCAGTGAAACAAGGTGATGGATTAAAGCACTAATGAGTAATTTATTACAGCCAAAATACTCAAATGACAAGAAAGCTTTCCAGATGGCTATGTTTGAATTGCCTAGGCTTATCTTCATCCTCCCATGGTCTCATGGAGTGAAACACCTCATTTGTTTTGACTCACTCAGTGCTGTCTTCCAGCTTGCCATGCTATTTGGCATCATGCTGTTTACTTCTGGAGGAGGGCATGGGTGAGTGGCTGCTGCTGCTTGACACATATTAGTCCTTTCCTCCTGAGGTTTGCATTGAGCTTTGACGGCTTGCTGTGTTCTCTCACAGTGAAGAGAGACTCCGAACATTTAGGCCTTTGTATATTTGCGGTCTTGTGTGGGTCACACTAAGTTGCACGTTGCCAGTTAATCATGACTACTTTGTCAGTAAAAGGCTATATACCTTGTCATGGGTCCTTTCCATTGAGGTTAATTCTGTTACAACTCAGTCGATAAAAGGAAGAAATTTAATTTAGTAGCTGAATTTGATTCAATACTTAAAGTGTCATGGAGGTCATTAGTTTGACGCTGTACAGCTAAACGAGGTGACACGGAATGGATCTGACCTTAACCCTTAATCATACACCAATAGAAAAGCAACAATGCAGATATTCCTGCAGTATAGGTTATGTACGGTACACTCTGTCGAGTATTGTTCCAAAATAAACTGTGACGCGGCCGTGGCCGGTTCTAGACATTTAGAGGCCCTAGGCAAAATTCATGTTGGAGGCCCCCCACCCCCAATAAAAACAAATGTGATTCCAAACCTTTTTATTCATACAATATTTCATTTTAAATTTGTATATTTTTACTTAGATTACATCAAAAGTTTGGACACATTACTATTTTTTATGTTTTCGAAAGAAGTCACTTATGGTCATCAAGTCTGCATTTATTTGATCAGAAATACAGAAAGAACTATAATATTGTGAAATAATAATGGTGTTCTATTTTTACCATACTTTAAAATATCTATTTCTGTGAGTCATAGCTGCATTTTCAGCATCATTTTAACACATCCTCGTGAATAAAAGTATTAATTTCTTTTTAAAAACAAACACTGACCCATTGAATCGCAAACTTTTGAATGGTATTGTTACAAAGGATTTCTATTTTAAATAAATGCTACAATAAATGTTTTCTGCATTTTTGATCAAATAAATGTATGGCTTGATGAGCATAAGAGACTTATTTCAAAAACATTAAATACCACTTCAGTAAATGAACATCAGTGTTTATATATATATATATATATATATATATATATATATATATATATATATATATTTTTTTTTTTTTTTTTTTTTTTTTTTTTTTTTTTTTCTTCCCTAGCTGGGTATGGACAGGGTTTCTCCCTCCCATTTAACCAATATTAACTATGATATTGCCATATTATTAATATTAATAAACATGATTTTAGCCTATGTATTGTATTGCTACCTTTAATAGCCTATATATCAGCACAATTAAGGTGCGTTCACGCGATATCGTAAGAATAACCGTAATTACGAGATACCAACTTGTAAAAAGCGTTCACGTCCTCATAGAAGTCTTGTGAAACTTGTGAATGGGAGTTTTCTGAGTGCTACGGCTTGTACCACGTGACCGCTGCACTTTACCAGCGAAACCATGGCTGCGCTTTCAAAAGGGGAAAATAGATACATATATAGATAGGCTACTATAATATAAAAACATTATGTAAGTGTTCATACTGTTATAATTTTGTTGTTGTTTAGGTTAGAAATATTTATCGCCGTCATTAATAATAACAAACAAACAAACACACACACACACACACACACACACACACACACACACACACACGGTTTGTAATTATTTTTTGCCTTACACGGTTTCTGTGTTCTGCAATATTTAGCAGTAGCATACAAATGTAATGTTATGTGTTTTACAGCTGCCAATAACATTTTTTCGCGGTCGACTGTCGCTATAGAAACGGATAATTCCAGTCCGAGGATTTGAACAGTACCGAGTTGAACGTCACGTGTTGTCATCTCGGAATTACGGTAATTACGGCACGGCGTGAACGCAGCATACACACATCTGAGGTAGCCTACTTTTTTTTTTGAAACATTAAAAAATGGTCTAGTGTGTTTGCTTTTTGAATTTGAATACAAAGTTATTTGTTTTTCCTTTTGTAGCTACTTTGCTAGTCGGCTCCCGACACAGGCTTTATTTACTGTAGCTACGCGCAAATTCAAAGCGTTGCCTGTGGGCGCGTCTTTTAAACTTGTAATAAATTGGTGAATGATCGGTCCTGAAACGAAGCTGATAGAAAGAACAAGTTTATATTTAGAATACATTTCAATGATGACAACTCACACACCTGCATTAGGAGCTGTGCTTCTTTGCGTGCCTATTTAGCCTTTTGCTTTAGCACCTGAAGGATGTTCGTTACTGCAAACATTCAGAAGGTGGGACCCGCTTTGAAACGGCAACATTAACTGGTTTAATTGCAGGTGAGTGACAATTCAGCAATATCCAATGAACAATGAGGCTAGTATTTTGCTGTCCATGAACTGCAGTATAGGGGATGTTACGGTTTGGGGGCCCCTCCTCAAAGCCCGAGGCCCTATTGCCTGCTCTGCCTGTAGCGCCGGCCCTGGACGCGGTCAGGAGCCCAGCGTGGAGCACAAGGGTCTTGTATCAGCCTGAAGAGGTTTATTTTGTCGTAATGACCTGCTAACTGTACATTACCCTGTTTGTTACATGGCTGCTCACCAAATAAGTGGGAATGAAATATTGATCTTAAAATTTTGCCTTATCTTCCTCTCAGAAAAAAATACACAGTGTAGAAAGAAACTGGCCTAGCAACAAGAAGAATACTTGGAGTAATATTATAACTGAAGTCCACCAAGGTCATTTTCACTACTGAGATGATAGACGCAGTTGCATTTGAAATGATAGAGAAAGTCTGTGATGTGATATGAGAAACATGAAAGTAGTGCCGGTTTTAGTTACCAAAATGAGTGGTGTAATACAGAGTTGCCACTGACAATGAATATTAGGAAATATGCAAGTTTTCTGGAGAGCTGTGTTATAAATATTTACAAAAGCCAAATGCTAGATTTGTATGTACTAACATTTACAATCTCCCCCAAAAAGGACAGGTAATAGGCTATACATTATTATTTATCTTTCCATCTATGCAAATCTATTCCCCTGCAGGTTTAATAGTGCCCTAAACACACAACATCTGTGACAGCAGAGCTCTAGTTTTCATATGCCCCTTGGGTCTCGCACAAAGTTACAAACCATCTCAGTCTTAAGCATACCAATTGGCCAACTTTAAAACTGTTTCCATTGTGCTCTGCCATGGGCATTTCTCTCTAGTTATATCAACATGTCTTTATTTTATTCTATTAGTGCACTTAAAATCTTTTCAGGAGAAAATGACTAAGTTTTGCCTAAGGTGACCCGCATTGCTTTTATGTTAGTCTAGTCTTGTTTTCCCCTGACATGTTTCTCAAACCCACAGTGTATGTGCGGTTAAAAATATTAATGTTCTGCAACATTTAGCTGTCCTTAATGTAGACTTCTAGGTTGTTCAAGAGACTGGGAGATCTACTGAGGGCGCTTTGGGGGGCAGTTGGATCTAGGCCAGAGGAAAACAGCGATATCTAGCAATTCGTCTTTTCATTGAAATGTAAATTTTGGCCTCTGGATCAACATTTCCAAATCCTGTCCTACATTCGCTTTTTAAAATCAAACCAAGCAGAAGCCCCACTTACCTGTATCATCCATAAATTACCGGTGATGTAAGAAGCCGGGATGTTGGAGGCAACCTTTGTTTGGTGATACTGATATTGCAGTCTGTGTGTAATGAGGTCATTCATCGTCCTTTGATGCAGCAGAGCTGGGCGGCCTGGGAACAAAAGGTGGCTGGCGGCAAACCTGACTCATAATGACAGAACAGACAGAGTCGTCTCGGCTAATGGCAGCCTGTCATGATTCTGATGATTTCTGCAGCTCTATTTCACTGGTTTTGTCCCTGAGCAGTTTGTCTGCATGATGAAGTGCTGAATGCATTTCTGATGGATCGCATGTTGTTGTTTTGCTTTTTTACCTACCAGAATGTGAATGACTGAGTGTGACATATGCTAGAGCATCTCTTTTCTCTTCTGTAATTTTGTAGACACCACTGTTTTTTTTGTTCTGATTTCCTGAAATGAAATTCTAATGTAAAACGAAGCACGCCCGCCAGGCAAGCCGGAAGGTTTCTGGCAGTTTGAGACAACATTTACCGTTTTACTCATTTACTCATTTTTTACTCAAACCTTTCCATTTTTGATACCCTAACTGAAATATTACAGAGCCCCAGTTTAGAGTAAGAGACACTTTAAGTATTTAAATGAAAGAATAATGTCTTTGTTGATTATATGACACTTTTGAGTGAAAATGTTTATAGATCACATACAGAAGTCTGGCTACTGAATAGTAAATCATCCGTCTGGCCTGAAGATCATGCTCACAGCTCCCACAAACTGTCAGGCATATGCTTCACTGGCCAAGGACTCAATTGGGTATAACAACTGTTGTCGTGTTTGACCAGTGGGATATGACGCCTTCAGAGAATAGCCATGCGCTGCATACAACTTCATTATGGGCATAAATAAAGCCTGAAGAGCAGTACTTGTGACTCTCGGACACTTGGACAAAAGAACAGAATTTGCTGCAGGTGGTGTTTAATAATTCATGGACTTGTGAAACTCCCTACAAGTTGGAAGAGATTTTGCTGCGTGTTAAAAATCCATCTGTTTTTATAAACACATACCACACTGGGGTGTTAAAAGACTAAACACATGGAACAGGGGCAAAATGTGAGTCTGTGATCTGGCTAAATGTCTGATTATTTGAATCCTAGGTGACACTTTACAGTTAAGTGTGTTCACGTTAGTTAAAGGGATAGTTCTCCCAAAAATGAAAATATTGTCATTGTTTACTCACCCTCATGTCGTTCCAAACCTGTATGAGTTTATTTCTTATGCTGAACATAAAATAAATTTTGAAGAATGCTTGTAATCAAACAGTCAATGGTCCCTATTGACATCCATAGTATTTATTTCCCTACTATGGAAGTCAATGGGGACCGACAACTGTTTGGTTCTTTAAAATATTGTCTTTTGTGTTCAACATAAGAAAGAAACAGGTTTGGAACAACACGAGAGTGAGTAAATGAGGACAAAATTTTGGGGTGAACTATTCCTTAAATGCATTATTTTTTTATTAATCTAGGTTAATGTTCATTTCAGGATTATATAAATGAATATGATTTAGTTTTATAAAGAACATGAATTAATAATACTGTACATAAAAACACTTTTTTTTAGTTCTTAATTCTTATGTGTTAATAGATGTTTTTAATTAATCGAAACATGCTCAAATCTATTTTTAGGATTTCCAAGCCATTTTTTTTTTCAGAACAATGATGATCCCACATGGCATTATCCAGTTGTAAAAGACACTGGGGAAAATACTTACACATCTATTTAGCTGGCACATACTTGATGCGTTTGTGCTTTATTAGCCTCAGGTACTGATAGAACTGTGTTGTGTATCTAGCGCTGATGACATACAGATTTTTGTAAGATATGAAGTTAGTGATGCTTGTTTATATTTCATGGTCTAAAATGGGTTTACATTGTGTTTTTGAACTGAGGAAAGCTAAATATAGCATACATAATGTTTTCATATGCTTGTCATCACCTGATGCCCTTGTAGACAGAATAGATTTGTTTTATGATGGCGCTGGGTATTACATACACCGCAAGCATTATGTATTTTAAAATTAGATTGCCCCAAACCATGAAACAGCTGCTCTGAAAATAGGAATTCTTTGGAGTGCACGCAAAATAGAACAAATACGCCCAAAATGAACCCATGAGCATCATGAAGACTGTTTCTTAGAGACATCAAGAACGAGAGAAATTGATTTCCTTTTCTTCAGCCAAGACTCATTAAAATAAATGGCAGGATCAAAAAGCCAAGTTTGATTAAAGCCAGACTTTGATGTAGTCATTTGCCACCTGTGGTTGTGTGTCCCTACCCGAGAGGTTCAGGAGACAATTGAGAGAGCGGCAAGGAAGATGGCATTTCCCTTTGAAGCACATCTGTACCGACCACATCCCCAAAGTAAGCCTATTTTCTTCCATCACTTTCACTGTCAGGTGTGAATACTTCAGGACATTTTCAGCTGCAGGACTTTTTTGTTCTTATTACCCATTTGCAGGGTATACAGCATTCCAGGGACTCTCAGGAGAATGAGCTTTTTCCTTAAATGTCAAAATGTCCTATGTCAAAATGGCCTCTACTGCACTACTGACATCCATAATACCATTCATCTGATTTCTGTTCCCTGCATTATTTAAAAGAGAGGGACACTGAGAAATATTGCAGAAAAAAAGAGATTCTCAGTGGTCCGCCTCTACTGCCGAGCCACTCTGAAGTTAAACACACGTTTTTAGGAGATCACAGTTGCTGCCATTAAATTAAGCTTTTAAATTAAACTCTTTAAACTGTTCAAGAACAAACTGTGTATTATACCAGACCGGAGATCATGGCTTTTAGAGACATTCGTTAATTTCGCTAAGCACTTCCCCTCAGGTGAACTTCTGCCACCATCAGCTGGATGAGGGAAATTTATGTGGACAGAGACTGAGGGAGTTTACTCATATGTAGACTTCAGGCAGCTCCATGTACCACAATACAACAATTGTGATGTCACAGCAGATCACATTTAATTTACCACCACCCCATAACTCTTGTGTACGATATATTAATTGTTTTGAGATTTGACAACGTAATACTTGTTGCTGGCTGTTTGTAACACAGTCATAGTTTATTGTATCAATATTTTATTTGTTTGTGTCATTGTATATATTTTATCCAACAACCCAAGAATACCTATAGGCATCAAAAAAAATTAAAACAAATAATAAATCAGCTGCACAGCAGATTCCAAGTGATCTGGAGGCCATTACTATTCAACCCATTGCACCCTTGTGCAATGTAAGCATATGACGCACATTTGAGTCAATAGCTGGGTTTCCATCACCCTGTTTTAATGCACATTTTGAAGTATCGCATGAGAAACGAGTGATGGAAACGCCACATTTCGAATAAAAATCCCTTAATTCGCAAAAATGTTTTTACGCTCGCTTGAGGTGGTTTTTGACTTGTGCGAAAAAGGGTTAATGTTAATAATGGGAGATGGAAATGCATTTTGCGAATAAATTCCTCCAAGCACATCAAAAAAGTCATGCGACTTTGCGCTATGAGATGGGATAACTTGACTAGCAGCAGACCGATCTCGTTCCACAGCATCTGAAATGTTGTTATGATTGTTCTGAAATGCCTGAGCAAAGTCTGTTATCAAAGTATTTCTGTGTAAATGTATTACACGATTGTGCTCCCAAACAGCAGCATTCACCTCCGAAAGCAATGACAGCATTTATTGTGTTTCGTCTGCTCGCTCTGAGGCGCAATTAATTTTTCATATATATTCAATAGCTTATCCTAGTTTTCTATAGGCTATTTAGTGCCAGTTAACCAGGAAGTGGCGATTTTGTTCACTTTGACTCGTTGGATGGAAATGGTGCTCATTCGCAAATGTTTTATGCGATATTCTAATTTTGCACATAAGTTAAATTCGCAACTTTGGATGGAAACCCGGCTGATGAGACAGAGGGAAGGGCATAAAAAAAGCAAAGTTTTATATATATATATATATATATATATATATATATATATATATATATATATATATATATATATATATATATATATATATATATATATTTTTTTTTTTACCACTGTGAGTCTTGCTGTTTTAGGGAATATGGAGCAAAACACGATTCATCTTGCATTAAAGGGGTCATGAACTGTCTTTGTTTTTTATTCTGTACTGTTCTCTGAGGTCCACTTATAACGTTATCAAGATTTTTACATCAAAAAAACAACATAATTTAGAAGTAATAGGCTATTTTCTGTCCTGTTTTTAACCCAACTTATCTGAACGCTTTGTTTGAATGGGCATGGTGGATTGTAGACTCTGAAATAAACGCCCACTACTATGATTGGATAACAGGTCCTATGTTTGACAGCCTACTTCCTTCACAGATGGACGGTGATGTGATGTGATTTCAAAATGCATAAATATCAAACAATCTGCAATAACAGACAAAACAATAGTGACCACGTAATAAAAAGTTACTCACACTTGGGTGGTCAGATCCAATATAGTCGGCACAGCATCGTCTTTTAATTTCGGTCTTTCAAAAAATCCTGAATCAAATTGTGCCTTGTTTGTAAACAAATCCGTGGTAAAATTAAGCTAACACAAGACCAAGTTCTTACTGATGTGGTCTGGCACTTCATTAAAAATAAAGTTCATCAAATAAAGTTTATCCTTTAGTTTCTGCACAGACCTGCATTTGCCACTCTTATCATTTACCTTCTACATGTGTAAATCGGTGGGCGGGGCTAAACAGGTACTGATGTAGAAGCAGGCGTTGATCTTCTGTGGAGGCAGTGTTTAGCCACACTAATACATCATAAAGTGGCACATTCCAAAACCTGTCATTTTGGCAGATTGGCTTCAATATAGGCTTATTTTAGAATAACAAGAAAGTTTTTGAGTTCTTAAACTTTCAGGATGCTTTTATAGTACAATGTTATGGTAGCCCGTTTCCAATACTGAAAAAAAAAAAAAGGTAATTGCGACTTTTTATCTCACAATTACGACTTTTTTCTCACAATTGCGAGTTTACATCTCACAATTCTGACTTTTGAAAAAAAAAAGGTAATTGCGACTTTTTATCTCACAAGTCTGACTTTTTTCATCTCACAATTGCCTGATACAAACTCACAATTCTGACTTTTTTTCTCGCAATTGTGAGAAATGAAGTCAGAATTGCTAGATATAATTGGCAATTCTGTTTTTTTTTTCTTTTCAGAATTGTGTGATATAAACTTGCAATTGGCAGTTTTTGAAATGTCTGAGATCAGTCTTTTTTTTCTCCTTAGAACTGGATTTTATAATTTGCAATTCTGACTTTACTAACTTGCAATACTAACTCGCAATTGTGAGAAAAAAAGTCAGAATTGCGAGTTTATATCCTGCAATTCTGACTTTATATCTTGCAATTCTGACTTTGTATCTCGCAATTATGAGTTTATATCTCACTATTCTGAAAAAAAAGTCAGAATTGTGAAACAAAAAGTCGAAATTTCGCAAAGTCACAACCTTTTTTATTTTTGTATGGCAGAAACGGGTTTCTATACAATGACCTCTTATGTATCAAAAGATCAAGGGAATTTTGATTTCTCAGTTGACCCCTTTAAAGGGTGTATAATGTTTTGTCATAAAATGCTCTCCCTCCCGCTAATACCACTTGCATCTATCTAGCAAATCATGGTTCAAAGGCTGTTCAAGAGGTCCTGTCGGAACTTCCTGCTCTAAATAGAAAACACGACAACACAGGAGAGATTCGGGCTCTTGAGACTTTCAGCATGTCTTGCCAGGTCAAATCAGGTTATTTCTGTGAACTAATTGTGCAAAAAAGCATAAAGCAGAACTGGAGTTAGTTATACGCAAGTCTACTTACACTTACGCCATTATTGAGATTTTGCTCTGCAGCTTGCAGCATCACACCCACAAAGTACTAATGCTTTTGTGGTATGATTATCCGATATTCATTCTTTTTAGACTCTTTTATTGTCTGTCTGCTTGAAAAAGCAGCTTGCTCAGAGGATCCATGCAAAGAGCCACTTTGGAAGTGCCACTGATGTAATGCACAGCTCTGTAATATGTAGTGATAATTCTATCACAAGAACCTCGACTGGTGCCATATACCACAAAACAGCTCATCTAATAAGTCACACCATCGCCAGCTCTGCGTTGGTGTTCCATGGGAAGATTAGAGCGTTAACAAAACGTCTAGGACAGATCCACAACGGATCACACACACACATGCACACACTCTCTCTCCCACATCGTGCCTTGATCTGGTTGTACTGTGCCGAGATAAATCCCTCACACACGTATAGGGCCGGTTCTGCTGCTCTCCGTCTTCCTCCTCTGCCCTCTCACTCAGAGGAATATCGAGGCACCTCTTCAGTCTGTTTGTGCAGCTTAACAACCCCTGCGCCTCGTGCTCCACATCACCCTTCCTCTCCACCCCCATCAAATCTGCATTTGATTATCCCCCCCCTCGGTAATCTCGTTCATCTCTCTACCTGCCGCGCCACCGCCTCTCGCTTATTGTTTAGTATAATGGTGTGGGGACTTACAAGGATTTACACCTGATTATATCCCGCAGGGCGAATCCCCCATAGACTGACCTTGCAGTTCACTATTGCGATTGGCTAAGCAGACTCAGCCCATTCGGCCAAATTCCTCATCTCTCTCTCTCTCTCTCTCTCTCCGTTTTGTGTCTCCGGCTCTCGCTCACTCTCTCTCCATTGGCTGTTGTTTATCCACCCTGCCTGTTTACCTCCATGAGTCATCCATTTGTCACATTGCAGCTCCCGGCTGCTTTTGACGAACGCTTCCTTTTGCATAAAAGCCTGGCATTAATCGCTGTGTTCTGACAGGATGACGGAGAGGTAGAGACAGATTTCACAAAGGTATACTCAAATTTCTGGGACAACCCCCACCCCACATGCTGGCATCCCTCTGTCCCTGCTCCTGTTTCCCGCTGCAGTCGGTCTGATGAACAGCAGAATTGAATTTCATTAGTTACATTGTCCCTGTTTTGAGCTTTGTGCCGCTTCTCTTTTCCTTCCCCCCTCCTTCTCACTTCTTTTCCCTCTCTGCCTGCCAGTCTTAGGCTTTCTCTCCCCCTCCCTCGCTCCCTCCGTCTCCTCCATCTCTCCATCTCAATGCGCCACAGCTCCTCCCTCCACCTTGCACAGCGTCGACTCCTCCCTCTCCATCTTTCTTCCCTCACTCGCGCTCCCGCTCTCGCTCTCGCTCTGCTGGGTATGGCATGTATGTGAGCGGGTGCACTCCTGTTTACATGCATGCCTGCATCTGGGACAGACTCTCATGCATTCTGTGGACTGTAGCTGCTCGTACTCCACACTCTAAGAAATTTCTGGACCCCTTGCTTGCTTTGAGGAATTGTGTGGCGTTTTTGTTTTCCCTCTCACTCATGAAATTCTTCAAAGGCCTCCTGTGTGCCACCCTGCCACTCTGGAGCGATTCGGATCTAAGCTGCACCCCGGCAGAATGGAATTGCCAAATTTAGACACCACCGCATGACGTTTCTGGTAAGAGTAGTTTGCATTCAGTGCCAGATAAGCGTTTCGAGAACTCTGGGATTCTGCAATGGTCTGAAGGGGGGGAGATGAGACTGGGATTTTCAGGGGGAAATGTGTCCGAGAGGGATAGGGCACAGGCTCAGGAGGGAAAGATGCTGAATAATGCTTCTGAACTGGACACGGGACCTAATACTGTGGACTGTCATTGCACAGGGAGGGGGTCATTTGCTACAAATGAATATCTGGCTGTGTGGGCTTTCATGCATGTTTTCACCTGCACTATGTTTCTTAAAAAAAAAAAAAAAAGAAGGAAAATTTCACCCCCACCCCCTTCTCTTCTTTTTCTGAGTATTTCTCTATGGCCAGGTTAAGATACATGCTGTCTATGGTGCAGGTTTGAATATCGGCAAGACTTCTGAGTGTATTTTTGGTGCTGTTGTCATGGTTTATTGCTCAAGGCTTTTTTATTTTTTGCAGGATGCATTATGGAAGAAAATAATGTATTGCTTTTGACGTGTTTGAGTCTTTAATTCACAGTCCTCATTATAGAGCCTCTTTTCTCTGCTTTTTTCCCTTCTCTCTCTCTCCCTCTCACTCTCTCTCTCTCTCTCTCTCTCTCTCTCTCTCACACACACACTCACTCACTCACTCATTTTCTCTCTTTCGTGCACTCTTTTTCCTCTCTCCCTGTTTTACTGCTTGGAAGCAACTTCCTCCGCAGCTAATGTGGCGTTTAAAGGAATAACAACATTACACTTCATTTCTTAATCTTGGCAGGCTGTCAAAAATACATTAAGAGGAGTCTTACTGGATACATCAAAGATTTATGCTATCTCAGTGTTCTCAATGGTACATCCTTTACAGCTGTCAGATCCATAGTTTCTTATGTAAAGGTGCATTGTCAGTACACATCTATAAAACCAAGATTATTTTCTTTTTTTTCACCATCATATATACACAGGCCAATACTATTCACATGAGGTGTGAGCTAATTCTCAGATTCAAATCCAAGACACCATGTGCTCTGCAAAAACCTCCTTCTGCTGATTTCCCCCCTCCTGAACACAGGGTTATCCATCAAAACACAATGCATCTGCAATATGCATATAGGCTTGTGTTGGGTAGGAAGATGGGAACATGAAACAACTGCATGGCAACAGTATCCTGGCCACATTCTGAAGATGATGTAGCTGCCAGCGGAGAAATCCAGGCCAAAACACAAGAGCCGTGGATGAAAATCTAGCACCAAATAGTGATACAAATAAAACAGCCTATAAATTGAGATATGTTTCGGTATGCTGGCGATTGTGTTAAAAGGCAATCTCCTCATTGAGCAGATTCTCAGCTGGTGGTAATAGCCATTATGATAATACTGCAGTCTGATAACAAACAGCAGATGAAACAAGATAAGGCAGTGCTACAGGAGAACTGCATCACCTCACGCTCTTGTGCCGTGCGTTCACACATAGATTAGAGCCTGTGCCTGTCAGACCTCGTGTTTTCACAGCTTTTGTGAATGATGCAGCCTGAGCACAAAAAAGGGACCAAATCCCAAAAATCATTGAAATTCAGATCCTTTCCGATTGCAAACCCGCCACATCCCTCTCTGCCTCTCTATTCATTCTCTTCTATTCGCTTTTTTAAGCAGTCAGTGAGGGCCTGCTTTCGGCCGCGGTGGCATAGATAGACAGACCAGGCGTGCATTTGTCCTCATTGTGGAGGGATGTGAGAATCGGACGCCATCAGCGCAGCGGCTTGTTTCTGTCACACAAAATGAGGGACTATTGAAATGGGCTGTACATAGCGGGAAAGCCAGCAAGGGGCTGCTGTGAGAGGCGACCAAGTGGCATATCAGACAGCGCACACTCACTCCAGCCTCCCACAAATGTATTCAGAAGGTCACAGAGTCGCTTCACTGCAGCAGACTCTCCCATTAAAATTTAATCATAACAGCTTTATGTAAAAAGTCAAAAATACGAGACCGGGCCTATGCCTTACTTTCTTGCTACCCCGCTTTTAAGGGTTACGTGAATGAAATTGATGTTTACGTGTTTGAAGTGACGCTTTCTGTCGTTTCGGGGGAACTTGATGCCGTATCTCCACCGATCATCTGGGTGGCTGCTGATGGCTAAATTTGCGCCTCGTGAAAGACGAGAGGAAGATATCATTGATTGTATCAGTCAGACTAATCAAATTATTAGCCTCGGATGGAGTGCTGGTCAGAGGAACAATGCTAGCATAATTCAGGAAGCTCGAGAGTGATTATCCCGTGGCTAATTTTGTGAGATAAGCTCCTTCCTAATAGAACTATTGATAAAGAACTCCAAGGAGCTCGGTTTGAGCTAGATTGCTTTTGGGATTACGGTCGTCCTATATTCTCTCCACATTTTCTCTCTTCTTTTGTTTCAATTAAACCCAAAACAAAGAGCCCTGTGTTTAAAAGAGGAAGAGCGGTTGGAGTAATTACCAGCTTTGCCTGCTGGTAGCGGTGAATTTAAAGTGAATCTCAAGAGCATTAATGAGGAATGAAAAACACTTTATGGAATTATTATTAACCGTTGCCGGAAAGCTGAGAGGAGGATTGACATGGGACTGGGCCCAATTAGACTTTGCGCCTTGACAAGGAACCTGACAGCAGCCGTAGCTTTGCAAATTTAGCCAGACCATGGGCTGAAATAACCCATAATGCTTCAGCTGGCTGATGGGTGGGCACGTGCTTGATGCCGCTTACAAGGAATGGATGTGTTTTATTGTCAAGAGTAAGAGACAGAAATGCAGTGCATCTGTTTCATTTCCAGCCCTTGAAGGAAGCTTATTTAAACTGCAAGCATCACATATTGCTCCATCGGCAGTTAGTCAGAAGACCAATATTCGGGTGACAGGTCGTAACTAATTTCAATCTCAACCATGCTTGGAGTTGAAACATTTCATGTCGTTTACTCAATTTATGATAGCATGAAACTTCTAGGCCACCAGTCGGCACCAAGAAGGGTGTTGCTCCTAGTCTTTTTTTAATGCCGATTTTCATTTTCTCTTTGGATTTAAATGCATTTAGAGTACAAGTGTGGCAAGCTATGAGGGGAAATCAAGGGGAATATGTATTCAGATAAAAAAAAGACAAGCTATAGTCTTGTTTCAGCACGCTACTCTCAATTCCATATAGTGTCCATATAATACTCCTCTTCATGCAAAAGCCTCACTTTGACAGTTTAGTCATAGCTTTTGTTTGAATGGTATAAATTTCAGTGCAGTGCTTGACATTTTCGCTTCGATAAGTCTAGAGTTCCCTATGTTTCGACATCAAGGTTCATGTTAGTTTTTCCTTTAGTGGAATGTAGCTTTCCAAACCTTGGGCTTTGATCTAAATCTTACTGTCATCAAAAAAGCAAGATCAAAAGAGAGGAGTCAAATGGAAGCAAACAGTTGGAAGAAACGTCTCTGCTCTGAATGCTGCATCCGTAGGCTTAAAACCCAAGCTGATTTGGTATACAAAGTTGTTTGTGTGGGGTAGGAAGAAGACAAATGTATGGGGCAAGCAGGGCTGATTATTGATTTGGCTCAGGTCCTCACTGATTAACTGCTGTTGTAAATACCGATAAAGACACCTGCTTATGTTGTGATGAATGGTAGCAACTTGATTTGCCACCCACAACTCGGGTGGCCTTTACACTATTTTCAATGACCTAGCATCCAAATATATTTGTAAACATCTCATTTTCACTCCACTTTGCTTATCGGTTGTACCTGTAGCAATTACTGATCAACATATATTTCGAAGCAAATAAAACAGCACAACGATCCCATGAATGTGACTCCAGCTGTCACAACTGTATCCATAAAACATTTCTTTACATAAAAATTTTAAATGATCAGGGTATAAATGAACTGAACATTACAGACACAGAGTGAATGGTTGACCCACGCCATTTCACAACCAGACCGCATGAGAGCAGACAGCCAATTACCAGCAATTTAGCAGATAACTATTTATGTATTGGGAATATTTAGATAGCTGTTAACCACTGATTCGCTTCATACTGTGAAATGTGTGCAGTGTGATCAGGGATGCCAGAGAGGGAGAAAAAGAGAGAGCGACAGGCAGAAGGAACGGGATGATGAATAAATAGATTGGAAGAAGGAACAAAATGAACTCCCTCAGGCCAGTATAGCCAATTAGTTGCTGCACTCTATATTCGCTTTACTTTCAACTCACAGTAGCTTTCTATTAGACTGTTGTGCCTATTATAAAACATTATGCTTAGTGGTATCATTTGCCGGCACAAATGAATCATTATTTAATCCTTCTCTGAAAGAATGTAATAAAAATCAAAGTAAAATGAAACATTTTCTAATTGTGATTGCAAATAGTTTTAACTTGTGGTTAACATCAGACTATGCTCAATTTCAATATTTCTCAAAAAAGATATCTTCCTTTGTGAGATATTTGAAATATTAGAAATATGATTGTAATTTGGTGTTATGATTTATGAATCATGAATTTGAATTTAATTAAAGTTTCTAAAGCCTAGAAACGGTTTTCAGTGCTCTAAAACAGAATAAAAGTATTTAATCTGTTTTCACTCACAATGGTACAATAAATAACGCTTTTTATTTGAAAAATTACACAATGATGAATCACCCCACCATTAACAAATTAGTCTTTCTTTGATATAATATTGTTAATAAAAAGCACAAAAGCCCTGCTGTTTACTATAAATGGTTTTTCTTCCCAAAAGTATAACTCTCTGGAGATCAAAACGAGTTATTAATTACTATGTAAAACATGTTGTTTCATGACTGTTTTATCTAAACTTGAAGTTAGATCCCTGACTGAAGCACAAATTTGCAGGAGTGTGTTTAATGTGCATATAGAGAGAAAACAGTTCCAACTGGAATACACAGTAAACCCTGCACACTTTAAACACATAAGCACAAATGTAGGAAGGAGTTATATTCTCTAGTTAAACACTGTTGTGATTTGAATGTATTGAGCAAAGAGTACAATTTAATATATCTTGTAAATTGAAACCCTTATTTGAGCCTGTAAAACCCAAATAAACAGGAATGTGCAAGTGGGTCACTCCCGAGCTTTGCTTATTTGTCTTGTTTGGTCAAGCCGAGGCTCACCGGCAAGGTCAGGAGTATGATGGTGAACAGGGAGAGAAAATAAGGAGACTGCGTAGATGGTCCGACGTGATATTTTTTCTCAAGGTTATCGCCAGGATGAAACGGAGGGGATGGAGTGGGAGAGAGAGCAGGAAGATGGACCTTTGGGTTGAATTACATTTGTACATGAGTGGGAGAGACAGAATATCATCCAGTGAGCACTCAAACACATGAGCGGTGTAACATGAAAATATAAAATCAATTCAAACGATAGCCGTCCTCTGTGGTTTCAGATGACGATGAATCTCGATACCGCTGTGACGGGCGTGTTTGGTTTCGTCTGTGTAATTTGCCTCGACACAAAACATCCATGAAAAACAATTGGTTTTTTTTGTTGACAAAGATAAATCCTCATATTTGTTAAGAGCTTCAACCTTAAACATTCATTTCTCCGTGAGGGTCTCTAGCTTAAACAGATAAATAGCTCGGTTTTCCAGCGTTGGAGGCAGAATTGATTCTGCCCTCTAGCTTGACAGATAGCCCTGAAAGTAACAAATAGCAAAGAAGAGGACAAATCTTTGAAGCGCAACACTTATTAACTTCATGAGTGTTGGGAAGGTGCAGTAATCTAAAAGAGATCTAGTCCTCCATTAGGAGAGGAAGTAGGCATCAGCCGGCAGACACCTTGTGAAAAAGAAGCCTTGCTAATTCCTCCCACCTGCTGACAACAGATAATTGAAAAGCGAGTCTGCAGACCCTTTGAGTATGAACCGGATATGGACTTGTCAATTAACTTGCTCATATTTCATTGCCTGATTAAACTCGACTGATCAACAGTCTTCTGAATTTCTCCTCTGCGAACCCATGCCATGTTGAGTTTGAGTTACAGTGGATGTTGCAATATGGCAAAATAGGGCATTACATTTGAGGGTCCTGCTCTCAGAGGAGCACTATGTTAAAATAAACTTGTGGTTGACACTTTATTTCTTACCTTCGAGCTAGCGGGCAGGGTTGAATGGGTATGACCTTCCCTTGTTACTGAGGGAAAAGAACAGAGGAGAAAATGTAATTTCCACTGCAAAGATCTTGGGAGAGCAAGTCGCTTTAGACGGCACGCAACCTGTCGTGTGACTGAATGTTGGGTAGTAATTATTAAACAAAGAGAATGCTTAGTGCCGTTCTAAAACGGGAATGTTGACGCATACTCAACACGTCACGCTTTTAATATAAACAACTGCACATTTAACTCGTTTTTTGAGGGAACGGAAAATTTATGACAATAGAGATGGTGCTTGCTTGTTACAGAACTGGCTCGAATTTAAGAATCTAATACAAGTGCGCTGCTCCCTCCTCCTATATGCAGATCTCATTGACTACAGTATATTTCTTCAAATCAATCAGGCTGAAGGAGTGCATTTCTGTCGGAATATATTGCATGCCAGTAACGGCTGGTTACACTAAAGTGCCCTGAGGTAGATATGCCTTTAAAGACACAATTCTCAGCATGGAAATGCATGCGGGGGTGTTGACTAATAAGATGAGCTATTGACCATGTGAGTGAGTTCACTATATTGAGAATTACTCCGTCAATGCAATATTCTGGCAATGCAACAGAGAGAAGGAGTTTTTTCCTCCTTCATACATTATTCATAGTCGCCTGACAGACTTTGATTTGTATGTTTACAGAATGGGGGCTTCCTGAGCGATGATTTAATCTTTTAATTGGATAATAAATCCAACACTTTGTGTAGTGGCTTTTCAATTGCCATCAGTTGACCACCGAGGCCAAATTAGTTTTAAAGCATTTGCATACCTTAGCATTTGGGCTAAAACAAAGGTTACAGTTATTAGGAACAAAGATGGAAATGTGTGTGTGTATATATGCAATCCATCATTTAGATCTGGAAGAAGAAAAAAAATCAGCCAAACCATTTGTGCTAAATGATAATTAGGCTTTTTGGCTTTTCTTTTTTATTTAAACTATCATAATTTTCACTTTGCCCATTGGCAAGCATTTGCAAATTGTAGGCCAAGAAATAACAGCATAAATGTTTACAGTTCGCTTTTTATCAGTGGTAAAACAGGTACAAATTTCTGCCATTGAGCCGAGCTATTTTCTTCCTGTGGGAGTACTATGCGACACCACAACAGTGAACAAAATACGATTTTTTGATATTGGAAGCAACGGCCATGTTTAATTAGGGAAACTGTGATCACACCATGCAGACCTACTGTAATTTTAAAGTGATTTCCATCTGCTTTTGTATGCTTGTTTAAAACCACCAAGCAAATTTGTCAATAATTTTAATGAGCCAACACCTTTGACCTGTTCTCTCCTCAGACAAATTCTCCCAATTATAGTTAAAGGTCAAAGGTTGTTGTTTGGCAGATATTTGGGAGACATGCATATTGAACAGAAATTTGCATCGCAGGAGATGTCACACATAATAACAGTTTAAACAACCCTGCTATGCCTCCGGAGGCTTGATGCCTGCTCAGCCGGGGAAGATCGTGATAGATTCAGCGTGATTAAAACATCCCGTTCTTGGCAGCTCTGTTTACGTCATGACCTTCACCCTCACACCTCCTCATGCCACACGAGTCGTTTAATCGATGTAGTAATTCTCTCACAGTACCCTGATCGCTCTGCTCCCCGACTGTATGCAGATCACACTCGATAGATAAACGAGGGATAAGCACCCTTGACAATAACGGCCCTTTTGATCTAGCTGAGGAGCACTAATATGAAATTGTTATCGCTGAAACTACTCACCTTATTTCACGCCGGAACTCAAAAGAATATTTTCTTTTGTTACACATTTCTGACACACCTGAAGACACTCAGAAATGGAATCGGCAAATCTATGCATTAAACAGATGGCTGCATGCATGTAGGCCTTTTCTTTCACCTCTCTTTGCAGTTTCATTCGATCATAATAGTCTGGGCCATGGATCGCGGAACGGACCAAAAGAAAGGGAGGCCCAGGTGTGTGTGTGGGTATGGGGTGGCGATTGGTGCTAGAGGGGTGTGGTTTGCAGAACTTGGCACACTGGGTGAGAATAATTAATAATGCATTATAATTTAAGCTATGACTCTGGATCATTTATTTTTAGAATAAAGATCATAGTTCTCCCATGATTTTGAAAACAAGACATTATACAACCAAACTAAATAATATGTTGGCTAATTTACTTCTGACAAGATTTTTATTTAATGCTATAAATGAGTCTATTTAAAAATATTTAATTAATTTAAATGAATTATGTAAAAAAAAAAATCCGAATTATAAACTTTTATCGCAATCCTTTCGTTATTATTTAAGGTTTGCAGCGCAGAAATGTGGCCTACTGTGTAGACCAGTGGTCGGAATAAAATCTGGATTAGATTATTTTGATAGCAGCTGGTTCTGAAATAGATCTGTCATGACAGCAACAGTTACTCACAATCAGAATATATGAGTGGAGCGATTTTTTTTAAAAGTCGGAGCGTTGTGGTTTTCACTCTCTCCACTCTCCACCACCGCTCCATCACGAGTACAATTCATGCCAACAGCCCATAACATAACTGCATATTTAGCAAGAATTCACATTAAACATATTTAGCTAGTTTGATAGAGAAGGATCACTCAAATCAGAAAGAATGTGAAGGCTATGATAGTTCTCAAGGAATTTGTTTGTTTCTTCTAGATACTGAATATTTTCAGCTGAAAGCATGATTTAATGCATTCAAACAAATGTAATCTTACAGTGCTAGGCTACTTCATCTGTATCCGATTTTGAATTAGCAGAAATCTGTAAGAAATGCATCGATCCGTAGGTAAAAAATAACTGCCGAAAACGTACTGTTATTTTCATCATAAACAAAATTTGCACCGCAAAAAACAGCAATTATACCTTTTAACGCTGACAACCATGTTATTAGCTTGTCATGTGGTAGGAAAAAAGTTTACACACTAGTGTTCCAATAAACCACTTTGAAAATCTCCTATTTTATTTATTTTATTTTTTAATAGGCTATACGTTATGAACAGAAGTGATATTTCAAACCTACTGAAATAGGTAGCCGTGGAGCGGTGTTTCTGATATCAGCGAGCGAGGAGTGGAGCGGGAGCGGGAAATCATGAACCCGGAGTGGAGCTGGAGCGCGGAGGGGAAATTGTTGACGCTCCACTCCACTGTCCTACTACAGGATTTAACACAGAGTAACAGCTCACTACCAGTTATAAAAGACACTGTAACCGTCTGTCACAGGCAATTCTAGTTGCATTTTTCATCAAGTAATTTCTTAAATTATCCTTTGACTATGTTCTGGCCCGCCATCCAGTGGCAAAATGTTTTTTTTGGCCCGATGCCAAACTTACTTGCCAACCCCTGGTGTAAACTGTTTATGAAGCTGTGTCAAACATAAAGCTTAGGCTATACGATGAGCATTGCTCTCTCTGGATCAGGTATAAATATTCTAATTTGACTGTGATTTCAAAAGTTTAGACATAGCGGAATCATCGTAAATTAGGAATGAGATTGTTTCTGAATCGGAATCCTGATCTTTTAATGATTGATCGTGCATTCATGTGAGCTTACAGCATGTATTATTGTATATCATATTTGTACCAGACCTCAAAAGTCCCCACCCCAGCTTCACAATTGCTTTGAGTAGTGTTGTACTTTTCTCTGAGAGAACACTCTTTCTGCATCTCGCAGGTTTTGAGTTTGGGGGAATTATATTTGTAAGTAAAATATAGTCGAAAATCATAGCTACCCTTGAGATATGAATGTGTAAATACAAGTTGTGTTAAAATACGCACTGTACTCTTGAACCTACATAATATCATAATGCATCCTCTGAGTTTGCATAAATGTATTTGAATTCACTGATGCAAGAAGTATTTAATTCTGGGTCACTTTCACTTGCTTTACAAATGGGAGCTACTTAAAGTTTACCTAATCAATTATTAAAGCTGGCCTGTCTACTTAACATGATTTGTATTTGACTAGTCCAATTAGCAACCTCGTGTCTCATGGAATGTAACTCATGTGTCATTTTTGGCAAATCCTATGTGTGTCTTGAGTTCCTTCATGTCAATTTTTCACAAGTCTCTTCACAAGCCCTAAACCAAGATGTCCATCAAAGCACACAGCTGAAAGTGGCTGTGAGATTGAAATTGAACTTGCTCGATCAATTTGGGAAGTAAAGTTTGAAGGTTCAGGGCTTTTGCACAGTGAAATAGTGTGAGTCAAAGTTGATTTGGATATAGCCCATTAAGAGCTAAATTGTTCTACTTTAAAACATAGCCACAAATCATGATCAAAGTAATGATAATAATAATAATAATAATGCAAAATAACATAATATTATAATAATATAATTATTATAATATAAAAGGGTTAGCGATTGTAAAGGATTTTTTATTTTTTTGTTAGTGCAAGTCATTGTAGGGTCATGTTCCTGATTTATATGTCCCTTGCTCTCAGTTTTTGCAATAGTATAGTGCATATATCATCTATTATTTATGTAGTTTAAAGAAAAAAATATTTTGTTTTGGCATGCTTAAATCATTACTGATTTGGTTCAAGCCATTACTGAAATTACATTTTCTTTGTTAAAAGTTAAACATCCAAGATATGTTTTTATATTTCAAAAAGATCCTGCAGAGTATAGGCTATACTTATATCTCCCTTATAGGACTGACTTATAACTTGGATATACTTCTTCATGGCCAGCGTTGTTTATGGTTGTTTTCTTTTTGTCATACAGTCTTTTACTTTTTAATGTCTCTGTTATATCATTAATCAAAGCTCTGAGTTGCCTTTACACAGCATGTTCCAGTGCAGTAGTCTGTTACATTTTTTAAGTGTCAGCATTTTCTCCAAGACCATCTCTTGCTATTTTAAGAACAGGAGCAATATGATTGTCTCTCAGTTCTTTTGCCTTTCTTCTGCCGTGGAATGAAACCCAATCTCTCTCTATCCTTTTTCTCAGCAGGTTACCATCAAAATGGTGGCCAGAGAGGCAAGTGGGCACAGCTACCTGGTGGCGTGCTGGCAGCCCATTCTCATCCTGATGCTGGGTACCGTGCTGTCGGGCTCTGCCACTGGCTGCCCCTCTCGCTGCGAGTGCAGTGCCCAAGAGCGCTCGGTCGTGTGCCATCGGCGGAAGCTGATCGCCCTCCCCGAGGGAATTCCCACTGACACGCGACTGTTAGATCTCAGCAAGAACCGCCTGAAAGCCATCAACCCGGAAGAATTCCTCAATTATCAACACCTGGAGGAGCTACAGCTCAACGAGAACATCATTTCCGTCATTGAACCAGGGGCCTTCAGCAACCTCCTTGGCTTGCGAATACTGGGGCTACGCAACAACAAGCTGAAGTTGATTCAGCTGGGTGTTTTCACTGGCCTCAGTAACCTCACTCGATTAGATATTAGTGAGAATAAAATTGTCATTTTGTTGGACTACATGTTTCAAGATCTCTACAACCTGAAAGAACTGGAGGTGGGGGACAATGACCTGGTGTTCATCTCTCACAGAGCTTTTCATGGCCTCAGCAGCCTAGAGCAACTCACTATGGAAAGATGCAACCTGACCTCTGTGCCAACAGAGGCATTCAGTCATCTTCACAACCTGCTGACCCTCAGGCTGCGGCATCTCAACATCAACATCATTCGAGACTTTTCCTTCAGGAGGCTCTATCGACTCAAAGTCTTAGAGATAGCAAACTGGCCTCTTTTAGAAACCTTGACCATAAAGTCCCTCCATGGACTTAACATCACAACCTTGAGTATCACAAACTGCAATCTCACTGCCGTCCCTTACGAGGCCATTCAGCACCTGGTGTACCTTCGATTTTTCAACCTGTCCTTCAATCCGATCGAGGTTGTGGAGGGCAACAAAATGCACAATTTGCTGAGGCTCCAGGCATTTCACTTGGTAGGGGGCCGGCTAGTCAGCATTGAGCCTTATTCCTTCAGAGGACTCAACTACCTTCGGGTTCTCAATGTATCCAGCAATAGTTTAAGCACTTTAGAGGAGTCTGCCTTCCACTCAGTCGGCAACCTGGAGACACTGGCTCTTCACGACAACCCCCTGGCATGCGACTGTCGTCTCCTCTGGGTCTTTCGCCGTCGATGGCGACTTAACTTCAACCGCCAGCAGCCATCTTGTGAATCACCAGAGTTTTTGCAGGGTAAAGAATTCAAAGACTTCCCGGATGTTCTCCCACCGAATTATTTCACCTGTCAGAAATCCAAGATCCGGGATCACAAAGCCATTCATAGATTTGTGGATGAGGGGACCACTGTCCAATTCCCTTGCCAAGCAGATGGAGACCCCGCTCCCATGATTATGTGGCAGTCTCCAAAAAAGCAATTCATCACTACAAAAAGCATCGGACGGCTGTCGGTGTCTCCGGATGGCACCCTAGAGGTTAGATACGCCCAAATACAAGACAATGGCACATACACCTGCATTGCCGCCAATGCAGGAGGAAACGACACCCGTTTGGCTCACCTACACGTTCATAGCTACTCTCCCAATTGGCCCCATCAGCCCAATAAGACCTTTGCCTTCATCTCAAACCAGCCCAATGATAACGGTGCCAATGGAACTGGTGCGACGGATCCCTTTCCCTTTGATATGAAGACTCTCATTATCGCTACCACCATGGGGTTTATCTCTTTCCTGGGAGTGGTGCTGTTCTGTCTGGTGCTCTTGTTCCTCTGGAGCCGAGGGAAAGGCAATGCCAAGCCAAACATCGAGATTGAGTATGTGCCACGGAAAGTAGATGGAGAAAGCAGCCCGAATGAGGGATCTCACAAGATCAGTATGAAGATGATTTAAAAGACTAATCGCCATTGTGTGTGCATTACGTGAATAGATGTTTTTGACAACAGACTTACCTTGAGGGAGGAATAAGGGAGTAATCTTTGCACCCCTTGCGGAATTGTGAAAAGAACAATGTTCCGGAAAAAAAAGCCTTTTACATTTTTTTACAGACTGTACAGATCAATCACACAGGGATTGTGTCCTCAAAGGGGAAGCAGACAGGTCATTTGAGGGTTTCAAAAATATGTGTACTTGTTCGGGTAAGTGTTGAAAAACATAGTCCTGTTGAAATTTGTGCGAAAGCCAGAATCAGGAGGACCGGTAGGAATTCATACCTGTCCTCTTTGTCTTCTTTTCTGTACATAACTATTTCGATGTACATTGGGCAATACAGTGGTTGAATGCAGCCAATCAAAGGTTATGGGTTGTTGAGCCTACTGGAGTGCATGTGCTATATCTAGATACATGCAAAGTGTATAGGTCTAATTAAATCACTGTAAATGTCCATTACCAACTCTTTATAAGAGATCAATTTGTTTAAAATGATTTATTGATTAGGCTTGACAATCATTAATATCTCAAAGGTCAAGTATTAATCATTAAATATGGTTTGATGGTGCAATTTCAATTTTGACACCTTACATAGTATCATAAAGCCAGATGTAGCTTTGAATTTAAAGCCATTTGCTTTGACTGAACATGTGACAAAACTATTGGACCTGTGGTTGTACTCACACTAAACTACTATTCCATCTGACAGATCTGTTTTTATTCACCTACCGGTGAAAAGTTTACAATTTTATTGATTTAGTCATCAAAATGTCGTCAATTTGCCATGCTATGATGCATTTTCTACCACTCTCACGAGGCAGGTGTTGCCCGGTAGGTAAATGTGTTCTACAACCCTTGAAACACTTACAGTGCTGATTTTGGGACAATGGATGGCTGTAAAACATATTAAAATGACAAGCTTTTATACTTCAATGTCTTTGCTCATTTCTTTTGCTCTGCTCCGTGAATTAAACCTTGAGAGCTGGTGAGGTACACAGGAAGATAGAGACGCTACGCTAATGTACTGCTAAAACCCTCGCTGTCCCTCATTTTACTATTCAACATTTTCCGAAAAACATCTTTTCTCTGTAAATACACATTTCAGTATTAGTGGGTAGAGCACATCATAACGTTAGTGAGAATGGATTTGAAGTGTGAAATCAACCTAAGATTATAGGTTGTGTGGAGTCCCTATATGCTTGACTCTTCTTAATTGAATTAACTCAAAATGCATTCGTTTTGATCATAAAGAAAATTAAGCAATGGGGAAAAAATATTAAAAGTCCTTATGTCACATTATTCTAAGAGATTTAATCTCTACAATAGGGATGATAAATATGACCTTTTAGTAATATTATAGCTCTGTACAGTGGTTTACTATGTGCCATTATGTCTGAAAAATGTCAATCTGCAGTTAAAATGATAAAAATAGACGCAGTTCATTGTTATTTTTTGAGTATAGCTACGGATAATTGCATGATCTACTCAGACTAGTTTACAACAGTAGACTGTTATGCATTTATTCGCTCTTCAGTAGTTTTGAGCTCTACACAACTCCCAGTACTCACACACACTCACAGTTTTGCCTTCTAAAGTAATCCATAACATGTTGTAACAAATCCCCAAATATTCAGAGATCCTTTAGTTTTTGAATGCACTCGTTTAGACAAAGCTACCAGGGACAAAGCCACCGCACATATCAGGATAGGACCGATCTGACAACCCATCATCTCTCACAGGGGCATAATGGAAAACGTGTCAGCTGGAGTCTAAGCACAGAGACCTCATGTTTAAATGGGAAGTGATGGTTGTGTAAGATTGTCTTTCTGCCCTTTTTCTACTGAGATGACTCACAAACAGTTGGCAAACCCGCACAGCTCTTTAATACTGAGCAAATACAACAGCAAGGGAGGGAGTGGTGAACATTAATGAGAGAGGAAGTGGAGCATCCAGATGCCAGAGAGAAGAAAGGCAAAAATGAAAGAATAGAGATGATTAATATTTAGTGAGGTAAGACCATTAAGAACAAAGCCAATATCTGGTAATAGAGGCTGTGTTATTTGAAAATGATTTATTCAGGTTAATACAAAGTTGGCTAAAATATTTAGTAACTATCAGCAACTACAATATGAATTTAAATGTAAAAGATGAGGAGGCATATTTCCTCTGTTGGATTGCTTTAAGTACTATTTTGTCTTTTTGCTATTCATATGTTCTGCTTTGCGTCTGGAGGTTTTAGTTCAATTTTCGGAATTAAAAGAAAAAAAAATGTTGTAAGATTAATTATATAACTATTTTCACATTTACATTTTTTTTTTTTTTTTTTTTTACAAATAAATGGCAAGTAATGCACTAAATTAAACATACAATTTTTCAAGTAGAAAGACTGAAATAGTATTTTCCTGTAAAATGTACTCCAGTAATCTTTATTTTATTTAGAGCTTCAATAATTTATATAGTGTATAGTAATTATTACTGAATTAATAGTCTTAGACACCAACGTATTTTAAAACAAATGTGCATGTCTGACTGTAATTCATCATAATGAACCTTTCTGCCACTGTAATTTGTAGATTACTGTTACACAAAATGGTCATGCAGTTTGTTAATCCTACAGGCTACATGGATAAACTAACACTGATTAGCAGTGACGTCTGTGAGGTAAGTGTTTCTGTTATACAGTGGAAGTGAACTGCCCAGTCTTTAATTATGTCAGATTATGCCACTTCATTCATCTTGAGGAGTGTATTTAGCCTCTGACTTATAAAGAACTTGTTCATCTGTTGGCTCACAGCGAGATGAAGACATGCAATTTTGGATCAGTGAAAACGTATAATGTTTGAAGCATCATGACATGATTTGTTAAAAAGTGGGGAGTTAGTAACACATATGAAGATCTTTTATATACTAGACTTGCTGTTATTTTCCTAATGTATTTTTCTATAAAATATAATAGACATTTTCTGAGAAAATGCAGAATTTGTCTTTCGATTGTCTTTTCAACCTCGCACCAGTAATCAGTTTTTGCACAGAAAGATACAGATCTATTGACTGTGAATAATGTGCAATGATATTTACTGTTAAGGCCCAACATTATTCAGTTTTGTGGTCACCTTCAACCTCTTTTTTTGTAACAAGGTTAAATGGTGTTGCACAAAATGGTGTTTTGGAAGTGAAATGTCATGGGTTATTAATTTCTGTTTTTCAATGTGTGATTCAGTGTGATAAACACAGAGTGATATTTCCTACTACCTAAGTACATAAATTCTGCAGTTCTGTGATGGGACTGAAATAATGTAGAGCTTAGGGGTAAGACAGTAACAATGCATTATTGTTTTAGGGAGCTACTACTTCCTCAAATTTAAGAATTGTCCATTGAAGAAAAAAGTATAATATTAAATACTTTGGGCCTGAGGTGGGAATATGTAATTTCTTATAAGGTTAAAAGTAATCTTCTCGAATTAAATTATAGCATTCTTCTTTAATGGTTTTTACATACACATAGCAAGTTGAATCTTTCTTATATGGTATATGAATGCATGAATTAATGTTGCTGCATTTGACATTGAAAGCATAGGTCTTAATTTAGATATTTTTAGGATGGAAAAAAGTGGTTTTACAAATGCTAGAAACATGGCTTTCAAAGGAAAGATGGCTATCAAATAGCATACCTAGATTCCTAACTGATGACACAGAATTGACAGAGCAGGTATCAAGTGTTAGGCAGTGCTCTAGGTTATTACATGCAGAAGTTTTTTTTTTATCTGAAAATGAACATTTCAGAATTTAGCAGTAGGAAATTAATAATCATACAGTTATTTATATCAACTATGCATTCTGTTAATTTTTCACATTGGTATGTTTCGTCGACTCGAGATGAAATATAGGGCTGAGTATCATCAGCATAACAGCGAAACCTAACACCATGTTGCAACGGTCCTAGTACTGAGCCTTGTGGTATTCCATACTGCACTTGTGATTGATATGATACCTCTTCATTCACTGCTACGAACTGATGACATTCAGATAATATGATTTGAACCATGCCAATGCAATTCCACTAATGCCAACATAATTTTCTAGTCTATTCAAAATAATGTTGTGGTTGATAGTGTCACTGTGTGCCACTGATATATTCATATAGATTGTTTATGACTTACAGATAATGACATTAAGGTAAAAAATAAGATAAACAGAAGATTGTTTAAATTAAGTTGCAATGCAATCATTGCAAAGATGTCTAAACTTAAACTTTAAAGATTACAAAAAAAAAAAAAAAAGTTCATTCAAAAATTAAATGTTTTTACAGTTTAAAATATAAAAATGCTTGGCATTTCACTCATGAACAGGCTTTCCTCTCTGTATCCTCATTCCAGGCTATCAGCAATATGCATTTATCAAATATGGAGGTGTTGGTCAAGGTAATTTTGAATTAGGCTTTTTTTATTTTTCAGTCTGTTTAACTGTTGGCATGCAGTCACCGAGCAACAGCATACATCACAATAAAACATTGTAGACTACCATTAAGTGTTTACTACATCTCAAGAAATCATTATAAACTGTAGAAGGGATGCTGCATGAGGCACAGAATTAGAGTGAACTATTATAAAGACATAATATCAGAGAAAGCTCAGTCAAAACATATAGATTAAGGAATGACAGTGTGATTTTCTGTCTCTATTCACTTCTTTGAGCAGCTAACAGAATAAATCAACCTTGGAAGAGTAGATATATGGAGAGTGAATTATTATGGCATTGTGGTCTTGCTCTTCATGCATAAAGCAGCCAGGAGAATGGCTCACTCACAGAGTAGTTTTATTTGTAATGCAGCTGTTCTGCTGGGATCAAGTGGAGTAATTCTGTAATATTCGCAAACAGCCAGAAGCCGCCATCTCTTAAATAACATAAGGGCACAATGGTGTTACTTTCCTTTAGGCATTGCCTACGAGTCACATAATGGACGTTGCACTGTTTGGTGTCTTTTAGAGCTAAGCCCCAAGTGTAAACTCTCTATACAGCCCTTGTATTCAATAATGACGCATGATCATTTCTTTTCAATTAACTTCCCCGATCAAACTTAGCTCTTAGATTACTAATCAGTTTAACCATGGTGAAGCAGGAAGAGAGCCCTGCAGCAGAGGAGAGTAATTACAGGCAGATTGGCCACTGCTGAGAGCCAATGACACAAAGCGTCTGTGTGATGGAGGAGGATGGCACTCATCAGGGTCTCACAGGCTCACCACATGGGCTCACTATTCCCCGTACATTCTCTTTACATAATACTTTACAGTCAGGAACGCCTTAAGAGACAAAAGCTGTCATTGTAGTGATCCTCATTGTATTAATCACATATACATAAATGTCACTCTGTTTTTTTTTTAAGAATATGGTAACACTTTTGATAGTCCGATTACTAACTAGTAACTCTGCTAATGTCAACTACCAGTCATCAGAGTATTTACTGTCTGTGTAATATTGTTAAGACTTTATACGATGGTCCCCCAAAAGATATTCTACGGACTGTAAGTAACTTTGCAATTACATCAACTTATTCCACTATTCCTAACCTCAATAAATTAGTTAACATGTAGTTACTTATTAGTAAAATGTCTAAAGTAGACTATTAAAATGAAGTTCAACCAAGAAGATTTTTGTAAATAAATACATAAATCTCAGTTTTACTCTCATACAATGTTTCCCATACAATTATTATGTTACAATCGAACCTTAATACTAAGTCACGTAGGTTATTTTAAATTGGACATAACGAAAATGCTTGCAGTGAGTAATTGGCCGTCACAGTTTGCACTACGTTCACAGTTGTGTGCAAAATGTGCACTCTACAGATGTAATTAACTAACACCACCTCATGAGATGATATCTGTACATCCGCATATGGATATGGATGCACACAAACTTTAGATTTTTAGATTAGCCTATTGTCACAGTGTGAAGCCCTAATGTCACCTCACTGGAACAGACTTTTTGAATCACATTCCACAGTAATGCACTGGCCATAATTTCCATCAAATGCACTTTCAGTGTGCTTATATTCTTGAGTGCAGAGCAGTTTTCATCCCGATTGACCAGTGGAGACAGGTGGCACATTGGCACTTATATTAGATTACAGGGTGAGATACTGCCAACCATCAACATGCTGAAGTGGCATTTAACCATTGCAGAGTACTAAGTGAGGAGGCGAAATATGAATTAATGGAACCGCTCCCATGTGGCTAACAGCAGTAAGTAATCAAGTAATTCATATGCTTTTCCTCTCTGATAGGTGCTGCCAGCTGTGTCTGTGCTGCATACAGAGATGACAGGCCTCTGATGCCAGCTTGGGTATGATTAGGAGGACTACCATACCAAAATGCCAGCTGCTGTGACTTTCTACAAGAGCAATCAACAACACTTTTGTTGGGACTGTCTGAATGTGCCAAAAAGCAGTAGTCAGGGTGTCTGAGGTTTATGACAGATGATAGTTTGAGCAGTGATGTGCAGAGAGTTCTTCAGGGGCAGGGGTTCAAATGTAAAAAAGACAAACCGCAGATACAGATCGCTCCACAAATGCAAATTTGCCTGTCCAGTCTGACTGTAAAGAGCGATGCTCGTCATCTTTTTCTTTTAGCCATTTTATGTTTCTAAAAAAATGAAACCAGACAGTAGGAACTGTATGGATTTATGAATAAGGCAGGGAATTTACCGTTTCACTTCTCATTGTCTTATGACATTTGAGCTTGTTTGGTTGGTGTATACATCACAAACGGCCATTGATTAATTATGTAATAATTCAAAATATCTAATTTGTGGATTTTTAATTGAATTGACCCTTCACAAAGACCCACCCTCCTTAGTTACTGTTTCTACGTCTGACAAGCCATACCGCTCTCACGCCACACATCATGTTCTAATGTTCTGAAAAATACATTGCGGAGCAAAGAGGAAACTGACAACACGCCGACAGACAAGATGAAGCAGGTTACTTTTGATATGAAAGTCTCAGCTTTCAAATTTTCAATAAATACCATTTTGTGGCTCTTTATTGTGTCGTGACAGATCGCTGTAGTGCCTCAGTTTAAGCGGCACGTGACCAATCATCTCTTCTTCTTTACAAGTTACAGCAATAAATAAACATGAATGAACATCAAAAGGTGTCTTGTTTCAACCGCGGAAAGACGTCAGTACACACCATTTTTAAAGTCCACCGACTTTAATCTACTCTCCTGTCTGGTTTGTTTGTCAGACAAAATGGTGGTTATGATTGGTCAGATCACCTGTCAGTCTGACCCAGCAAAGGGTCAATTGAAATACTAGCTTTGATTATTGATGAAAAAAGATATGATGAGAAATTGAAGGTATTGATGAAAAATTGGGATTGTTTGCTTTATTTTTTCCTGCTGTCGAGCCATAGGCAACCACTGAAAGAGCCATATGGCTTGTGTGCCTAGGTTCCCATCTGCTGTTGTAAATAGACAGTGTGGTAATAATTATAAATATGGAAATACTGATATAAATGTATTGTATTTTGTTTTATTGCAGAAAAGAAAAAATATTGGACATAATGTTAGGAAGCAAGTTTGTGGTGTCAGATGCATGTCAGTCAGTCAAGTTCAAAGTAAGACACATGCAACCTATGGCAACAACGTCTCAGACTGACAGATACATAAAAATAAAGGGGTATTTTCAAACATTTGAGCGATTTTTGTACACATTTTTTATGTAATTATAATTCAAATACATTTTAATAATATTACTGACCACAATATTATTCATTATAATTGAAAGAGGGCAGGGGCACATGAGTTTGAGTTGGGTATCCACTTTATTTTACAACACGGATATACAGATGGGCAAAGACTGTGCAAGTTTGGACAAGATACAAGATTACAAGATATTCATGTCAAAGTAACTGGTACATAGCAAGACTATATTGCATGGCAAGCCAGTGGACATTGGCATTTTCAATGTTGCTGCTATAGCTTCAGATGGAGAAACGAAAAGAAAAAAAAAAAGATGATTTGACCCTTTTCTGTATAGCGATGCTAGTGGCTTATGCAATGTATTTGTGTAGGATTTGGGAATAGTGGAGAGTCTACACTGGTCAATTTCGACATTTTTTCATAATGATTAAAAATTTAGCTTGTAAGAAACTCAGCTCATAATTCCTCTCACATGATGCAAGCTGTGACCAAATGAGTGTCAATGATTGACACAATTTCTTTTGATGGAAAAAATCAAACATCACACAGTGTACTGCTGGCAAAAGCTATTTACTCTGAATGTCTGCGACTTCTGATTCATTAGCAATAACTAGAGGAATAGCAAAGTGTAGTAAATGGTAAAACTATTATTTGTGCTACAAACCGATTTGTTTATGATTACGATAATGAATTAATATGATAACAAGTAACAGATTGCAACATCAAGCAGCATAACAGATTGTTTTTGTACAACTAAAATAAATGGAAGCGGGTGACAGCTTTGTACATTCAAGGTCAAAATTGCCGTGTCTGCAATTACATTAAAAATGCGGTGGTTTGGGTTTATCACAAGAAGCAAAATAAAATAAATGGTGAAATTTATTGAGTCTGTACACTGTACACTGAGTAATAATAAAAAAGCATTATTGCATTGTTTTTCATGATCCTTTGTCTCTGAAACATCAATCAAAAGGAATGGAAGGAAAACCAAAAGGAAAAGGGAGAAAACCTCAAAATGAATGTTTTTTTTTTTTTTTTTAAATTAACAGTAAATTATCATTCACTGTACACTAATTAGAGCAGTGAGGGTGCTGGAGATCCTCTTAGATGGAGTTTAAAATGAACTAAAACACACAATTAAAGGCAGTCTATGCACTGTAATTTCCAAGGGGAGTTTTGCACACAGCTCAGAGGCACTTTGTAGATCTCCTGTGGCCACAGAACTACTTTACTACTCCATACAGATAATATGCACAGAACTATATGTTTAGTTAAAGGCATGGTCGTCGAGCATGTACAATTCAATGGAAACAATGCACTAAATATACATTTGGCATAACTGTTCACATTATACTTTGGATGAGGGGTAACTAATTCTGTTGCTTTTTATTTACATAAAGTGTCTCTTTGAGAGCTGAATTTGATTAAAATATGTATTTCCATATTGGCTTGTTTGTCTTGCTGTGTGTTTACATATACTGTAGTAAACACAGCAGGTGTCCTTGTTATTATTAAAATATGCCTTGCGTTTGAGCATGTGTTTTGTATTGACTAACATGAGTATGTACACATAAAATATAACTAATCGCATTACAGACCTTTTTCATTTACTGTTACATTTATCACATACACTCAGTACAATTATAGTGGTTAGAATTATATTATTAGGTTAGAAGTAATCTATATTTAATTTAACAGCCTTTAAATTTAAAGGGTAATGACTTTAATGTCAAGATGTCTGAGGCTAAACAGATTATGAATAAATTAACAAATAGTGTTACATTTCTCACTGTTCTCACCTACTATAGTCTGCTTTGCTGTGAACACAAACAGGCACAGAGAAAAACATCAAAATGTCCCAGTTTATTTTATATATTTACAGATTAAGTGTAATTTTACAATGCCTACAGCACTGTATTTGCACTAAGGCTTCTAGAAGGAACTGCCACATATTAATTACATGCTTCTGTTTTTATACTATTTGCTGGTTCATTTCCGGTTTCACTTTTAATGATTTGTTTTATAATGTTCATGTTCATGTAAAATTATGCTTGATAACTGCCTCAACTGATGAGTTTTGTATGTGCCGAGTCCATGCAGGGCGCTACTATGGTTCACGTGCAAAAGGGGGGGGGGGGGAGCCCTTTTTCAAAATTATTCCAAAGTGCCCCTCTCAGACAAATAGCAATGATATTGTAGTCAATAAAACAAATTGCATTTGAATTCTAATTAACATGACAATTTGTACAAAACTAATTGTTCAAAAGTCGGAAAAGTCCTGTTTGTTTTTACATATCTGTCAATGAGGCGTTGCTATGGGTTGCATGACTGATTCCAGTCTGTTCAGAAACGAAGGCTCTTAAAAATAAACCAAACAATATTTTAAACATTTTTCATCAATAATCAAAGCTAGTGTGTCAATTTAATTAAAAATCCACATATTATATATTTTAGAATATTACATAGGCCTAATTCATCAATTTTATGAATCAAATTACATCGCTGAGAAAATGGATGCTAAACGACTACAAAAGCACTGCACAAAACTGTGCAGCGCCAAAAGTTATCAGTAGTCTATTCAATTCACTTATATTTATGTAGGCTACGATATACACCGTTTACTATTTGATGAAACTATCATAGTTATTTAAGCCCAAGTGCTATATGTGAAGTGTAGGCTGGTGAAATGGTGACGTGAAATGACTAATATGCTGATCATTCTAATATGCTGATTTATTATCAATATTGGAAACAGCTGTGCTGCTTAATTTTGTTGTATTTTTATTTTTATTTTTTATTTTTTTATTTATTGGAAAGTGATACTCTTTTGGGGTTCATTGATAAATAAAAAGTTAAAAAGAACAGAATTTATTCAAAATAGAGTACAGAATAGTTTCAATCAATTTAACAAATCCTTGCTGAATAAAAACTAATTTCTTTAAAAAAAATTATAAAATACTGACCTCAAGCTTTTGAACGTGTAGGCTATATTATTACAAAAGTTCTATTTTAAATTAATGCTGTTCTTATTTAACATTTTATTCATCAAAGAATCTTGAAAAAAAGTATCGCAGGTTTTCAACATTGCTAATAAATCAGCATTGCATAAAATGTATTAAGTAAATAAAGTAAATTAATAAAGTATATTAAAATTTTGATCAAATAAATGCAGGCTTGATGACTATAAGTGACTTGCAAAAATATAAAATAGTCATGTATCCAATCTTTTGACCTATAATTTTTTTTCCTCATATTGCCCCTTTTTACATTTGAGCCCCTGCCCCTGAGGAACTCTCTGCACATCCCTGTTCACGTACAATGCATCCCCATATCCACCCACCCCTGTTACTGCATCCCCGAGTCCATGCATGCATGATTCATTTCTAAAACATATTAATAGTTCACTAGCAATGACAGCTGAGCACACCACAATAGTGCTTTAGCTTTAATTGTATTACTCCTGAACAAATGATACTGTGAAATCCTCAAGTTATGATTGGCTGTCTGACAATAAGTTTAGCTGATTTGCTCCATGCACCCAGTGCAACCAATTATGGTCTATTGTAACACTAATAAACCAGCTGGGAGAAAATAGATTAAAAAGAAAAGAGTCAGAGCCAAAGAATCTGTGATTTCACACGAATAACAACTATTTACACTATTATCTCAAATTCAGTATGATATGTTGTTGTTGCTGTTGCTGTTGCAGTTGATTGTGTTGTTGTAGATGCTAAATTGGTCTATTGAGTCAGCCGGAATTGTTGCAGTTGCTCTGAAGATTTACTGCTGAAGCATTAAGATTTATGCTGACAAAAACAGGGAGCATCCCTCAAAATGTTTGTGGAACTGCCATGGAATGACTGGCTCAAGGATTTAAACCACAAATATGATCAATTTAACAGACGTTATTATTTTGAAAAGCTGAAGCGGGTATATTCATTTATCTTATTTGAATATCCTTATCCTGACACAATGTTATATCTTTAAAGCAACTGTTTATGGAATAGTTACATTTAATATTTTTATATAATGAGAATGTTGCAGTTGCTCTGAAGATTTACTGCTGAAGCATTAAGATTTCTGCTGACAAAAAACAAGGAATATGTTTTTGTCTTCACTTTTTCGAATATCTATATCCTGAAGACTATATGGCATCATTAAAGCATCTGTTTATGGCTACATTTTACATTTTTTTCTATAAAATAAAAATGGACAGCACAAATGCATTGACAATCTGGTACTGAGAGCTGAATGAAACACAGACAGTCCACTGAGATTGTCCAACAGGACTGCATTGTATATCCAGTGCTATCTGGATTCCGATAATTTGTTGTGGACCAGATTTCATTTGTATAATAATGAAACTGTTTAACAGTCCATTGTATTTTAATGCAAATGCGCCGTAGAGGTGAGTGTGAGATGAGTAAACCCCTGCACCACACACTCCCCTTAAAACGGACAATGTAAGAAAATTGAATACATTAACCTTTCCTGCCTTTGTTTTTATTCAGCTGCTTGAAACTTTAAAATAAAGCATTAGTGGTCAGCAATATTAGCAGCTCTGGGACCGATGCAAACTGCCTGATTACCTGCCACCAATCAGCCTGTGAGCAAGAAAATATACTGGTACAAAGGCAATGCATTGGGAAAATGGGAGTTTTGTCAGCAAAGGTACATCCGCTTATAAAAAGGGGCTTGAGTAGTCATCATGCTGTATGAATGAAAGGTCACCAGTGCTTTTCAGGCGGTCAGAGACAACACAAAGTTCCATCAACCATTTTAGATAGCCTCACAAAATCACACAAAGCAGTGTTAGAAGCGACTTCTCTGGAGGGAAAGGGTTTTTTGTTGTTGTTGTTTTTTTCCTTTGCCTTTTTCTAGCAGCTACGCTTGTGACAGCTCCTGTCTTTTGACTGCATCCCTCATTATGAAGCATCTTGCATCAAAAGCATCCCGTCTGTCACATGATAAGCTCCTGGAAAAGCTACATATCCTAGCATACAACAAATCAAACACCAATGTATTCTGAATGAAGCAGTGTAAAACAACCACATTCTCAGATTAAAAAAGAACATCAGAAACGACTGCATTAAATACATTTACACCACATGTAATATACAGGAGTGTGTACCATGAAAAGGTTTTAAATAAGTCTCTTATGCTCACTAAGACTGCATTAATAAAAAATAAAAATAAAAACATTAATAATGTGAAATATTTTTGTCGTTTAAAATAACGTTTTTCTAATTTAATATATTTTAAAATTGTAATTTATTCCTGTGATGGCAAAGCTGAGATTTTAGCATCATTACTCCAGTCTTCAGTGTCACATGATTCTAATATGTTGATTTGGTGCTCAATTACTATGAATTTACCACCCGAATTTAAAATTTGAATAAAATGAAAACTAAAAGAATTTCAAATCACACGAGACAACATTTTATTAACAATAGAACATAGATAACATAACAAATGTTTAAACTGAGAAATGCACAAAATGAGCTTGTTTCAAATTTGATGCCTGCAACAGGTCTCAAAATAGTTGGGACGGGGGCATGTTTACCAAGGTGTAGGATCTCCTCTTCTTTTCAAAACAATTTGAAGAGGTCTGGGCATCGAGGTTATGATTTCTGGAGTTTTGGTGTCGGAATTTGGTCCCATTCTTGCCTGATATATGTTTGCAGCTGTTGAAGAGTTTGTGGTCGTCTTTGACGTATTTTTTGTTTAATGATGTGCCAGATGTTGTCTATAGGTTGTAGCATTTGGACCAATCAGACACACAATTGTTCATTAGATTTAACAAATAATCACAGACGCCTCACCCAGTACACATACTGGGTGACAGTATGTCTGTGAATGAAACTCCCAATCACCATCGAGTCAGGACATCTTTGGAATTCATCACTCTTCAACCCGGATGAACGTGATCGCGAGTCCAAAACCTTGAAACCATCAAGATTATCATCCGAAACTGCATCTGACACTCGTCAACGACAAAGGCAATGCAAGTATCGTACATTTAACTAAACGAAACAGAGGTTTAGTATAAGCTATAGACCCTGTTGTAAATGGCACTGAGGGTTTTACTCAGGTGGTTAACCGACTCTTTCCATAACTGCATTCTCTGGTTTCTCTAATGGCTTCATTCATCCACTTTAGCTCCCCTTTGTATGTACGCGTGAGTGTATGCTTATTCGTTTGATTGTTTAGATTAGTTATGTGTGTTAGCGTTTAGTTAATAAAAGCTGTGTGCACAAATTACATGAGTTTCTGGTTCTGCCTTACAAATTAATGTCTCTTAACGATTTTGACCCTTGCTACATGCTCTAATGCATTAATAGGAAAGTATTTTCTGTGGCCACGAAAATATCCTTTCTTAGAGTTGATATGAACTTACATTGAATGTTCGCTGGACGAACAGACCAGTTGATGGCAATTTAATTCTGCTACAGTTATTACTGTCAACCGATATAAATAATTGTAATTAATCATAATTAATTGTAATTATTTATATACAATTCCCTTTCGAGCAAATATGCTACAAGGGGAAAGATCTGGACTGCAGGCAGGCCAATTCAGCACTCAGACTCTTCTACTACGAAGCCATGCTGTTGTAATAGCTGCAGTATGTGGTTTTGCATTGTCCTGCTGAAATACACAAGGCCTTCCCTGAAGTAGAAGTCATCTGGAGGAGAGCGTATGTTGCTCTAAAACCTTTATATACCTTTCAGCATTCATAGTGTCTTCCAAAACATGCAAGGTGTCCATACCGTATACACTTATGCACCCCCATACCATCAGAGATTCTGGCTTTTGAACTGAACGCTGATAACATGCTGGAAGTTCTCCCTCTTCTTCAGCCCGGAGGACATGGCATCCGTGATTTCCAACAAGAATGTCAAATTTGGACTCGTCTGACCATAGAACACTTTTCCACTTTGAATCAGTCCATTTTAAATGAGCCTTGGCCCACAGGCCCCTACGGTGCTTCTGGACCATGTTCACATATGGCTTCCTTTTTGCATGATAGAGCTTTAGTTGGCATCTGCAGATGGCACAGCGGATTGTGTTTACCGACAGTGGTTTCTGGAAGTATTCCTGAAACAGAATCATGCCGATGAGTGATGCCCGAAGACCACAGGCATCCAACAAAAGTCTTTGGTCTTGTCCCTTACGCACAGAGATTTCTCCAGTTTCTCCAAATCTTTTGATGATGCTATGCACTGTAGATGATGAGATTTGTAAAGCCTTTGCAATTTGACATTGAGGAACGTTGTTTTTAAAGTATTCCACTCTTTTTACGCACTCTTTCACAGATTGGAGAGCCTCTGCCCATCTTTACTTCTGAGAGACTCTGCCTCCCTAAGACATCCTTTTTATAGATAATCATATTACAGAACTGATGTCAATTAACTTAATTAGTTGCTAGATGTTCTCCCAGCTGAATCTTTTCAAAATTTCTTGCTTTTTCAGCCCCTGTGCCAACTATTTTGAGACCTGTAGCAGGCATCAAATTTGAAATGAGCTCATTTAGTGGATAAAAGTGTACAATTTCTCCGTTTAAACATTTGTTATGTTCTATTGTAAATAAAATATTGGCTCATGTTATTTGAAAGTCTTTTAGTTTTAATTTTATTCAAATTTAAAAAATGTCCCAACATTTCCAGAATTCGAGTTGTATTTGAAATAGTAAATTATTATTAATTTATTTGAAATAGAAATCTTTTGTAATGTTATACATGGGTTTACAGTATCTTTAGATTAATTTATAAAAGTCTTCAACACTGATAATAATAAAAAATGTTTAATGAGCAGTAAATCAGCATATTAGAATTATTTCTGAAGGATTATGTGACACTGAAGAGACTGATGATGCTGAAAATTCAGCTTTGCCATTAGAGGAATAAATTACATCTTACATTCCTAACATAAAATGATATAGAGATATAAAGCAATACATTTGTATTAAAATTAGTTGAAATGCTAAAACTGAATATATCTCAAGACTACAATGGTAAATGTTGCAGTCCTTCAGCCACTGTATCGGAAAGATCTCAAGGATAGTGGAGGACTCTAAAGGTCCTTTCAGAACATGCTAAGAGTCGGGCCGGAGACATGGTTGCCGAGAGCAAATATTGATTTTCCTCTCTTCCCACTGTGGGTTGCTCCTGCAGTGACAAGTTCAGGCCTCACCCACGCTGTGTAAAAACCAGTGTGTGGGATTTAAGTGAATCAGCCATATGTCCCCTTCAAAAAATGTCCTCCCAGGCTTTCTTTTTCACACACTCATAAGCAACTCTATCAACGCATCCTTCAGGGATGTCCGTCTCCCCTAATTTAGATTTCAATTCAGCCCCCCTTGCGATTCGCACACTCTGTGAGCACTGGGTTGTTTCCATGCATGTTGTCCTATTTTCATTAGACCTGTCACTCCCATTGCCAGTTACTCAGGCACATTTTCATGAAAGCTCCCAGATGCAGACATCGCAAGCACCACCAAGCAATGACAGCCACATCAGCATGCTTCTCCTAATGCCTAGCTCCCGTCTGCTTTCCTCAAATGAAGCTTTCTCCTGCTAATAATATGTTGGCAAGAAGGAACCCTCTCCTCCTCAAGAGAGATTACATGCTTCAGAGTGGGGTGTATGGCTTGGTAAGTGGTGTCTTCCAGGGATTATGCCATTACATCTGTGTGTGTCAGTTGATAAATGAAGTAGCTCATCTGTGCATGTCGGATAAAATATCCAATTAAAAAGAACCATGGGGCAAAAACTGAACTCACTGGTGCTACAACGCAGTATCGTGAGGGTAAGTAGGAGCAACCTGTGAGCTGGCAAGCTGCACTAAGTATCTTATTGTACCTTTCAACGAGGTTCACGTTAAAACAAATTGAAATGAGCTTAAGTTGTTTCGTATGAAAAGTGTCTGTGGAATGTCATATTTAAATGAAGATTCTTCTGTGGTTTAGATTTTATGCTGAATAGATGAATGGATAGGCTACTTGCTTCCATTTTCTCACCTAATGCCAGCATGATGTGTCACGAAGCACCTGGATGCAAAATTTTTGAATAAAATCAGTCCAAATCAGACTTGTGATGCAGCCTGGAATCATAAATCACACTATGTTTGTCCATTTTTTGTTCACTGTGTTCATTCATTTTTTCCCCTTTTTTTCTGTTACATCATGGAGTTTGGGTTCCCTCTTTCATGGATGAATCAAATTTGTTTCATAATTGATGAATTTTTCCACATCAATACTGCTATTGAACTGAACTGAATCAACACTGAGTGGAGCTGAATAATAACACCATTGTCTTTTTAGTGCTGCTTTACTGCAGAATTTGTCTCAGATTTGAAAAAGTTTGCATGATTGATTTGATTGTTTTCCTGTTTAAAACTGTGAAGCTGGTTTGAAACAATCTGTATTATATACAGCAATGTATTAATAAATGAGACTTCACTTAAAAAGGCACTTTTATTTGCTTTGAGCATGCATGTGCTGCAGATTCTTGTAACAAGTTGCCAATAAATACTAATAATTTAATTTAATTTAATTTAATTTAATTTAATTTAATTTAATTTAATTTAATTTAATTTAATTTAATTTAATTTAATTTAATTATTTAATTTAATTTAATTTAATTTAATTTAATTTTGTTTTGAGTAACTTATGACTTATTACTTACATGTTTTCAGATTGATTTATTCAACACTGTATAGTGCATGGAATCAATTTTTAACTGATGCACTGGGTTCCCTGTAATTAGGCCACTGATTTTAAGTTTTGGTCTTGTTAGTAAGCTTTACAGTTCCTTCATTCTAGATTTTTTTTTCTCGCCCTTGAGGGATGACATGTATTTTTTTTCAATATCTAAGGGGTTTCATTAGAGACTTCTGTATAGGCATTAATCAAATTGCCTACTCAGTTTTTTTTTTACTTAAATGCCAAAGAATAAAAGATGTTATTCTGAATAAGAGACGCCATCCTGTCCTTGGTAAATAATATAACTTTGTGCCAAACCGCAGGTGCTTTACATAAGAGAATTTGTGTCTGACACATAGTAGACTTTTTTCCCTACATATTCAGAGCACAGTTGTCCATTAATAAGTATTTGGTGTTTTAATACTGAGGCATTTAAAATATGTGGCAATGAACACACACAGAGACATTTATATTGTAACAAAGGGATAAAATATTTCAGCAATATCACTTGAGCACCGCTGCTGTTGTTCTGAATATCAGCTGTGATAGAACGAGGCCGCAAGTAATTACAGCTCATATTCATATCAACAGCACAAATGCAAATGTGATATTGCTTTTACACAGTTGATAACAGTCCATAAATAAGAAAGTAGCAGTGAATAACTCACATTTTAGACACAATATTGCCAATTACTTTGTCTATTTTAGCTCAGCAAACGAAAATAGTTTCAAACGAAGGCACAGCAGAATAAACAGTTCTGAGCAACAAACAGCAGTGGGGTTTTGAACCATAAATCAGTTGAGTGAATGATTCAGTAACAAAGACCAACCCATGTGTTATTCCTGAAAGCATCAGTGTTTGAATAAATGAATAGTTTAAAGTCTTGAAATAATCATTCTGCCATCTACTGTCATAACAGTATAACCTGCAGAAAGAGTGACCACAGACTGACACGGTAAAGCCTTTATCATTTATGCATAATGCATTGCAAAGGGATTCATAATGTATGTTGTAATGCATTTTATCTTTTCATAAATAATTGTAATTAAAGTTAAAATGCATTATAATATTTGAAGGTTTTGTTTCATGTCTTTTAATACATTACACGTTCTAAAGTTGTAACAATGAATAGAAAAGTATTATGTGTAAACAGTACATATATATGTATATTTATACATATATACAATTATTCATGGGATCGCAGTCATAAGATGCATTATAAGGTGCATTACAAGGCACAATTAATGCATTTAAACTACACGTATAATGCATTATAAAAGCTTCAAGTAAAGCACTACAGTTTGTCTGGAACTGTCTAGAAGAGTTTGTTAGGCTCTTGTGATAGTACTCAAGAAAAATGTCCATAAAACAATTAGTACAAATCCTGTTAATGGATGATTTAAGTAATACTTAGGAGAATGGATTTTATTTGGGTTGAAGGGCTGAAATCCAAATATGTAGCAGTGTCCTAGATGTGTTTCATAAGTCATGTAATAGATAATGATTGGCCTGCAGTGTGGGAGTTCCAACAGTTCAAGGAAACAGCCAAGAACTGACTAGAGTTGTTTGTCATGGTAGATCAGTTTTTTCCTATGTTTTCACAAGGGGTTTGGTAAGATCGGCTGATTTGCATGAGTCTCATCACTCACATGTGCACATTCTCAGGTATATAGATATAAAGAACTCTACTTTCAGGTATCATTAATAAAGTAAGGGATAGAGATGGTCATAGCCTAGAAATTACAGATCTGGACTGGCTGTTGTAAACAGATCTCCCCTGCTGTGTAATGGGAGGGAGCCAGCAACTGGAGGGTTACTGACATCACAATCCATCTCTGCCGTCAATATGTCCTTGAGAAAAGCACTTATAGCTAAGTTGCTCCATGGAGACCGTCCATGCAATTAATCTAGTGTAAGTTCAATTGAAAACGTGGCCGCTAAGTCAAAATGTTCAATTTGAAAGGTGACATCCTGCATTAGAGATGGCCTGGCATAAGGGAAAGCTCAGATCTGACAAGGTGCAACATCTGGTTCTTGGTGGGTGGTAAGATTACAAGTAGCCACTCGCAGGTCTGCAAATTTATCCGTATATTTCAGAAACAGGGGGAAAGGAGAAAAGAAAAGTCACTCCAATCAAAGAGTGAAAGAGTCAAAAGTCACACAGTGCCAAATAATACAATGTGTGGCTAGCACAATAATGAATCAAGTGCTGTCCCCTTGGGCACACCATTTAATACTCTAATAATTAAAGTGAGGCCAGCTTGGTAAGGGCATTACTGTAGAAATTTCAATGTAGAAATATTTGTTTTATTATTGTTATTTTACACATAAATGCTCTAAAACATAATAAGAAATCAATCTTTGGTCCAAAAAAAAAAAAAAAAAAAAAAAAAAAAAAAATATATATATATATTACTATATTATTAATACAGCATTTAATTTAAAAACATTTTTTAAGGAAATTAATACTTTTATTCAGTAATATACATTTCTGTTTCAAATAAATGCTGTTCTTTTGAACATTAAATAATCCTAAAAATGTATCACGGTTTTCAACATTTAAAATAATAAGACATATTAGAATGATTTCTGAAGGACCATGTGACACTGAAGGCTGGAGTAAGGGCTGCTGAAAATTTAGCTTTGCCATCACGGGAATAAATTACAAATGAATCAATTAAAATTACATTTTAAAATATTTTTACTGTATTTTTGTTCAAATAAATGCAGCTTTGGTGAGATATTTATTGTGGCTCTAAAAAGCTGAAAAACTGCACAGCTTATTTTGACAGACAATTATGACTGAGTTAATAGTGAGAGAATCATGGCATCACTCCAGAGGCCCTGCCAAAGCAATACCATGGCAAAATAATTTCTAGCCCAGTTGAAGCCATTTAATATTAAATGGCTTATCTATTATTCACCCATCTATCTGATATAAACATTTGTTTATCTGGGTTCCGCATCTGCACTCATATTAAATAGGCAGTCTGTTAGAAATTCAACTCAAATTCAACTTCTAGCTAATTCGTCCCATGTAATGCGCGTACCCTGTCGTCGAGCATCACTCTGTAGGAAAAGCATAAACCCTGGAAAGGAGGAAACAGCTGTCTGGGAGCATTACTCTCTACTGGTGCCAAACTATGTTTGTCAGAGGTCAGCCTGGGGGAGCAGCTCACCCTGGCTGAGGTTTTAAACAGTGCACAGGAAGATGACAGACGTAATTACCACTGCTAAATTTTGAGGGTCCCTTGTTTACGCTCGCAAACCAACAGCAATTGCGGGGTCTTTGACTTGATTTTCAGGCTTTGCCATTGTTTTCTGGCTCTGCCCTGAAGCAACAGAGCTAAGCGCTGCATCACGGATGACACAACCCCCTCTGTGTGGATGGTGAGAGGGAGCAAGGGGAGTGAAGAACAGGGGGGAAAGAGAGCGCAGGGGCCTCCATAGCTCACGCAGCCTCCAGGCATAGCGGCAGTATGGTGTCAGTAATGAGAGTCCTCCAGCAGAGCGGGGACCAGACGCTCTGCCTTTTCCACTGCAGCAGATGTCACCGCAGGGACAGCTGAACAGAAAAGAGGCACGGGCCAACCTTCTTCTCCTGTGCTATGATACAGATGCTGAAAGAAGAGCTGGCCTCGGAGCTGCGCTTAATTACGGTGCGATTGCGTGAGTGTTGTTAGCAGGCTTGTGAAAAGTAACAGGCTGAAAAGGAGGACAGTGATTCTACCCCGTGGTGCTGGAGAGTCTGAGAGAGACATATTCATCACTCACACTGCTGTGTGGATGGCGATGAGAAATGGATCAGTCCAGACTGAAAGTCACAAGAGTAGAAAAAAGTGTTGTTGGTTTTTATTAAATCCCCTTTCACTGTAATTACTCAACAAATACATTGTTCATGATGAAACAGTTCCTTGTTTTTCATTAAAATGGATTATTAGAATTATTTGAGTTGCGCTTTTTAACTCCATATGAATCAAATGCAAATATGAAAAATTCATTATATTCGTCATGCACTGTACACATCATAACCTGTCTTTCGCCCAACAAATAGCTATGTGCTGTAAAAGCTCAAGGTTTGTAATTGAAAGTTTGCTGGTGTCATCCATGCCATTATAAGTTAGTTCAGCTTGGATTTATTGAGCACATTTAAACAAATGAAGTTTGACATATTAAACTACTTGACATAATACTTTAAGTAAATTCAACATTTCCTTTTTTTTTTGAGTTATAGAGAAAATGAATTCAAAAATGAATATGATAAAACCAGAGATTTGCAGATTGCTCCCTAGTGGCAGTCAGGGAACATTCAATGCCGTTACCCTCCACTTCTTCACCATGGTAAAAGGAATTTATAATGAATGTATAAATATATATCCACATAAAATACGTAATGGTACTGCCCATTATACAGAAATTGTGTTTAAAGAATAGCGTTTTAGTGGAAAAATGTTGGTAATTCTCACCTCGTGCTCATAGTTTTGATTAGAATATGTACATTTGTTGCATATGAAGAATGATTTTCATTCTTGTCAGTGCTTATTACTTTCTTTTCTGGTGTGGCACAATCTTTTGGTCTACTTTCACAGGCACGAAGGTGAAGGTTTTGTGTGTCCCTCTAAAAGTAGACTTTAAATTTCAAGCTACATTAATCCTCTCTTGTGCCTCTAAGCAAAGAGACTTGTCTTTTGTTAGTCTTTGTCTCCCTCAGACTCTCTAACCATGTTATTTAAGCCCATGTCAATCCTTGAAGACCCAAACCCTATATCATTTCATGCTTCTCAGTAGTTAAGCCTTCTAAGCAATCATTGTGATCCCAGGCAGAGTGCCATGAATATCTTCTTCTCATTATCTGTGACATGACATAGCTTTGTCAGTGGGAAGTTGCTATACAGGCTGACACAACTCAGGGTCTGTCCACTGAAATTTGCACCATTCTGCTTCAGGTTGTTGACAGGTTCATCTTCTCCACTTTGGCATATCTCACAATGAATCTTTCAGATTGAGCCCCACAACTCACTAGAAACCGTTCACTGCCACATATCGGGGTTTCAACAAACAGTGCGGCCATTGTTGTGTTTACTCTGGGGTTTCCTTTCCCTGTTGATCTGTCATTTCCTCCATTTAGGGCTTTAGCAACATAATTGATGCTCTCTAATAAACAGAACAATAGGAAAACACAGAGTTTGTGATGCAACTGGTTTGCCAAAAATAATTTGCATTTACCACTAGAGAGCATTTTATGCATTAATTAAAGCGGCCTGCATGCTGAAAGATGCCAAAGCTCATCTGGTATTCATCAGAACAGACTCACTTTGGCTTCCTGGTTTAGAATGCAAAAGGGCATCACAGAGCACACTCTGTCTATTCACTCATTATCATTAGTGTGCCACTCTGGGTTTTTTATAATCGAAAATTGAAGGTAGTCATAAATACAACAGCAGGATAACACAGAAACATATTTTGTAAATGTCTCACACATATTCTCTCTTATAAACCATGCAGATTTAAAAAAAAAAAAAAAAAATGAATACATGGCTTAGGCTGGAGAAGAACAAAGGCTTGTTTTCAATCTAAATGTGTCTAGTTACTTTCAGAGGCACGTTCAAATGAGGTCTCCAGAAGGCCAATGAGCATGACAAACTCTGTCATGTGCTAAATGTCACTTCTTGCCCTTATCACAAGATCACCTTGATGGCAACTTATCTAGACATCAAATTCATGGCTTAGCTCTCACACTTGAAACAGGATCACATCTTTTTGCCCCTCTCAGAAGTGGCAAAAAATAATCCTTTTTAAGTTGCTGCTGGTTTTCATGCTAATCATTAAAAAATACAGAAATTACTGCAACTGATTTATCATGTCTTACTGAAGTGAAAAATATTTTATCTGTTTACATGTTTGTTTTTCTGATTATTTTCAGAGCGAATTTCAGTGAGTCTTCCTGCAGGTTACACCATTACACCAGTAGGTGGCGACAAGTGATTTTTTAATACAGTTTATTCAATTAACTCATACAAAATACTGATTCATTCAGGAACAAAAAAAACATGATGGTCCTTCACGTCGTTGAATCATTCACATAACTGATTTGTTCCAATACACTGGTTCATTCGGTTACGAAACCATGAGTGAGTCATTGAATCATCCACTCTACCAATTTGTTCCCAACACTGACTCATTCAGCCACTTAATTCTGCCATTGCTTTATTTTGAATTAATTTAATTGGAGAAGCAAAAATAGGAAATGGAAATTTTGTGTCTAGAATAAATGTTTCTCAATATGAATGTCTTGTTTTTAAAACTATTGTATAGAACGAATATCACTTTAATATCACCACATTGTGTTATTGTTTAAATATATTGTTATTTGTCCTCCTCATACAAATTCTCCAAAATGAAAAAAAAAAATGCTGAACACAGAACAATGGACAACTCAGTTTGATGGCATTGTTGAGTTCAAGCGCATTTGTCAAAATATAAGGTTTACTTCTATGGCATATGGATAGATGTACTTTATTGATCCCTGCAGGAAATTTAGGAGCAAGGTAAAGCGCACATGATATATATATATAGCCTCCTATGACAATTAAACAAGAAAGAACATGCAGTGAGATACCATTACGTACAGTGAGAGATATGAATGTTATCCGTTAACGGTAATGGATTCTTGCATGAGAAAGAGTGACCTTGTTCAATGTCATTACATCTTACTAGGAATAACGTGTGAGGAAGCGTGTGAGGAGGAAACAGCGTTGTACAGCCTAATGGTAGCAGGCAGGAAGGATTCCCAGTAGTGCTTCTTAGAGCAGAGTGCTGGAACAAGCCGACGGCTAAAGGTGCTTCAAAATAGCAGACTGTGGAGGGGGTATGAAGAATTCTTCATTATGAACTCCAATTTAGTCATCATCCTCTTCTCCACCACTTCCTCACATGAGTCTGGGTCAAAGTATGTAACCTTCCTCGCAGTTTGTTCTGAAGGAAACGAAGTGCAAATCCATGTTTCCTCCTTTGCAGATTAGTTTACATGTTGTCATAGCAGACAGAATCCAAAGTAGCTCTTAATTGTTATGCATCACATGTTGTTTATTTTGAATTTCCTGAGGCATAAACAAAACAAAGGCTACATTTGCATGGATCTGATGATTGATCACCTCTCTGCAAGAATTCCGTCCCCAGCCACATGAGACGTGATGTTTCATTCGTCGACCCATAAGTCACTTTGTGCCATTGCACGACAGCGCCTGTGACAGTAGTGTGAGCTGAGAGCCGTACCCCTGATCTGTCTGAGACTGGCATATTCAGCAGAGTCGCTGTAGTTCTGTGCTGATCCCATTAGTTTAACAGCATGGAATAAAAAGTGTCTTGGAGGGAAAGAGTGACTCACCACCCGATCCTTTCCTCTCTTCAACCATTACTGCGTGATGTCACAAAATGGTGAACTCTTCCATTTCTTAGCTCTTGGGAGGTGAAAAGCCCCCGCCGTCCTGTCAACATAAATGTGTTCTGGTACGTATGTGTGTGTGTGAAACACCACCAAAGGAGCACTTACTCATAAAGTAACTGAAGATACTTTTACAGTGAGTCTAAACATAGTATCTTTGAGATAGAAAAATCAATGGAACCAAATACTGGAAACCATTTAGACCAAGCCTAAAAATGGACCAAAGCATAGCAACACAAATAATACGCATGCTGTGATATCTCACACCAAAAGTGCAGCAGGTTCAGAGCAATATGAATCCCATTAGAAGTTTATTTATTCATATGAACAGTAGATAACACTTTACAATAAGGTTACATTTCTTGGGATTAGTTAATGCGTAGGCTACATAACTAAGTTACAAAACGGTTGAATTTGCTGGGATTAGTTGATGGGTACAATGAATCTACATTAATGCTAAACTATAAATGCACTATTGTTCATTGTTCATATTAATTATTCATATTTGTTAATTATATTGTTCCTTTTTAATATCAATTATTCATATTTATTTATAATACATGAACTTAATTTTTACAGTTTAAACTATTAAATATGCATATGAAGAGTTCAGATGCAAAAACAAATTTTGAAATGAAATTTTCTTCTAAAATGAGCATTTTTATCAGGCTCCTATATTTAAGCCGGACAAAATTTCAGAGGCTGTGTGTGAACACAATGTGAGGTCGTATTAATTTTTTAACGTGTGAAAAATTTGGATGAGAATTTCAGACTCAGTGTGCAAAGACCTTAGGTTTAACTACTGTTCTTCATTTCTATTAGCTATTACATTAGCTATTGTCAGTAAAACTTCATCTAAAGTGTTTAACTTCATTAAAGTTTTTTTGGTAAATGTTTTAACAGACCACTCAGATCATTAGGATCGAGTCAGTTAAAAATACCAAGGGTTCACACAAAACAAAGGGAGTCCGCTTTTAGCTATTATGCCGTCCGCATTTTGAACCGGCTTCCAGAAGAGATCAGATGTGATAAAACATTAGCCACATTTAAAGGAACACTCCACTTTTTTTGGAAATAGGTTCATTCTCCAACTCCCTCAGAGTTAATAAGTTGAGTTTTACCGTTTTTGAATCCATTCAGCCGATCTCCGGGTCTGGCAATAGCCCTTTTAGCATAGCTTAGCATAGATCATTGAATCCGATTAGACCAGTAGCATCGCGTTCAAAAATGACCAAAGAGTTTCGATATTTGTCCTATTTAAAACTTGACTCTTCTGTAGTTATATCATGTACTAAGACCGGCGGAAAATGAAAAGTTGCGATTTTCTAGGCTGATATGATTAGGAACTATACTCTCATTCCGGTGTAATAATCAAGGAACTTTGCTGCCGTAACATGGCCGCAGCAGGCGCAGTGATATTACGCAGCGCCTGAAAGTAGTCCCCAGCTACACTCTTATCCCTGAAATTGTTTTAATTCAAACTACTTAGGTACAATAAACATAAACTCCAAAATGTTTGCACAATTACTCCATGTTTTTAGTTTATTGTACGATTTGCATGATACTTTTTATTCTATTGAAGTGTTTAAATTTAATGTACTTAACTTAGCTTGTTAAGTACAAGCTAAGTTAAGTACATCTGTTGTCAATGCAACGCAATGCAAGGAAGATGTTGATTGGCTCTTTGAACTGACGTCAGACTCAGAAATGGATGCAGCGCGCATTTTCATCAACGTTTGCTGGTGAGTAAGTTAGGACTTTATATTTTGGTCTGAAACAGCGAATACAATATAAAACATCGATAAATGAAATATATAACATTTAGACAGCGAAACTAAATGTAAGTTTAGGCTGTGTTTACATGTTAACGTTCACCATCGTATTGTATCGATCAATCGCAACCGACACTTTTATATAAAGGTTAGTTCTATGTTACGACATGCTCTTTGGGGTCGTCACATTTAAAATCTAATGCTTAACCTTTTTTTATCAATAATTCTCATTAAACAAATGAACAAAAACGTCGTCTGTTGTGTAAAATTATATATTTTTTCAATGGTGTTTTTGCATCTTGGCGGTTTGCCATATTATAAATGTTCAGCATGGCTTAAATACAGCGCAACTTTATCATTAACCTTTTAGAAGTTTTTATATTTCTTTGTGAGTGAAGTATTAAACAAAATAGCTTAAATTGAAATTCGACTGCCCGCAAGAAATACTAACCCATGTAACTTAGTTGTCTTAAAGAAATGTAACCTCGTGCTCATCAGCGTGGTGTTAGCTACATTTCAGTTAATGCGAGTCTATTGTATCATGACATGCTAAATACATAAATGAATAGCTAGATAGTACTTTATTTTTGATATACATTTTGTAGATATCAGATCAAGATTGCTTTTTACATGATAACAAGAAAAAAATATCTAATGTTTTTTTTGTTACTCTGCAGATTCAAGTTCAAACAAAGGCTAATCAAGATGATCTGGAAATGTAAGTTTTGCATATTTGCTTGTGACAAAAGGGGATACTTGTTAAAGCATTACAGACTTAAACATGGGAGCTATGCAAGAAGCCAGCCTTTTCCATGCCTATATTAAGAATGTTTATGTAGTTTTAAGTCTTTCAATAGCCTTAAAATACACTTATCCCTGATGCCGTCTTTATTAATCAGAAGATGGACATGACTCTGTCCTTGAGGAGAAAGGATGTTGTGATCAACAAGCCTCCTGTAAGCCAAATACTTCAACGTTGGCCAGCACTTTTTAGAGAAAGTCAGGTAAAGGGAAATGCCTGTGTTTGCAACATTTGTACTGAAATGAGTATTGATAAACATATGATGGTTTATATTAATTAGAAATTTGTTAATTTTTGACAGTTCTTATAACAAATGCTTTTTTCCTGTACTATTTCAGGTGTATCAAGAATTCAACCGGGTGGTTGGGAAGAACCTTAAGCAAGAATTTTATGGGTCTCTTGATCGTCACTGTCCTCAACTGATTCAGATCTTCAGGTCAAAGAGAGGTCTCACAGGGCAGATTTTGAGCGATCTTCTGCAACAAGCCAAGGTTTGTACATTTAAGTTGATGCCATTGTTTGCTTACTTTTAAAATGCAGTCTGATATGATTATTTTTAAAAGGGTTTGTTTACCCACAAATTTAAATTCTGTCATTAATTACTCACCCCCATGATTTTCCACACCTGTAAGACCTTCGTTCATCTTCAGACCACAAATTAAGATTTTTTTCAGATATCATTCCATTGAACGCAATTTAACCTCCACTTTCAAGGTCCAGAAAGATAGTAAAGAAATCGTTAAAATAGTCATATCAACTATAGTAGTTCAACCTTAAAGGATTAGTTCACTTCTGAATGAAATTTTCCTGATAATTTACTCACCCCCATGTCATCTAAGATATTCACATCTTTCTTTCTTCAGTCGAAAAGAAATTAAGGTTTTTGATGAAAACATTCTAGGATTTTTCTCCTTATAGTGGGTTTCAGTTGGCCACAAATGGTTGAAGGTCAAAATTACAGTTTCAGTGCAGCTTCAAAGGGCTGCAAACGATACCAGATGAGGAATAAGGGTCTTATCTAGAGAAACAATTGGTCATTTTCTTTAAAAAAACAAAGAAACAACTGTGTATACTTTATAAACACAAATGATCGCCTTCCAAGTGCGTTTTCCGTATTCTTCAAAAATCTTTGCTGTATGTCCTACACAAAAAAACGGAACTGGCACCACATTCATTCCGTAAGTTGAATAGGGAAGGCATAGGACATACAGCGTAAACTTTTTGAAAAATACGGAAGACGAAAGCACTTGGAAGGCGATCATTTGTGTTTATAAAGCATATACATTTGTAAATTTTAGAAAATGACCAATTGTTTCTCTATGAGACACTTATTCCTCGTCTGGTATCGTTTAAAGCCCTTTGACGCTGCACTGAAACTGTAATTCTGACCTTGAACTGTTTGGAGGCCATTGAAGTCCATTATAAGAAGAAAAATCCTGGAATGTTTTCATCAAAAACCTTCATTTCTTTTCGACTGAAGAAAGAGAGACATGAACATCTTGGATGACACGGGGGTGAGTAAATTATCAGGACATTTTTTGTTGAAAGTGGATTAATCCTGTAATATTATGAAGCGATGAGAATACTTTTTGTGCACAAAAATAACGACTTTATTTAACAAAATCCTCTATTCTGTGTCATTCTCTTATAATGTTTACGTCCAGCACTTCCAGGTTCTACATCAATAATGAGTCGACATTCTGATGTAGAACCTGGAAGATCTGAATGTAAAGTGTATGAGAATGACACAGAACGAGAGGATTTTGTTGAATAAAGTCGTTATTTTAGTTGTTGTGCACAAAGTATTCTTGTCTCTTCATAACATTAAGGTTAAACCAAAATATAACTGAACTCCTGGATGCACTTGTGTACATAATTAACAAAAAATTATGCTTGCATACAACTAAACAAAAAATGTCCAATAAAATTAATATCTAGCAAAAAACTGTACACTGCTAAAATGTATTTTAGTAATCTCCAATCTCTTGTCCAGGCTTCTGATGACTCGTACCAACATGTGCCAGTTGGAATCCTCAGCTTAAAAAATGAAGATGTGGCTCTGCAACCCCTGTCCATCCACCTCCACCCATCCTCGGTGGGAATCATCTTGGAGGGGAATGTTGTAATAGACAATTTAGACAACATACCCCATCTTTTTGGTTTAACTTACGCACTACACCTAGACTACCCAAAGTGCATGGGCAACACCTTTCTTTTCATTCAGCAAGTTTTGCTAGGTTTAGGCAAGAAGGAGTTGAAGAGCAAGATTCTGGCTGTTACAAATCAGCTTACCATGTAAACAGGTACAGTAAATGCATGTTTCTTATGGTTCTCTTTCAGAATCGAACACTGTGCTTGTTAAATATTGGAAAAGTGATTTTGATAAGTGAATTCAAATAAATTCTAAGTTCAAATTAATGATTGTTACCCTTTGTCCTTATTTGTAATGCGGGTGTATTTTTATTAAATCATTTACAGCAAATAGCTATATTTAAATTAAAGTTTTGTGTTCTCTCTATCACAACATTCATCCAGATTGTAGGTTTCACATATGTTTTCTCTGCATAATTGTAAGCCTTTACAGGTTGATTGAACTTAAAAAATTTATGGAAACTCGTTGCCCTAAAAAAGTTAATTTTGTATTGTTGAAAAAACAGCACATTTTAAGTTTAATGTACCTAAAATCTCGATTGCACTGCATTAAAAACTGTTAGTTCAATGAACTAAAAGTTTTCAATTAAATGCATTTGAAATCTTAAGTACATTAAACTTAAAATGTGCTGTTTTTTCAACAATACAAAATTAACTTTTTTAGGGCAACGAGTTTCCATAAATTTTTTAAGTTCAATCAACCTGTAAGGGCTTACAGTGTAGGTAACTAGTTATAATATAGCTGGGGACTACTTTCAGGCGCTGCGTAATATCACTGCGCCTGCTGCGGCCATGGTAAGGCAGCAAAGTTCCTTGATTATTACGCCGGAATGAGAGTATAGTTCCTAGCCAAATCGGACTAGAAAATCGCAACTTTTCATTTTCTGCCGGTCTTAGTACACGATATAACTACAGAAGAGTCAAGTTTTAAATAGGACAAATATCGAAACTCTTTGGTCATTTTTGAACGCGATGCTACTGGTCTAATCAGATTCAATTATCTATGCTAAGCTATGCTAAAAGTGCTATCGCCAGACCCGGAGATCGGCTGAATGGATTCAAAAACGGTAAAACTCAACTTATTAACTCTGCGGGAGTTGGAGAATGAGCCTATTTCCAAAAAAAGTGGAGGGTTCCTTTAAATCTAGACTCAAAACTCATTTGTTTGGCTGTGCATTTGTTGAATGAGCACTGTGCTACGTCCAAACTGATTGCACTATGTATAATCATTTTCTATTCTTAACTGTTTTAAATTCTTTTTAAATCAATTTTTATATAACTGTGAATGTTTTTTTTATTATTATTATTGTTGTGATTCTTGTTATTTTTAATGACTATTTCATGTCCTTTTATGTAAAGCACTTTGAATTACCACTGTGTATGAAATGTGCTATATAAATAAACTTGCCTTACCTTGCCTTGCCTTATTAAACACTGTCTGTAATGGATTCACAGAAAAAGTACTAATTTGCATTACATTTTACTTAATTAAATTTTTTGCAGTGGTCTGAGACACCATGCAGCTTCTTTCCAGACACTCACTTGTCACCATCTTTTGTGCTTTTTCCCCCGACGTACACTTTCTTCGAACACGGTGACTTGCCGCTAAAAGAGCGTTTATAAGCCATTAGTCTAGATGTATATTGCCTCGACAACATTTGAGAGGTGAGGAGAGGTGAAAGCACTTACACTCCACGAGGAGATAGACAAGCAAGGGCACGCTGAAGAGCTATTCTGTTCCAATTCATCTCGGGTGTAAAAAACCTTGAACCGAATTAGTATTCCTGATGTTAGCAGTGAATCCTCTCTTTTCAATCAGTACCTGTTCAAGGTTTTGTACAGCTTCACGGACCGCCCAAGGGACTTTATCCCAGCCAATCGCTGACATGCTTGACATGAAATGCATTGAAGATCAATGATTTTAGGCATAAAAGGCAGACACCATTGAATTCCCAAGCAAATATACTTATTCTTCCCAGGACAGGAGATCTGTTGGTAACCCACCAGCTCGATCAAAGATACTCTTGGGTATTCATCAGTTATAACAAAACCTCTTTATCTCATGAAGACACTCAACATTCACTTCCAGCCCATTCCAGCTGTTTAAATCCAGCACTGTGGATAAAAATATCCAGTGATTTTTTTTCTTCTTCTCACTTCACTGAGCAGGAGCTCAACACAGCCCCGCTTTACCTTAGACTCCCGCAGAACATCCACACACACCCACGCTTACAAAGTCGTGCAAAGCGAGGGGTTTAATCCCTCGGGGTGTGATGGAGTGAAGCGAGGTAACTGTGCTTGAGGCTTGGCAATGGTTAATTTCGTGTTTCTGAGAATCAACAGAGTCTACTCAGTTAGAGAGAAGCACTTTTCTAGGCAATACATAAAAATGTTATCAAAAGCCACTCCAGCTATAATGAATTTGAGCTCTGCGGGGCTCAATCAATAGGCACCCCAATAGGTGCTTTATGATACAGTTCATTGTATGGTTGGTGCTCAAAAGCATTGCATTAAATCCACCATATAAAGAAAGCGTTCATGACATTTCACCAGCCAGCTCTTTTCTTCAGCAGGGAGTCATAGGTAGCACTAGCATCTGCCCCAAACATCAAAACAAACCACATAAAAGACAAAAATAGTCATTCTTCTCTGTCTCTCAAGCAAAATGGATCATTACAGATCCATATTCTGCCATTTAGATCCAATACCTCCGTTTACCTCCATTAGAGGGCTCTGTGGAGGATCCAAGTAGCAGATGGGTCTAATTAAAGCTTCCAGCCTGCGTTGAAGTCAAAGGGACTTGCAACACCATTCTAGCTATGATCACTGATGTTCTGTCCTTGGGGTCAAAAAGAAGGTCAGGAAAAGTACCTACAAAAAGTTCAGAATGTAACTAACTTGGAAAAAAGCTCCTGCTGCTGAGAGAGACCATTTGTGCTAAGAAATTCTAAGAAGAAGATTGTGCTGGCAAGGCTCGTGAAGCGATTTCTTCACAGCAAGGAGTATACCACGTTTGACAAATAACATTATATGTGGCTTGATTTTCACAGTGCTGTCAAATGCAAGTCATATAAGCACTTCTAAAAATGAACAGTAACAGGTTACTCTTGCAGCATTTTGGGAATTATGGCACAAGGTGAATTTAATTTTTTCCTTACAGAAATAAAACCATCTGGAGCCTGTCGGTATAAAGAGCATTCGATATGTGAGTAACCCATTTATTAATGTTCATTTCTTCCTGTTCCATGTGGAAAAATGTTCAGAAAGGCTGTATTTTTACATAAAGAATATAACATTTAGGATCTACTTTGTTTCTTGCTAGATTTTTCGGCCTATGAAGGCATATGCTGTTTTCAATGATGCCACTCTAATAATTTATTCACTTTAAGCAGCTAGGCATCAACTCAGATGAAATGTAAGATCTGATAATGTTTTGTTGTTTTGACAAGGGAGGGAGGAGAGGTCAGTGAAAATGCTGCTCTCTGCTGTATATTGTAAGACACTGCAGTTGAATCTTTTATAAATAAGTTCATGCCACATTCAGAATGATCTTTATTAACTCTAGGGGGACTGCAAATGTGAATGTGCTTAAATAAACCAAAAATCAATCCTTGCATCACTTTTAATGCCTCCAGGTAAACCATAAATGCAATGCATCTAAAGACAATCCTACAAAAACAGGGTTTTTCAGAGATAAGAATCTGTATGGTCCAAGACTCAAGCTTTGGTGACTACAAAAAGCGAGTCTAAAACTGGACTGTAGGATATCTCCTACACAAAATGTATGTTTCTCAGAGAAGTTTTCTCTCTTTTTTCATTGCACAACAAGAAAAACCAATACAGATTATTCTCCACAGTCATTCTTTGGTAACTCTGAAAAAGAACTACAGAGATTCCTCTAGCATCAACTGAAACTAAGTCATACATTTATATGACCTTATAGCAAGTCTGGTCATTGTCTGCTGTGCTGAAAGTATTTGAGGATAAGCCACACTATGTTCAGATGATCTCTACCTACATCTCACTCTGGCCTATCTTAATATCTACTTGACAACAGTATCTGTCATCACTTCACTGCCACACGACAGTATTTGAAACCTACGTCTCAGTGAATCAATACCTTCCTGAGTTCTCAAGGTGAGGCACCAATTCAAGGACATGCTGAATGAAACTGCACCTTCACCTTTTTGCAAACACAAATACTCCCTAACAGTTTTATTTCTTTAGACAAATGGCCTTACACTTAGGGTTTAAGGTTTATTTTTGGTTTATGTTCAGCTGGCTCTCATTTATTCCAATAATACGAGAAATGTTGACTTTATACTGACAACTGCATTGATGCATGAAGTCTGCTACTACCTTCTGTGATTTCACACCAATGTTGTCTTTTGTTTTATACTTTTCATCCATGTCTTTCTCCATCACATACATAACGTACATAAATCCATTAAACTTTGGTGTGTGTGTTTTTTGTTGTTTTTTTCATGCTGGTTTGTGGCATCATTCTCAATCTGTAGCATGGTAGCTGGTCATGTGACATCAATATGGCACCGATCATGTATATTAAAACCATTTATTTTTGAATACTGATATGAATTAATATAATATTAATTCATATAATAATGTATAAGTTGATATATTGCTATGAAATCTGCTATGACTTAATCGTTTTAATTACATTTCTCAAAAGCTGTTCATTTATTTTTGTAATTTTAATAAATATAAAATATATTTGAAATATTGTGTTTGAAAATGTTACTATTTAATACTAAAAATATTATTTATTATATATTTATTAATATTAAACATTTATTTAATAGAATTCAATTGATATAAATGTTATATATATATATATATATATATATATATATATATATATATATATATATATATATATATATATATATATATATTGATATTGATATTGACTTATTTGAAACAAAAACCCATGATTTATGTGGCTGCTTCCTGGGACGTCACTCACTGTTGAGTATTTATGCATGTAGGTTCATGCAGACACAGTCAAGTGCTGCTGCTGATGCCGTTATGCTGCCTCCTGTCCTGCAAGCTGCACTTCACTCTCAGATGCTGCTGTTCATCCTGAAACACCAATGAAGCAATGCAAAAAGTGCTTTTTACGTTTTTGAGCGCAGGCGAAGCAAAGGATAAACCCAACGTAAGTCAAGTTGCCGTCGCACCAAAAGTTGTTGTACTTTTGAACTGGGTGAGAGATCATCCGTGAAAGTGTCTTCTCAGTAGCAGCATGACCTCTCCACCTCACAGTGCAACGACAGAGCCTTCGTGGACTATTGGACCTATAGAGCTGGAGATGAACGAAGCTCTGCACATGCGAAATGACAGTGCGTGGTTCGGCGGGAGTCCCTCGGCGTCCGCGGAGCCGGCAGTGATCACTCAACGCCAGGCATCTCACCTCCATCCCCGCATGTCCGTGTACAGCGCCACCCGTCCCACTTTCTCTAGATCCTACTTTCAAGGACGTGTATATAATTTCTTGGAGAGACCATCCGGTTGGAAATGCTTTGTGTATCATTTTACAGTGTGAGTATTTAACTCTGATTGCTTTAGAAAATGAGAAATAGTCTACAACAGCAACAAGTTTTCCTGTTATAGGCCTATATTTAAAAAGAAAAAAAAATGTTTATTGTTGCAAGAGGCACTGCTTTTATTAATGTTTGATAAGAGTACCGTGTTATGCTAGAATAGATGATTGTTCAAGGTCACTTTTCATTCTGCATAAAAGAATTCCCCCTTTAGTGCAGCCTTTCAGCTTACAGCAATTGTTATCTTCCAAAACAGTGAATAATTAATTTATTGCAATTTATGTCATTTATTATTGAGTTCTACATAGAACTTACTGAATTTTTTTTTTTATTATTTTATTTATTCATTTATTTTTCTCTGTGAAGGGTTTAAATATTAAACAACTGTTGTATTAAGTGATACACTGGAAAAATGTAAATAAACCAGCAATCCAACTAAACTACAATGCTTGTTGGTTTGATTCTAAAAAGTCAGAAAATGCAGTAAGAATTGTGGTGCAGTGGCCTGTGCACAGAAAGAGCATAAAAAACTGTTATGTCCTTATCCCAATTTTCTTGCTAAGCCTTGCGTTTCTGTCTTCACTACACTTACTGAAAAAGTAAAAGCATAAAGTAATATATATATATATATATATATATATATATATATATATATATATATACATATACATATATCAGATTATATTGCAATATAGAAGCAGCTTTGAGATGCATTTTTGATATTCTGTAAATTGCAAGAATTTTGGAATAGCAAGTAAACAAAAATGATTGCAATCGTTGACAGTGTACTTGATCTAAGATCATCTTTACAGTCTTACAAATAACCTAAAAGGATGCCTTGCAGCAGAATGTAGTTGTTTTGTAATTCTCAAAATGACTGGACTCATTGGACCTTTCATGGTATCTCTAGCAGGAGAGGAGGTGATAGCGGGCGGCTAAACTTGGCTGCAGAGGTGACTCTGTTCAGCAGGGGCCCTGTGGGTTTGGTAACCCTGTGACTCAGTGGTGTTGGACAGATATGCCAGGAGAACATGGGAATCTGACTGTGAGGGTGTCAGATGCGGCATCGTCATGTAGAAACTGTGTTAACGGCTTCACTAATCGTGGATCGTTTGACTGATACTTGGTTTAATGCATTTGTAAGAATGATGAACATGTGGCCGAGGGTTGGAGGTTAGTCTGTAATTAACTGGTGGCTTGTCATGTAGCACATGCATTTTATTCAAAGTGATTTATGGTGTACTAATATTGTGATGGTCCCTATAGGGCAAATTGAGGTTAATTGCATCGCTTAAGGGCACAACTGGGCTCTCTGGGCTCCTCCGTGCATAATTCATCCCCACCTGTTGCATAACTAGCCCAGGGCCTTGAGCAGTAGTCGACCACTTGACCACACTGTTAGCTGCAGCAGGAAATTGAAGAGTCTCGCCTGAATACGGAAGCGTTCTTCTGTTGTGTGAGTGTAGGAGGCAGGCTATGTTAGCCAAGAATGTGCACAAGCTTATCACCGCTTCAAAGCCTGCAAAGCCACGGGGGAACGAAAGGCACTTATCAAAGCGTGACCCTTGTTTGTGTATATGTGCACATGCTGTTGGAAAAACTAGTAATTGTGTGCCGTATATATTGTTATTGTTATCTGCCCAGCAGTATATTTGAGTGAAATGTCCCTCGATGTCATGTAGTTTTTAAGCACAACAGAAATGTAGAAGAACAGTTGCAGTTGTAGTTGAATTCAGTTACAAAACATTTCAGATTCCAAGTCATGTTCAAGTGAGTGATATTTCAAGAGTCATTTTCTATCTATCTATCTATCTATCTATCTATCTATCTATCTATCTATCTATCTATCTATCTATCTATCTATCTATCTATCTATCTATCTATCTATCTATCTATCTATCTATCTATCTATCTATCTATCTGTGAATCTAGATATTTCAAACTGTCGAACTTCAAGGTTTTTAAAACTATTTCAGAACTTTCAAACGAGGCTTTGTTAAACCAAAAGCCAAAATTTGACTTTTCTGGTTAAAATTATTAAATGAATTTCTTCACAGAAGAATAAAATTTCTGCCTCGATTCAAATTCAACTGTAATTGAATTGGAATTTAAAAGGCATTCAGAATTTGACTGATTTGATAAATACTAGTTTGCAGTACATGTATTTTATTGGCTTTCTTTGTTATTAATTAGAATGGATGCACCCAGTTTTGGTTCATTTGATTCAGCAGCGACTATGGTTGAACAGCCTGATTTGAGAGTGGCAGTCTTTAGCGCAGTTTGCACACACATCAATTGATTCTGTCTGTTGCACTGTTTCCCCAGACTTTCCTTTTCACTCGGTTAAATACTATACATTTCCGTGGTTTCTGCAGGTATGAATAGTTAAAATAGCCTGCTGCATATTTGATTCTGTTTAGCTCCACTCATCAAAATACTATTTCTCATTGCTCTGATTATTTTCTGTTGATTTTACCTCTAATTGCTATAAGCAACACAATCGTTTGCTGTGTTTATCATCCCTGACTAACCGCCGTGGATTGGTAGATCAATTATTCGTTGCATTGCACGGTAGCCTGCGGCATGTTTATTGACATGTAACTTCTCTCTCAGACTGCTTGCGGCAGGTTCAAGGTCATTCAGCAATAATGATTACATAATAAGATAGATATTTGTCAGCCAGCCATCCTACCCCAAGGTTATGTTTGTATGTTTACTTACATTTTCTAGCCCCTCCCTCTGAATTTGTGATGACAGGCAACAGCTGGGCACTGTTTGTCTGTGGCAGCTGGGTTTCATACCTCTTGGTGTTTCATTTTTATTGTTAATGCAGTCAGACTGATGAATTATTGAGTTGATAGAGCTGTTGTAATGGGTTAAGCATCACTCCAAAAAACAAACACTGAGAAATAGCATTTACAAATGAACAAAGTATGTACTGGATGTTGTGCTGTTGCTGCATATTAGCGATGTGCAGTTCAGATTAAATTAACATACATTTTTAATTACGAGATTAAATTTGTTCCTAATTAATCTTTATATGCCAAAAAGCTGTTTTGTGCTCTCCTTAATATGCTGTTGGACTGATTCATTTGGTAAAACAAATAAGTTTAATGCACATGAGAAATCATGTTGTTTGTAGGATTTGTTCTGTCAAACTCTCTTTTCTCACCAAAAGAAGAACTTTTTCTTTTGTCTCAGGAGTTATAAAAAAGCCTTTGTTTGGTTTAGACTGAGAGCACACAATGACCTTGCCGTGATGTGTTGAACCTACAGTACTGTTACAGAGGCTTCTGCATCCTTTACAGCACATGCAATATTGTTTTGTTTTTCTCTCTCTCTCTCTCAAAAAAAAAAAAAAATAAATAAAATAAAATTCTAAGAATAGAGTAATTTAGTCAGTGAATATGAGAAAAGATACATTTCCTAAACGGATATGTTCAGGCTGATTCCAGCTAACAAAAATATGTTCTAAGAATGTTTTGATAATTTCTCTGAACATTCAAATTGTCTAGTTATTTTTCAAAAATTTTAAAAATGTTTTTTCCTGGTTATGGGAACATTCCATTTATCATTTTGCAAACATTATATGTAATGTTGACTTTTGAATGTCCTCATTAATGTTAAAATGACATATCTTCCTTTTTCTCTGCAGATTCCTCATTGTGCTTTCTTGCCTGATCCTCAGTGTGCTGTCCACCATTGATGAGTATCAAACTCTGGCTAATAAAACACTATTCTGGGTGGTGAGTCTCAATGCTTTAGACTTACACTGTGTTAAATATTGTTAAATGAATATAAATCATTTTGCTGCCTGATAAAATCTATTATACCTGGTGACCTTGGATAATTGATGTCCTTGTTTCTTGAACTGTAAACAGGCAGCATAATTAGCAAACAGGCATTGGGCTCTGAACCTTGGACCCAAAAGCAGCTATTGTTTTTGAAGTTGGCATTGATAATCAGGGACGTGCAGAGAGTTCCTCAGGGGCAGGGACTCAAATGTAAAATAGGGGTAACGTGAAAAAAAAAATTATAGATCAAATTATAGATCAAATTATAGATACATTACTATTTTATATTTTTGCAAAAGGTCACTTATGGTCATCAAGTCTGCATTTATTTGATCAAATATTTAATAAACTTTAAAATACATTTTATGTGATACTTTTTTCAGGATTCTTTGATTAAGAAAAACAATATACATTGAAAAGCTTGAGGTCAGTATTTTTTTTTGAAAGAAATTAGTTTTCATTCAGCAAAAATTTGCTAAATGTACAGAAACAGTGATAGTAAAGATTGATATTGGTAGAAAACATCTCTATTTTTAATAAATGTTGTTCTTTTTAATTTTGAATTTATCAATGAACCCCAAAAAAGTATCACGGGTTCCAAAAAAAAAAGCAGCACAGCTGTTTCCAATATTGATAATAAATCAACATATTAGAATGATTTCTGAAGGACCGTGCACTGAAGACTGGAATAATGATGCTGAAAATTCAGCTTTAATAAATAAATAAATAAATGCTATTTTAAAGTAGGCTACTGTATATTAAAAATAGATAAACATAATTTAAATTGTAATAATATTTCACAATATTTGTTTTATTCTGTTTGACTTTTTTTATCAAATAAATGCAGGCTCGATGAGCATAAGACACTTTCATAATGCTGCATAATTATCAAAAATGGTAACATGATAAAGTCCTTTCATGTCACCGTTTCACCAGCCTACACTTCACATAATAGGCCTGTAGGTGGCACTTGGGCTTCATTAACTATGATAGTTTCATCAAATAGGAAACGGTGCATCATAAATGTAGGTTAAGTGAATTGAATACTGATTACCATTATTGCGACTTTTGGCGCTGCACGGTTTTGCGCCGTGCTTTTGTAGTCATTTAGCATCCATTTTCTCAGCGATGTAATTTGATTTATAAAATGAGACAAACTGCAGATCCAGATTGCCCCACAAGCTCGTCTGTCCCATGTCATTTTCAACCGATTTATGAATAAGAACAGAAAATAATCGCTCTACTTCACATTACTGTCCAATGAAATTTGAACTTGAGCCAGATCATGATTGGTTGGTGTATTACACATGACAAACGGGCATTGATGAATTATGTAATATTCTAAAATATATAATATATGGATTTTCAATTAAATCGACACACTAGCTTGTATTATTTATGAAAAAAAAGTTTTTTTTTTTTCCTTCCGTCAACCCACTCACTGAAAGAACCATTATTGCTCGAGAGCCTCGGTTTCTGAACAGACTGGAATCAGTCACGCAACCCATAGCAACGCCTCATTGACAGATCAAATAAACAGGAATTTTCCATTTTTATTGACTACAATATCATTGCTATTTGTCTGAGAGGGGCACTTCTGAATAATTTTGAAAAAGGGCAGGGGCTTGAGCCCCCAAATCCCCCCCTTCTGCACGTGCCGGTTGATAATGTTCACCTTTACATACAGCTCATTGTTTAGCTTGTTCTCCAGTGTCTGCTGCCATCGGCCTTGTCCAGCAGAGGGCAGTAGTTCATCACTTTTTGTGTTCCATTTGATGTGGTCGCTTTACATTTTTGGTTACTCCCCACTTGAAACTAGAACGACTTTGCCCCCATCTAAGGTAGGAAAATGTAGGAAAAAGAAACACATGTAATTTATCATATTTAGCAACATTAAAAGGAAAATTCTCCCAAAAATGTAAACTGTTATCATTTGCTTATTTTTTATTTTTTAGTATTTTATATCTGTGGAACACAAGAACGATATATGAGAGGATTGTAACTGTCAAGCTCCAAAAGTCTAAAAATATAATAAACTATCTGTGCCCTATATTACAGATCTTCTGAAGTCATATGTTGTGAGGAAAAGTTGTTATTTACCGAAAGTTGTTTCCTCTGCCTTCAAAGCTGGCTAGTCAACACAATTAGAAGGAGAAAGGGAATATGAAATTGGGTACATGGCAATTTAAATGTGCAAAAGTGAATATGATTTGAGAATGTGGGCATTCATCTTTACACTTTTCATTTTGATAACCACTGCCTTGATGAATTTAAGGCCTGCTAATACTCTCAACATTGTAACTGACACCACAAAGTCTGTATCAGAGAAGCAGCTCAGTTCACAGAAGATGAAGGTGTTCTGTTGTCTAGAATGGCTGCTTGAGCTGGCACTCTTAAATCATTCTGTTTACTTTGTTCAATAATCCATGGCAGTGTTTCTGCTAAGCATTAAGTGCTTCAGGCCTTGTTAGCGCATCTGAGGCTTTGTTTTGATCAATATTCAGATCACAGCCTGTCAGGTAATTAATGTGCTCGTCGAAGCATTTCCTCCTGACAGAGGCTATGTTAAATATGAACATAATCAATGCCAGATTCAAAAACAATAGCTAGTTTATGTGTCAAAGGTCCAGAGCCTCAGTGCCATATGTCTAGATTAGTCAATATTCCCCAGCATGCAATATGCCTGTTTGCAAGCTTACTCTGCATGTTTACAGGTCGAAGAACAGAGACAAAAGAGAATCAATTGTCTAAGGCCGGCAGAAAAAGGAGAAAGGGAGGGATAGAGATTATAACTAGTGACTGCATGTCAGAGGTCAGTCTGACCACCGGCTAATGGGATTAAATCTATGCTCTGTGTTCATTAGCTGATGCCTCGCATCACAAGTTAAATCCACAATCTAGGGCTTGATGCAGAAAAGGCCCTTTTGGATTAGCTATCTGGCTACAGAAGCCCTAAGCTTAACCAAGCTTACAACAGGTGTTGTCTATTGTGTGTTAAGGGTAACTATCAGAAATCAAATAAATAGCATAGTTTTAGCACGGGTGGATACTAACTTGAGGACGAAGGGTGTTCTCACAGGAAGTAGAACCCTTGTTTTAAGGGCTGAAACCTTCGTTTAGACCCAACCACCATGTCATCCCTACCCCCCACCCAGTTCACACCCTATTTTAATGAGGCACGGCCCTCTACATTGCGTCTCACAGCTGTTGAGCCAAACAAAAGCAGACTTGCCCCTTTCTGCATCTCTTCATGACGTTCAAACTGCTCACTAAGCCACGATCAAAAGTTACTTACAACACTTAAATGTTTATGGGTCACAGACATATAAGAGTATCCATGAGAAAGTAAAAAATAAAATATATATTTCAAGTTCTTTGAAATGTAGTCTTTGTATTCATATTGTGAAACACATGTGAGTGTACATGTTGATTTGTTGAAAAAAAAAGAGATACGTAAAAAAATTAAATTCGTATATACACTGATTTTATGAATAGACATTACTGTTTTTTTTTACTTTATGAATAAATATTCATATTTATTGTGGAGCATAAACTGTCATGATGGTGTATATTTGGTATTCTCAAAAATACATATATACAATATATATATATATATATATATATATATGTATATATATATATATATATATATATATATATATATATATGTATATATATATATATATATATATGTATATATATATATATATATATATATATATATATGTATATATATATATGTATATATAGTGTAGACACACACACACACACACACACACACACACACACACACATATGTATGTATATATATATATATATATATATATATATATATATATATGCAGTAATCAACATTTGAAGTTGAAATCTTTATCAAAGTTGTCCTAAGACAAGAACACATCTTTGGTTTTATGGTTTTTTTTTTTTTTTTTAATGCTTGTAGGTTGGGCCATATGGTGACCAGAAGATTTTTTGTATATTAATAGGCAGTGGATATCAGATCTATTCTTCTTCATGATATCAGGACAGTGTCCCACAATGAAAATCTTAATTCAGAAATAAAAAAACACACCTCCAATGAAGTCACTGTATTTCATTTATAATATATTTTTGAACAAATATAGATACACATAATTTACCGTACCGGTTTAGCAGATATTATGTTTTAGATCCCCAGATTCTCTTTGTTTTACTTTGAGTAAGTGCTTATGTAAATGAAGCTAAAGCTTATCAGGCAAATCTTACTAAGTGCAGATTAATCATTAACTTAGATCAATTGTTCAACTCTTTTTCCAGTGGCAGCCACTAATAGTCTTGATAGGCTCTGCTAATCCATATTAGCCTGACATTGTTTCACGGTGAGCAGGGACAGCTACTGCACATTAGCACTATACTTAGCCACACACATGCCACTGACACTTATTAACTGAGCCTATTCTGTGAGCAAAAAAGTCTATTGTGTGTGTCACACTTGTGGAGTGAAGCCTCAGAGGATGATCATTACCTGCGTGACAGTGGTAGGCGGCAGAAGTCACACAGGACGTTACGCCACACACGGGTGCTGGAAGTCACGCAGTCCCAACACCACACGCCTTGAGAAATCCCACACTCAAGGGTTGTGATCTCACTTCTCACATGCTTCCCATATGAAGCGTCATGGCTGTCATCAGACTTCTTCCTCCATATGCTAAGTGTGATAACACATCATCAAGCTCTGTCTTGAGGTGCTGTGAGGACAGTAGTCCTGCCACGAGGTGCTAACCCCTTTTCCAGGCAATTATCAGCTACAGATAGAACCCTCCCTTAATTGGACAGAACACAGATGTCTCTCTCTTTGTCAGTGAGGGTCTCGTGTTAACCGAGGCCCCCCACGAATGGCTAATAAAACTGTAAATGAACAAAAGCCTATATAATGATGAAATGTTTCCTATTTGAAACCACCATGAATGTGCAATGAGCATTTATTGCTATATTCGAGCAATTTGCGGTAATGTTTCAACCCTGGGTCGAAGGAGCTTTTAGGCTTTTTGTGATTCATGCAGCTAATAGAAACTAAACATTATCCAGTGCATTTCAGCTTTTCAAAAGATGTTCCGCAGAGAATATGCATGAGGTGCAATTATTTGCCTGAAGTGATATTCACTGTTATGAAGTGAAAGGACGTCCTAACCCCTGGAGTTTTTAAATATTCATTTCTAATGCTGGTGTTGTTTGAGGTGTTAGGACAAATCACCTTTATCTCATTTGCACTGATAAGATGCTACACCCTCCCAACACAGTAGCCAATGCCTTTCTGTTGTGTGTGACAGGATGTGAAGGACTATAGAGAATACAGATAATTCTGTGTATCTTCTCAAACAACGTTTTAATGTGTGACTTTTCAGTCAGAGGTGTTTAAGTGAAATATTTGTCATCATTTACTCACGCTCATGTCGTTCCAAACCTATATGACTTTGAGTTCTTTTGAGGAACATAAAAGTTCTTTTGTCACACATTCTTCTATCATCTTTTGTGTTCTGTAGAAGAAATAAAGTCGTACAGATCTGAAATGACATGAGGGTAAGTAAATGATGGCATAGTTTTCATTTTTGGTTGAACTATCCCTATAAAAGCTCATTGATTCCAAACGAATTCCTTAAAAGACTACATAATGCCATACCAGTAGTTTATTTACTTTGTGTCTTTCTTTTCAAGAGTGTGAAGGGTTAGTTAATGCCACCGGGTATTATTTATGATCAGACTTCAAGTGTTTACTTTGGCTAGAGCATGAAAGACTAGAGCAGTAGAAGGCACTCTATGCCATGTCGCAAGCTCATAGTAAGTCCATTTTTAATATTTAATGTAATCTTATAAGATTGAGGACAAGGGTCAGCTGGCCCTTGCTGTTATTACAGTGAACCCTTCCTCTGCTCACCCTGGCGACCGCATTCCAGCTGCGTTTTGGATGGGATATCTCATTGCCATGGTAACTGAGAGAGGCCCTTGCATCTGGGGTCCTGTTTCCTCTCACCCTATACCAACCCCTCCCCCCAAAACTGATCCCATGGCCTCTGTCGCCCACTGGCCATCCACCCAGACCTTTCGAATGACAGCTGGTCAGTGTGATCACAAGCCTAGATTTAATTAGATAGCAAGTACCAGCAGCATGGAGTGGGAACTGCTAATCGGACATCTAATTAGAGAGTTAGAAAAGACTATTCTGAAGTATTTTGAATATTTTATGCTATTTTAAAACAAAAAGTAGAACTTTAAAACATGAGAGTAAATGTTGACTTATAATTTAACTATTGGAAGTTTTAAATTTCTTATATTATTTGATAACATAAATGAATAATGAGGAGTGGGAAATGATTGTTGTAATTTTCTGAAATATTCCTAAAAATATAACTTACGTTTTGACATGACAAACAGTGAGTTGGCCTACTTTCAGTCGAGCTGCTTGCAGTCTCTCTCCTCTGCTGTAACCTCAGCTGGTTCAACTCACTTTTCTGCTTCTGTGCGTTGTTTCACACCTCATCTTCTGTCTGTTCCCACAGGCTAGGGCTGTGCCTGCAATTTCATTTCATTTTTGGAGGAGCTTTAGACAGGCTAGGCAAGCAAACTCTCCGGCTTTGTGCCAGCAGCCGTCCCTAGGCAGCTGACCAAGCTCCTTCTTAGCCTCTTCTCAGACCCGGATCCAGCTCTCCAGACTGCTTATGTGACAGAGGGCTTCACGGCCAGCCTCATAACTCATACATGTCTGGTTCCTCACAGCTCTCAAAGGGCCTGCGCTCAGCAGACTCTCAGCCTTCTTTTGTTTTCTGTTCTTTAAGAAGGAGACGAGGGCAACTGCTGTTGTTGGCCATGACCATGAACCAGCCGTCCTGTGTTTTCACGCAGCCCTGTGTCAGTGTTAATACGCATCTGTTACACGCATCCCATGTATATTAGCATTATATGCTTTATGAATTGCAAACTACATTCCAAATGATGCATGGCCAAATTATTTATTCAGCTATTATCTTTTATCCCATACAAACAACAAATACAATTAATTCAATGGGTTCTTTGTCTATTGAGCCGTCACTATATATCTCAGTCATGGGATTGCAGCATTGAGTTGCAATAGGTGCACAGCACACAGTGGAGGATTTTGTTCTGGACATACCTCATAAATATTTTAAAAAGGCAATACTATTCCTCATGAGGAATATCAAGATCGCCAAAGAGCTCTACAATGACAGCCATTCACATTTTCCACATAATAAAGCTGTATTGTTAAACCCATTCTCAAAGCAGACGTCTCATTGCTCAAATAAATTACCTCCCTGTACTTACAGAGTTATATTGTCAGACAGCATTTTACATTATGTCTCTTTCAAATCAATTAGCCCTTTATACTTACATTATTATGTTCTAGTAAATCTCACATTAAGTCTAAGTTACAATCATTTCTCATCGTCATGAGTGCATAATATCACTAATATATGCATTTAGTGCTCTTTTGTGTAAGCGTAGTGTGTCTGTCTCTTTCATTCTGCAGGAATTAGTGCTGGTAGGGTTCTTTGGTGTCGAGTATGTGGTACGTCTGTGGTCAGCCGGATGCCGGAGTAAATATGTGGGAATTCAAGGCAGGCTTCGCTTTGCCCGAAAGCCCATTTCCGTTATTGGTGAGTGTGTAAATTCATTTTCAAAATGGCCTGTTGAGTTTTCTGGTTGCTGTTATCGACCTGTCCACATGTTTTTCTTGTTCTAGACCTGATTGTGGTGATGGCTTCCATTGTTGTATTGGCATTTGGCTCAAAAGGTCAGGTATTTGCCACCTCTACTGTCAGGTGAGGTTAATATTATAGTCTAGGGTCTTGTCCCTTGTGGCACACGATTAATAAGACTTAGATGTAACTCTTTTGCATTGTTTTAAAGTCATGACATGATGTTGTTTACAGAGGAGTCCGCTTCCTTCAAATCCTGCGAATGCTGCATGTGGATCGACAGGGAGGAACCTGGCGGCTTCTTGGATCAGTAGTCTTTATTCATCGGCAGGTGAAGCATATGTTTTGTTTTGTTTTTCACATTCCTGGGTTTGGAATAATGTTAAAGATTCAAGGAACCATGGATGTCAGTAAAGAACCTATGATTTTAAAAACATTTTATGCGATACATTTCTGTAGAGGTACTCAGCAGACCAAATCCTATTTTCTTCAACAGCAAAAGAAAAAAATCCAATTGTCAATGGTTTTTCAAAGAGGAGAAAATATAGGGACATGCAGTACAGTCAGAAAGAGCATACATTTACAGTTATCCCCTCACAGAAGTGTTTTATCAGTATTTTTTTACATGCAGTATTTGAATAGTGTTATAAATGTACATGATTTAAAAAAATATATAATAATAATAACAATGTAAAAAAAAAAACTATATTCAATTCACAGTGCTAATTCTCATGGAAATGTGCATTCCCAGTCTGTGAAAATGATCCATTAACATGCCAGTGTTTTAAGAATCAGTTACTTTAAGTTCACTCTTAAAATGAAAAGTTATTAGTAGAACCAACAGGTGATTATTGCCATTTAAGTCTGGGTAAAATATTAATTTTAATGATTGCAGTCTGAATGATATGAATGTGATACATTAAAGACAGTGTACCACTAAATAATGGCAATGAACATCTTTCTATTGAGTTGTCCTTGCAGGATCTGCCTAAAAATGAACATAGGCTACTACACAATGAGACATTTTAGTGAATTAGTTTAGTGTAGATTTTTTGTGAATAAAAACATAAAAGTGAAGCCAGAATCTGGAAACAAATGACTCTCTTGAACCGATACTTTTAATGAATAATTCAGAATGAATCTACATGAAACATTTCCCCATATACTGTCATTTACGGCATTAAATAGCATTTTATAATGAAATAGGAAAGTGTACGCTAAATGAACACTATGACTGAAACACACCCAAATAAATTGGAATCAAGTTGAATCTCTACCCAGCTCTAAAGCTGCAAAATATAATTGAAGAATTGTTATTTTTTAACATTATAGAGTATAACAGTGTTTCCTCTTTCTAGGAACTGATCACAACTCTTTATATCGGATTCCTTGGGCTCATCTTCTCTTCCTACTTTGTGTACCTGGCAGAGAAGGATGCAGTGGATGATAGAGGTTTCACAGAGTTTAGCAGCTATGCTGATGCTCTGTGGTGGGGTGTGGTAGGTAGATCCCCACCCATACCTTTCACTGACACAATGGCTATTACATGGATAATTGAAGGCATACATAAATGAACTGGATCATGTTGAGTAATGGGTGTTGCATGTCAATGTCCTTTCTGTACATATGCTCAGGTGACAGTAACCACTATTGGCTATGGAGACAAGGTCCCTCAGACTTGGATAGGGAAGACCATTGCATCATGTTTCTCTGTCTTTGCCATCTCCTTTTTTGCCCTCCCTGCTGTAAGTTACAGAGATTTAATAGCCAGAACAATTGTTCCTCACACAGCAGGCCAGTGTATGAGAAGAATGATAGTATTTCCCCACAGGGAATCCTAGGCTCCGGTTTTGCTCTGAAGGTGCAGCAGAAACAGAGACAAAAACATTTCAACAGGCAAATTCCTGCAGCTGCATGTCTGATACAGGTGTGCCTTACTGTTGCCTATCAATGTAATATTACTTATTATTTGTCAGTCATGAGGATGGTCAGACTTTCCAGAGTCGATCTGTTTCTTCTATTCTCATGCTGAAGGCATCCTGGAGGTGTTTTGCCTTAGAGAACCGTGATTCTGCCACCTATAAGTTATTTGTGAAAAGGAACATGAGCAGCTCAGTGTCCAGCCCTAAATTAAAGGTAGGCTACCTATCTACTTTAACATGCATGCACAGATCGAACAGACTCACCACAGCAATTTACAAACACAAAACTTGGTCTCTTATGTGAAAAGAGTAGTAGTTACTCAGAATTTTTCCATGCTTGTTTTTCTAATTAGTAATATAGTATAATTTATAGAAAATTACAGTATTTGTGACCCTGGACCACCAAACCAGTCATAAGTGGCACGGGTATATTTGTAGCAATAGCCAACAATACATTGTATGGGTCAAAATTATTCTTTTATGCCAAAAATCATTAGGATGTTAAGTAAAGATCATGTTCCATGAAGATATTTTGTAAATTTCCTACTGTAAATATATTAAAAAATTATTTTTGATTAGTAATATGCATTGCTAAGAAGTTCATCTGGACAACTTTAAGGGCAATATTCTCAATATTAAGATTTTTTTTGCACCCTCAGATTCCAGATTTTCAAATAGTTGTATCTCAGCCAAATATTCTCCTATCCTAATAAACCATACATCAATGGAAAGCTTTATTTATTCAGCTTTCAGATTATGTATAAATCTCAATTTCAAAAAAATTTATCCTTATGACTGGTCGTCACCAGGGTCATATTTATTAATCTTTTGATTTAGCTTTATTTTTCATTTTTAGTTTAGTTTTCATTTTAGTTTGTTTTAGTAATTTTGCTGTGTTTTTTAACAAAAAAAAAAAATAAATAAAAATCTTTTTCAGCTATAATTTATTGTTTTGTTTTGTTTTTTATTTCAGTTTGAACTACTTTAGTAGCAAAGAATAAGTAGTACCATTAAAGTTTCTCAAGTGCCTAAAATTTTTTAAAATCTTTTTGTCGATTTTTTTTCTTTGGGTAGGTGAAGATGAGGAAGAAAATGAAGAGTAATGACAGGGATGATGGACCGAGTTCTCCCACCATACCTTCCATAACCTATGACTCCTTAGATGATGGGAAGGATGGTGGATCAGATACAGTGTCCAGTATTCAACAGTCAGGTATTACCAGTAATAAATGAAGATACTGCTGACCTTTCTCTCGCTCTTTCACGCTCTTGAAGCATCTCTCTGGTATCCTTCACTTCCCCTCTCCATTCTCACAGAAGGGGCAAACATACACAGAAGATGTGGTGAGCTCCAGTCAGTGTCTATGCGTCTGTACTCACTTGCTAACTACCATTCCCATTCCCATTTGTTTTGGTTGCTTTTTTCACAGAGAAATTTATAATACTGACTCTTTAATAGAACCACATGCCATTTTGTGTATGTAAACCTTCGTATCCATCACAGTATAAAATAAATACACATTCGATTTGAAATGTGCCATTTTGAAAGCATCGAGTTTGATCTCTCTCCTCACAGAGCGGGTGCCATCCTGGAACTCTCTATCCTCTTTCCAGTTCTCTACACCACCAGGTAGGTAACAAAACTTTGTTGGCTTGTTGAAATAGGAAAATGCAAAGACGTTTCAGTCTGAAATGATGTGTGTGTTTTGTGTGTCTTTAGGGAGAAAGTCTGGGATTATGGAAGTGCAGCCTAGGCCCACGCTCCAGAGGAGCAGCAGCATCGCAGATGATATGGAAACCGAGCCGGAGCGGGAGATTTCGCTCGTTCCAGTCACTCATGTGTCTCAGTGAGTAAGAACGTACCATTTTTAGCATAATTTAAACCGAGTCTATATACCAACTGTAGACAGCAGACAGTCAATTATTGAAGTTTCAGAAAGTTTCAGCTACTTATAATCTTTCAGAACTCTCACGGAAGACACGTCATGCGATATCTAGTGGATGGGCAATTTAAAAAGTGTTAGCTTGATGGTGTCAGAGTTAGCACACCCCTGCAGTTCACACTCCCAATATTGCCTCTGTAAATGCAAATGAAGTCTAATCATCCTGCTAATCTTTGCAGTCACTGGATTCTCAGCTCAAATCTTTAAAACACTTTTAACACATCTGCGCCATTTCTGCTGGAACACATCTCAGCCTTCCAAGCCCACCCACCTCAAGTGAAAACATGGCTAGAAGAAGAAGTGCACGGTGTATGTTTGTGGGCCCCAAAGCATTCCCATGAAGAGTGGTTATGTTGCAGGCTGTGTTTTGCCTGAGAGGAGGTCATTATCAGAATCTCTTTGGCCCATTAGCTGTTCAGCATGTGGAACAGCGCAGGGCCTGTGTATACTGCAAACCATTTACTTACACAGGCAATGGAGTGATCCCGTCTCTGAATAATCTAATGAACCATGTCTCTGTTGGGGGTATACAGCCCATTAGATTATCCAGAGAGCCCCTTTCCATTTGTGATGGGATCCTCCACTCTAGAGCATCTAACCTTAGGCCTCTATTATCTGAAAATACAAAGATGTTCAGGGTTTTTTCCTACCTGGTCTCATGGCAAAAAAAATGTACCTGGGGGCCTTTTTCGCGAGACGTTAAATACGTACCAATAAGTACATATCACTGCAGTTTCAAAAGAAATGAACACTAGAGGCAGTAAAACTCCAACACCTTTTATTTCTTTTCACACAAATTTACAGAGTTTCGATTAATAAAGCGTAATTTTCGCACAATTACTTGAAGAATATTATGTCACGACTTATAAACAATTTTAATATGCTGGGAGATTTGAAAACTGATACTTTTGAACGTTAGCATCACACATATCCAGCTTCATATCTATGGGTTTTCACAGTCGGTAGGTTTGTTCGGTAGCTCATGGAGTACAGAAACGTACTTGAGAGGCGAGGAGCTCCGGTTCGACAAAACAGTTCAAATCTGCGTATAAGGAAGTTCAAGTGGCATGGTTGCATCAACAAATGCGTTTTTATATCAGTTTTGCATTTATCAACACTATCGGGTAGGTTTAGGGTTGAGTTTGGTGTAGGGCATATTTCCAACACGATAGAGCATTAACTTTTACCGACATTCCCCATATATTTGAATTCTGAACCGCCACAATACTTACCTGAAGCAACGTAATAAAAACACAGCAATACATACCTATATCAACGTAATAAAAACGTGCCAGGGTTCACATATTGAACCTGTGTTTTAGCGCCACTCAGTGGACATTTCTCTATGAAACTGCTGCGAAACGTGCAGCAAGGTACTGCAGAAAAGTACCCAGACATACATATTTTTATGAGACTGGGTTGGTTTTTTCCAGCTTAAAGCTTTATTTATTTTGAGAAACCACAAGAGGGCAGTGGAGATGTTTTTGTAGACCAAACCCTTCTCCTGGCACTTCAAAGCATGAGTTTCTCTGAGTTTACACACTCTTGGCAAAATCCTTGTATTGCTGCTTTAAATGTGTATTATATTTATATAGGGTGATGTGGGAAGTCAAACAGAAAAAGCATCATTTGAAACACAATCTGGGAGCTATTGTAGTCTGAGACTGTTTTTCTTCTCTTTGCACAGTTCTTGCGTATTTACATTGACCTTGATAGAGCTGAAGCTGTAGCTAAAGTAGCTATAATATTAATCTCAGAGTCAGAATTGATACAATTACATGTTGCTTATACGCTGAGATTAATGTAATCATCTGGAAAAATGTAGGTGGTTTCCACCAAAGCAACTTAAAAGAGATTTGAATTTTAATTAGGTAGGTATTATTTTTTAGAGTCTCGAGCATGATTCCTTTCTAAATCCTCAATCTTAGGAGACATATTGCATCTCCTCTACAAAGGAGCCTTGTCACTACAAGCTTTCATTTGATCTTTGAAGTTTAATGAGCTTTCATTCGCCTCACACTGAGATGCAATGGCAACAGCTGGCTGTTCTCTCCCTCTCTTTTCTCTCTCTCTCTCTCTTTCTCCTCCTGCTCGGTGTGGGTGTGAGTACATGTTTATTTGTTTATGTCCAGCAGAGCAGGGTGGGGACTCAAAAAGACCAGAACCATAATGTCTCTTCTTCTCTCTGCTCATCTTTTCTCATCTTACTCGATTTCTTCTCCTCTTCCCTCCTGTCCGCTCCTCTCCTCTCCCTTAGGACATTTGTCCTGCTCTGACCTTTGACCCAGGCTGTTAACTCAAGAGGTGGGAGAGGCACAAAAGCCTCCTCGTGCCTGCAGCTGAAACAGTTCGGCTGCATTGGGGGTGGGGAAAGAACAATGCCACAGAAACATCTCTCTGACCGCTGCGCTCTTAAAACACACACTGGAGGATATCAGCACTACCTACACACTCTTACTACTAAATACTAAACTTTAGGATTGGTTGTGGTGTATTGAGGTGGGGTAGATAATGAATTTGTTGTCATTTGAAGGCTCTTAAAGTGTTTTGAATAAAGCAATTCTTTAGAAAGTAGTCATAGTCGTTATTTCATATCAAATACAAAGGTGTTTTTCGCAGCTGCCTGGATCAAAGAAAATAAACTCCTGTCCAGAGCGACACAGGTATAAAGATGAAATCAAAGCAAACGCAGGTGTTTCTGAAAGTGCCCATTTGTACTCGCACGTATCTGATGCTGCAGTCTTGTAGGGCTGTGGTGTGAGGTTTACCAAAGGAGACCCGAGCTGAAAAGATTGATTTATTCTCAGTAAACAGAGAAGGACTTCTAGTGGCGGAGGCCAAGCCAGGCCGTCTATGCTGGTGCAGAGACAAAGAGCCATTGTCTGCAGCTCTACACACGCCAACAATAGCCTGATTGACAAGCGGCCCTAGTCGTAATGGGCTTCTGGGCTAGAGAGCGCAACAGTGACTTTTGTTAGAAACACTCTTGTCTTCCAGAGCAATAATCTCCATGCTGGTAATTTCACAGAAATTTTTATGTACGAGAGCATTATATACATATTTTCCTAAGAGCTGAAGATACTACTAAGCTATTTATTTTTGAGTATCACCATGTTTCCTGATGGTATTTTTGATTCAATGAAATATGAAATATTTCCCACACATAGACTCAGGTTTGTCTGTTAGAACTGAGTGTAGTGTTTGTGATGAGAGTATGCCTGTGTGATTTGGAGTGTGAGGCGTGCTGAATGGGACAGAAACATTGGCTCACTAATGCCTCTTCAGCGCGGCTTGCCAGCACAAGTTTCTTTATCTTGCCCGTCACGGCCCCTTTTCTTCCCCCCTTAACAGTAATTGTGTTTCGTTACAGTGTGTTAGAGCTAACGAGGGACATGGAGCGAGAGTCAGCCAAGCAGTGAAAGACAGACAGAGAGAGAGGGAGAGTTGCTCAGCAAGAAAGAACACATCCCAGATGATTCTCTCATTTGCTGTCAGACCAAAAGCCCAGCAAGACTCTCGGTAGAAGTTTGTAACAGAACACTGCACATGGTGAACTTGACAACTAATCGGACAAATTCCTGCGAGCAGCGGTTGTTCTTGTTTTTGTTTTTACAAAAAAATGGACATTATGAATAGCTGATGCAAAAAATTCTGTCTTCATTTACTCACTCTCTTATTGTTCTAAACCTGACCTGTCTCCGGACAGATGAATCCATGACAATATTAAAGAAATGGCTGAAAACTCATCGCATCCTGCTGACTTTAAAAAAAATGAGTGCTGTCAAATGGTTAATTGCGATTAATCACATCCAGAATAAAAGTTATTACACTTATTAACAACTTGCATTTTGGATGCGATTAATCGTTTGACAGCACAAAAAAAATGAACTAGCTATTGCCTGATGAATCATTTGTAGGCTGCTTTGGATAAAAGTGTCTTCTAAATGAATAAATGTATAATATAAGAATATATTTAGGAAAAAAACTTCTCTGTGTTTTAAATATATATATACACACTGTATATTTACTGTATATTATTTATTATATGTGTGTATATATATATAATGAAGGTAGGTATGGTACATTGTTGTTTTGGACCCCACTGACTTTTATTGTATGAGGAAAAAAACTATTTTTAAAATATTTTTTAAATTATCTTTTATGTTCTGCAGAAGAATAAAAGTCATACAGGTTTGGAATGATGCATAGGACAATAAATGATGACAGAATTTCTGATTTTGCATCAACTTTTAACAGCTTTTTCAAATTCTAAATTCTAAAATACATTTGCCTCCTTAACAATACATTTGTTATCTCTGAGCACTAATATTTCCGTTTCACTTTGTGAAAATAAAATCAATGTGCCATATCATGTTTCTTTCAGCAAAGTTAGTGACTTTGTTAGCTGGCAACACGATATGACAAAAGGCTTGGAGGCCCCTGGTGGTGTATAAGAACATGCGTTGAAATGAACGCTGTCAGTTTCTTTGCTGCTGTAATGTTTAGGATCATATGAGGCCACAAGTTTGGGACACAAGCCATTTAGTCATGGTGTATAGCAGCGGAGGACTCAATGTCAAAGTGAATGCCGCATTGCTGTGTGTCACTCCTCTTAAGGACATTTAATACTCTCCGTATTCGCCTGGCGCTTTGATGCTCAGGATGAAAGAGATCTTTGCTTGGCTGAAACCAGAGGGACCCCTGCTGTGTGTGTGTGCGAGCATCTTGCGCCCGCACGTCTTTGTGCGCACATATGTGTGTGTGTGTGTGTGTGTGTGTGTGTGTGTGTGTGTGTGTGTGTGTGTGTGTGTGTGTGATGGCTTCTGGCCAGCGGCCCAGACTACGCCCCAGGACTTTACCCCAGCGTACAACGTCCAGCCTCTGGTCAGCTATTATCAGTCATTACTGCCTCAGTGGCCCTTATCTCAGCTGACCACTTATTAAAATGTCATTGAGGTATTTGAGCTTGAAGGGGAAGACGGAGCTGATATTTGGGATAATGTCCTGTACCGCGCAGCAGAGCCCTCTAAACCTTGTGATTCTCAGACCGCGGCTAATCGGAGCACTCTTCCCCTCCTCTTCCACAGAGCTATTCTTAGACACACAGGGCCCCCATGAGCCTTTTAGTGCCATAGTGCCACGATCCTGCAGCCTGTGGTGCAACACCGCCACACAAAGGTCTTCATCCTTTGACTCGCTGAGACAAGTCACAAGAGTGCACATGGCCTCTGTGGGGGATATTGTGGTAATTGACATGTGTTTGTGATTCATCATATGACGTAACAAAACATTAGGGAGGTTTGAGTATGCGGGTCGTTCCTTTGGGGTGATTGAGTTGTAAGTTATATCATGCTGTTGAAGTTTCTAAACAAAAGTTGAAGTTAAAAGAAGTCTTATGAAACAGTAATATTATGAACTGTTATTAACATTTAAAATAACTGCTTTCTGTTTTACTATATTTTAAAATGTAATTTATTTCTGTGATGGCAAAGCTGAATTTTCAGCAGTCATTAGTTCAGTCCTTCAGAAATCATTCTAATATGCTGATTTGTTGCTCAAGATGCATTTCTTATTATTATCAATGTTGAAAGTGGTTGTTCTGCGTAATATATATATATATATATATATATATATATATATATATATATATATATATATATATATATATATATATAATAAATTTGGGTAACACTTTAGAATAGGGAACACTTATTAACTATTAACTATGACTTTTCCTTCAATAAATTCCTACTTTGCTGCTTATTAATAGTTAGTAAGGTAGTTGTTAAGTTTAGGTATTGGGTAGAATTTGGGATGTAGAATAAGGTCATGTAGAATAAGGCATTAATATATGCTTAATTACTACTAATAAATGGCTAATATTCGATTAATATGCATGCTAATTAGCAACTAGTTAAGAGACCTTAAAATAAAGTGTTACCTAAATTTGTTTCAGGATTCTTTAATGAATAGAAAGTCGGGTCACACTTGGGTTTAAGGTTCAATTCTCGCTATTAACAAACCATTAATTATGACTTTTGTCTTAATAAACTATTAATTTGCTGCTTATTAATAGTTAAGTTTATGTATTGGGTAATGGGATTAGGGATGTAGAATATTGTCATGCAGATTATGTGCTTTTTAAGTACTAATTAACAGCCAATATGTTCCTATTAGGCATGCTAATAAGCAACTAGTTAAAAGTGAGAATCAGTCCTTATATTAAAGTGTTACTGAAAGTTGAAAAGAACAGCATTTATTTGAAATAAAATCTTTACTGTCACTTTTTAAATCAATTTAAATAAGTGGAGAAAAGCTTATTTTTAAACTGTCACAAATGTAAATTAAGTCAAATTTACAGCTCTGAAAACTCTAAATAATTATGAAAACATGAATTAGGAAAATAGATAGTTGGTGACTACTTATCTTCATGAATCTCTTTCAATGTAAATTAACTATTTATGTGTTAGACATATTTATCATTATCCTTCTGTAATTTTGCATGTTCTCATTTAGTCGCACACATCTGTCTGATTGAGTCTGTCTTTTGCTGAGGCCATGCTGGTGTGAAAGAGAGTGTTTGTGTGTGTGTGTGTGTGTGTGTGTGTGTGTGTGTGTGTGTGTGTGTGTACATGGATGCTTTCCAGTGATAAGATTAGAGAGTAGCCCGGTGATTGTTATGTTTCCTGTTTATCTACATTTGATTACGCTCAGATTAGCAAAGGGAGGCAGGCTGCTTTTCCCACCTTAAACATACAAATAATCAAAATAAAATGCCACTGAATTTCTATTACCTTTGCAGATTCAGTTATTTTTATGCAGTTTATATAAGAACTAATTTGGTCAGTAATATGTTCACATTTCTCTTAAGCTTCTCCGTCCCCTCTGAATTCTTGCTCTCCGTCCCCAAAATCGAATCAGTTTAGCACTAATAATCAATACAAAAGATGCTGCACATGTTGCCCTAAGGAGCGGTCGCTGACCTCGGATCAGGTGTTCTCTCATCTACCCTCCACTAATGAGGGTTAGTAGATGCACAGAAGGGTGGATGTTATTATCTAACACTGCATGTAGAGCCAAGCTGAGATCACCTCCTCAGACCAAATGTTGTTGATCATGCCCCGTTAGAGTTAATTGGAGGTGGGGAGTTTGAGACTTTGGCCTGAAGTGTTGATGGTACTAATGGCGTGTTTATTTCCTGTCCCAAGATGCACTTCTTTGATCTTTATTTGGTGCAATTATGACAGCCTTTGTCACAAGTACAACATCACTTGCTATTTACATGTACAAGCACGCAAACTCAGATCTCAGATCAGCTAGCCAATAAAATATAATGCAGCTGTACATTAACATGTAAACCAATGCCTTAAAGTTCATCCAAAAATGAAACTTCTGTCAATCTCAACCTCATATCATATCAGCCTGTTTCTGCCACGTGTGTGTGTGTGTGTGTGTGTGTGTGTGTGTGTGTGTGTGTGTGTATATATTAAAAAAAAGTTAAATTGTGACTTTTCTCTAATGTGCTGAATGTCACAATTCATATGTCTTTCTTTGAATTCTGTTTACATCTTGCACATTTTTTATAAATACACACACACATAAGACTTTGTATCTCACAACTATAACTTTTATTTTTAGAATTGTGACAAAAGCTTGCACTAGTGACTTAAAAACTTTTTTTCTCAGAATTGCACATTCAAATCTTGTGTCTTTTTCACAGTTTAGACTTTAAGTGTCAAAATTGCAAGAAAAAAATAGTTTGATAAACTTTCATGCTGTTTTTTTTTTTGCATTTAAAATTAATAGGGTCATACATACATAGATACATACATACATACATAATCATATTATGACTACTTTTAAAATGCATTATACATAAAGGCTTCAAATAATGCATACAGGTTTGGAGCAATATGAGCAACTGATGACAGACTTTTCTTTTTTTTTGTGAACTATCCCTTTGATGTTTTTCTCACAGGAAATGTTGATTATGTCTTGCTCGATGTGGGATTATTGTTTTGTAATAATCACAATGTCAGTACATTAAGGTACACAATGCAGTGTGAATGCTGTCTAGACAAACTTCTTTGCGTGTTCCAGTGATCTGTGGCCCTCCAGTGGATATGCAGTTTCTTTCACATCTGGCTGCTATTGTTTAGCAGGCTCAAAAAAGTAAAAAAAAAAGATTGGGAACGGAAGAGAGATTTGCAGTCTGCCTTTGGCAGAAAGAAGACCTCATATGATCGCCTTCTTTTCTCTTTCTCTCCCTATCTGTCTGTTTGTCTGTCTCTCTCCATCTTTTTCTTTCTTTCTTTCTCTCTCTGTCCCAGTGGGAGTCTTTCTCCCTTTGCGTACGTCTCCACCAGTGTTCGCCATTAGCCAGGCTTTGTGCCAGCACTAGAGGCAGATGGTGACCCTGCTGAGGTCATGAGACCAGCGTTGCTATGCTGGTAACCATGACTGGAGAGAGGAAGTGGCACTGCCTCAGGGACAGATGGGGTGGTTCCCATGTTCTATCTCTTATGTCCCCCACCTCTCTCTCTCTCTCTCTCTCTCTCATCTTTGCATGCTCCATTGGAATGACAAACACCCAGGGAGGTATGATTCCTGAACTCTGTGCAGATCGCTGGCAGATTCTAACTTATCAATTTGTATTCTGTAGTTTCAAATAACGTTCCACCAAAACGTGATCTTCCTACCATACTGATCTCTGAAATGCATGTCACACTGATCACCATAAACATTTATTGCTCAAGAGTCATGCAGCACTTGACATGATGCAAACCTGAATGGAATTCATTTCCTTATATATGTATAAATATGACTTTATAAAAAAATGTCACTTTTATTCTGCAAGGATGCATTACATTGATCAAAAGTGATGGTAAAGAATTTGACAAACTATTTATATTTTAAGTAAATGCTGTTCTTTTGAGCTTTCTATTCATTCATGTTTCTTGAGCTGCAAATCAGCACATTAGAATGATTTCTGAAGGTGACACCAAAGCTTTGCAATCACAGAAATTAATTTTAAAATTATTATATTATATTTATTATAAAGGAGTTATAAATTGTACTAATATTTCACAATGTTACTGCATTTTGCATGCGAGACTTCTTTCAAAAAATAAATAAAAATGATTTAACCAACCATTGAACAGTAGTTCATTTATAATATTTTCCACATGACTGAATGTTTCTCATGGTATAAAGACCTTTCATGGTTGTCATATTTAAATGCAGTATTTTAATATTTACATGCTAGAAAATAGTTCAAATTTGACAAATATATATTGTGCCAATACTAATTTCTCTACAAAATTAATATTTTAATTATATTTATGTATTTTTAAGATAGATAAGTTGGACTAGAGAGTGAAGAAAAAGCAGTAAACAAGTGAAGAGTCAATAATATACATTTGTTAATAAAAACTGTTGTTTACAGCATAATTCCTTATAGTTTTGATTATTTTATCATAATTATAATGTGTAGCTGTTTCCAAGCATATATATAGATATATATGCATGGAAATAGATCATAAACTAAGTTATACTAAGTTTGCAAAATAGTATCAGTTTTTGTTATTTGAAGTTTTCCATTACCTCCTTTCCTCCCCTTTTAATGCTAACTCAACAGGCGTTGCATTGCAGTGGGTATGATAATGCCCAAAGCTATGAAGGCTTGCTATTTAACCACTGGCAATATAACCCAGAGGGATGCTGCTTGAAGTCTAGAGTATGGCACCAAAGAGCAGTAAATTGGCAGTTGCCTGGAGCACGGCATATGCCTTATCCCTCATTTCCCTGTAGCCCGCAGCCAGGGAGAAACCAGAAACTGTCAGCCAGCCATGTCCATTAAGTCAATGAGGCTTGATAGCCTGCAGCCAGTCTACAGCTAATGCATTTTAAAGAAACTTGTGTGAGTGCGCTCCGTCTTTTGTCAGAGTGACATGCAACAGACACGAGCCTTAGCATGCTAACATGATACAGGCACGTATCACATATAGCCGTCGTGCAAGAGAAAGTATACCTCTCATACTTTCGGCTTTCTTTTTTAGACAATGTCCCGTTCCCCTAGATAACCTTGGGTCTCCTGGGAGTCAGCGCCCTTCCCCCCACCAAATCTCAGTGCTGTGGTTTTTGAAACCTTTGAAAAGCAGAGAGAACCTTGTGTTTTCTCTTAGACACTGTGTCCTGGTCGTGACCCTTGTGCTCAATGGACACTTTCAAAAGTCCTGACCACATTAACAGCATCTGGAGTGGCTCTGGGCTGCACCTGAAGGGCCTGCTGAAGGCTGATAGGATTGTTTTGTAAATGATATTGAAAATGTTAAAGGTCATTGATTGTGCTTAGTTAGGGGTGACATATATACAACCATAATTTCAGATGCCACATTTATGACCATAGATAAAACATCTACATCAGAAATATAGTTCTCATTTCCTAAAACTGTAAAACTCTTCTATAATCTTAAGACTTAAAGGGATAGTTCACCCAAAAATGAAAATTCTGTCATTAATTACTCATCCTCAAGTTGTTCCAAACCCATAAGACCTTCGTTCATCTTCAGAACACAAATTACATAAAATTTTGATGAAATCCGAGAGCTTTCTGAGCCCCCATAGACAGCAACAGAACTACCAGGTTCAAGGCCCAGGTAGTATAAGGACATTGTTAAAATAGTCCAGGTGACATCAGTGCTTCCACCTTAATTTTATGAAGCTACAAGAATAAATTTTGTGCACAAAGAAAACAAAATAATGACTTTATTCAACAATTTCTTCTCTTCGGTGTTGGTCTTCGACATGCGTTCAGGGGAATAGATGCACTAAAGTTTTACATGTTTGAAATGACATGAGTAATCAATGACAGAATTTTCATTTTTGAGTGAACTATCACTTTAAATGGATAGTTCATTAAAAATGTATCCTGACTCACCTTCATGACATTCTAGACCTGTGTGACTTTATTTCTTCTGTGGAGCATAAAAGACAATATCTTGAAGAATGTTTTTGCCCATACAATTAAAGTCAGTGGGGTCCAAAACATCATTGGCTTTCATTGTGAGGGAAAAAGCAGTCATTTTTCAAATGATCTTTGTGTTGCACAGTTGAAAAAGAAAGTCATACATATTTGAAATGACACGAGAGTGAGTAAACGATGACACCGTTTTCATTTTGGGTGAACTATCCCTTTAAAATGGGCTTTAAGTATCTTTCTCCATACTAATCATGACATATAAACACACAGGTTGCGGGATTCCCATCGAGCTGCCATTCGTGTGATCCAGAGAATGTTCTACTTTGTGGCCAAAAAGAAGTTCCAGGTAAGATTCTCTTTTTTCTGTTTGCAAATGCAGCTAAAGGCTAATCAAATCAGCATGATGTTATTATTAGTAATAATATGAGCAGAAATGCAGTTTTGTTACTCTTGATTGTAGTGCAAGAGCGTGATTTTACAGAAAAAGAAACATCAGTGGCTTTTAAATTCACGTGTTTCCAATTAATTAACATTCCTTAATGAATTTTAGTGTAAGCAGTGAAAAAGGTGTCTTTTGAAATGTATAGAAGGGAAGATCTTGAGTTGGGACTCATTCAGTAACAGCAGATGCTCTGCCTGAGTCCTCAGAAATACATGCTGATGTCAAAGGATTACCTTAATCGCTGTCCTACACACTTTCTCCTCTTTTGTGCGATTGTGCGACACTTGATACTCGTTACTGCACTTTGTTTGTCCTTTCTCTTTGCCCTCCCATCATCTCGCCAGCCTTTCATTTGACCCGCTATAGCCTCAGTCATCTCTCAATCCCCTTATTTTCTCCGAGTCCTTCTCCCCTCCTCTCACACACTCTTGCGACACAGAACACACACTTTGGAGTGTTTGTCAGATGCTGCTGGCTAGATTTGCTGTGTCTGATGTCATGACAGTGTTTACCCTCCTTTGAATGGCTCTAGCTTCTCCTGAATTGTGTAATTTGTGCCGGAGATGTGTGAATGTTTGGTTATTTCACTGACGTTAATCAAACTGAGCTTAAGTTCTGTAGCAAACGTGGAGCTTTACACATTTTCCCCGTGTTAGTCAGGAAGCTCAAATAAATTTAAATAGCCATGAGCATCATCACCTGTGCTCGATATGCCCTGAGAGCAGTGATTAAGCGTTTGATCAGGATGTACGTTTGGTGTCAGCAGATGAGAATCGGTTTCCTCAACGTTTACAATCAAAAGGAAATATTTCCCCTTTGGGCTGGTTTGATTTTTTTACGCTGGTGTATTTAGTAAAAAGAGTTCACCCTTATGATTATTTGATTCATCAGACTTTTCATCAAAGTTTCACTCATATACAGGACCAACCAGTAGGGCCCTAGGCAAGATCATATCAAGATTTTAGAAATGTGTAAGGAAAAAAATGTACTTTTTTTGTATTTCACTTGAATAGTCCTGCATTGTGAAAGTTTAATTATGAAAAGTACTAATGAATTCTCTCAATTAATATGAGTTCATGTAATATGAGTAATATGAGGGTGTAAGAATGATACAATAATTATAAAATTCTAAAATCATAAAAGCTTAATGTACTATAATAATAAATAATTGAAATGTATGTTAAATATAAATATTTAAGTTACATATAAACATAGGTCCTATGCACATATTTCTTTTTTTTACAATACCGTTCAAAAGTTTGGGCTGGGAGCAGTATTTTTTGTTCTTTTATTCAACAAGGATACATTAAATTGATCAAAAAAGTGACAGTAAAAACTTATACAACCCAAATTCTGGAAATGTTGGGACGTTTTTTTAAATTAGAATAAAGTGAAAACTAAAAGACCTTCAAATCACATGAGCCAATATTTTATAGAGAACATAACAAATGTTTAAATTTTACACTTTTATCCACTAAATTAGCTCATTTCAAATTTGATGCCTGCTACAGGTCTCAAAAATGTTGGCACGGGGGCAACAAAGGGCTGAAAAAGCAAGAAATTTTGAAAAGATTCAGCTGGGAGAACATCTAGCAACTAATTAAGTTAATTGACATCAGGTCTGTAACATGATTAGCTATAAAAGGGATGTCTTAAAGATGGGCAGAGGCTCACCAATCTGTGAAAGAGTGCGTAAAAAGATTGTGGAATACTTTAAAAACAACGTTCCTCAACATTAAATTGCAAAGGCTTTGGAAATCTCATCATCTACAGTGCATAGCATCATCAAAAGATTCAGAGAAACTGGAGAAATCTCTGTGCGTAAGGGACAAGACCGAAGACCTTTGTTGGATGCCTGTGGTCTTCGGGCTCCTCAGACGACACTACATCACTCATCGGCATGATTCTGTTTCAGGAATACTTCCAGAAACCACTGTTGGTAAACACAATCCGCTGTGCCATCTGCAGATGCCAACTAAAGCTTGATCATGCAAAAAGGAAGCCATATGTGAACATGGTCCAGAAGCGCTGTCGTGTCCAAGGCTCATTTAAAATGGACTGTTTCAAAGTGGAAAAGTGTTCTATGGTCAGACTTGTCCAAATTTGACATTCTTGTTGGAAATTACGGACACCGTGTCCTCTGGGTTAAAGAGAAGGGAGACCTTCCAGCGTGTTATCAGCGTTCAGTTCAAAAGCCAGCATCTCTGATTGTATGGGGGTGCATAAGTGCATATGGTATGGGCAGCTTGCATGTTTTGGAAGGCACTATGAATGCTGAAAGGTACTCTAAAACAAAAATGATTCATTGAATATACAATTTTTATTTATTTTTTTAAGGTAAGTGGTTGCAATCAATTTATTTTAGCTACATTTAAAGAAGCAATTTTAGTTGACTAACTTTCAACTTTTTTTTATTATTAAATGTAGCTAAAATAAATTTTTTGCAACCACTAACCTTAAAAAAATTTAGTATCATTTTTTTTCGGTGTATATAAAGGTTTTAGAGCAACATATGCTCCCCTCCAGATGACTTCTACTTCAGGGAAGGCCTTGTGTATTTCAGCAGGACAATGCAAAACCACATACTGCAGCTATTACAACAGCATGGCTTCGTTGTAGAAGAGTCTGGGTGCTGAATTGGCCTGCCTGCAGTCCAGATCTTTCACCTATAGAGAATATTTGGCGCATCATTAAATGAACAATATGTCAAAGACAACCACAAACTCTTCAGCAGCTGGAAACCTATATCAGGCAAGAATGGGACCAAATTCCAACACAAAAACTCCAGAAACTCATAACCTCGATGCCCAGACATCTACAAACTGTTTTGAAAAGAAGAGGAGATGATACACCATGGTAAACATGCCCCCGTATCAACTATTTTGAGACCTGTAGCAGGCATCAAATTTGAAATGAGCTCATTTAATGGCTAAAAGTGTAAAATTTCTCTGTTTAAACATTTGTTATGTTCTCTATGTTCTATTGTGAATAAAACATTGGCTCATGTGATTTGAAATTATTTTAGTTTACATTTTATTCAAATTTTAAAAAACGTCCCAACATTTCTGGAATTCGGATTGTATAAAGATTTCAGTTTCAAGTAAATGCTGAGCATACTATTCATAAAATAATATTGAAAAAATGTCTGTGTGTGTGTGAGTGAGTGTGTGTGTGCATGTGTGTGTGTGTGTGTGTGTGTGTGTGTGTGTGTGTATATATATATATATATATATATATATATATATATATATATATATATATATATATATATATATATATTACTATTTAATTATAATTAAAATATTATATAATTTTGGCTGTTTTTGCATGGATGTGTTTTTGCAGCAAGCACGTAAGCCGTATGATGTGAGGGATGTCATTGAGCAGTATTCACAGGGTCATCTCAATCTCATGGTGCGCATCAAGGAGCTACAGAGAAGGTGGGATGAGGACTCATTTATATCACTTAGCAGCAGTTAAGTGTGTGTTGTGAAAAGTGTTTACTTTAACATTGCTACACATGGATGACATTTTATAGGTATAATAGCAAAATTAATGACTGTTTCATGACCTTTGGGTAAATAAAGCTGAGAAGTTAAGAGTACATCCATCCCTGTCACTGTTCCTCTCACATTTCATCTGCCATTTCTGTACATCAACATTTCCCATACTGCACACTTGGCCCTGACAGACTGGATCAGTCCTTAGGGAAGCTGTCCCTCTTCCAGACTAGTTCAGGTAAAGCTAGGTCATTCATTACCCTCTCTCCTCCCTCATTCCTCAACCCCACACGTTGTTTTGCTACAGTTTGACCCCTTCGTTGTTCTTAATGTTGCTGTTTATTGTTGTCTTGCAGTCTTAGGGCACATTTGTGTTTATGGAGCGTTTTTATGATGTTTTTCTTGGCACTATTTTTATCTCCTTTAGAGCGCATGAAAGACAAAGGCATAAACACTATTGGCTCCAGACTCAACAGGATGGAAGAGAAGGTAAGCGCTTGAATATTACTGGACATTTATAGCATTTTTGTGTTGTAAAAACACAAGTTTCTGAAATATCTTTTCAGTTAATACCACATGCTTTTGAATTTTACTGTGCAATAAACTCAGAAACCATGCATTTCCAAGAGGTTACTCATTAGTATAACAATAACAAATTCCAGTTCTTTAGTTTATTAGTAAATGCACACAGCACAATTGGTTCAGCAAGGACTCTACTGATAAGGATCTGTAAGCTTCATTCATCAAGCCTTAACCTGGAGACAGAGGGAACCTCTCTTTCTCTCTGCATTCAATCAAACATCACTTTTTGAAGACTTCTCAAACATTCTCTGTGAGTGATGTGTGCTGATAAGGGTGTTAAGACTCTAAAAAGAACAGCTTTCTGGGTTATGCGCGCGCGCGCGTGCGTGTGTGTGTGTGTGTGTGTGTGTAAAAGTGAGAGGTCTGCTGGCCTCTCAGAATGACGGGGATTCAGGAGCTCTACAAACACTCACTCTGCTCCTGTTCATTTGCCACTCCAGCCATAAATCCTTTTACAAACAGCTCTCATCCCAGACACGAACTCGAAACAGCGTACACACTTGTTCACATGATCTCTCTCTCACATACTCGCTCTCTTTCTCCCCCTTTGTCTCTCATAGATGTTTGAGTAAGAAGCAAATTGACTCGTTTTATGAAATGCCTGAAAAAAGCCTGTTCGACATGTTTTAAATTCTTTACTGAGAATGTTTTGAAAAGCATTGTAAGAGGAATTAGATCTTTTTTACGGGTTTCATAGCTGACATATCATTAGGGAGAGATGACATCTTTTTTCAATTGTGCTGCCTTTTATTCATTTATATAAAAAAAAATGGAATTTCATTGGCTCGCTTTTGTAATGTTGGGCACATTTCTGTGGCAATACTAGTGACTGATGCATTGAGCAGCCAAATCAAGTATTTCCCAGCAGGACGCACCATCTTAAACTTTTTTTTTTGTGTAAAGAACTGTTTGGAAATGTGTCATTAGATGTAGTCTGTGAACAGGATACCCTGCCCCTTACAGTGTCATTCTTCTTCCCATAATTCTGAGGTAAACAGGAAGCAGGCAGTGTCTGGCATAAACAGGAACAAATAGCCTTAACATTTATGCAAACACCCATCTGAAGTAACTCATTACTGCATTGCTGACACAGTCTTCTTCTTAAACTTTGGCTGAACTCTCTTCACATTTAGGGCATTTTTATGTTGGGAAACAATCCTTTTTTTTAATATTCCCTTTTTTATTTATTTAATCATATAACACTACTGTTTAAAAATTTGGGGTTAACATTTTTTTATTATTATGAAAAATACAGTAAATATACAATACTGTGAAATATTACAATAAATAAATAAAATAAAATAAAACAATTTTCTATTTTAAAATATATTTTAAAATGCAATTTATTCTTGTGATGACAAAGCTGAATTTTCAGCAGCCATTATTCAAGAAACTCAAGGAACATTTCTTACAATTATCAATATTGAAACCAGTATTGCTTAATATTATTGTGGAAACCATGATACATTTTTTTTTTTGCAGAATTCTTTCAGGATTAGAAAGTTTAAAAAAAAAAAAAAAAAAAAAAAAAAAAAAAAAAAAAACATTATTTGAATGATAAATCGTTTGTTACATTATACATATCTTTATTGCCACTAAATAAAACTTAAATTTAAACTTAAAACATAAAACATCTTACTGAACCCAACCTTTTAAATGAGTTTATATGTTTTTATGGATTATTATTTAAAATACATTTAATCTGTTTATTCAGACTACTAAAATACTTTATATTGGGTTTTCCCAATTAAAGATATTTCCCCATCAAATTTCAAGTTTATAATATTTAATAGAGAATAGTTCTATGGGGCGAAATAGTAAATGTGATCTTTTATAGTATTATGATGAACTTGTATGTGAGTGTGAATAAATGATGACAGAAGTTTTATTTTTTGATGAATTGTCCTTTTAAGCTTCGACTCAAGATCTTGTTTTTCTCTGTGGTTAGCAGTGTGCATGTTTGCATTCATGTCTATATGGGGAACGGCTGTATATGTTTACATGCTCAAATCTCCTGCCGCACTCTGTATGGTGGGGTGTGTTTGTGCATGTGTGCGTGTGTTTTTATGTGACTGTGGTGCCACTATCATTGTGTAAACTGTGGTTCAGCACGGAGACACTCGTCTGGTTATTTCTAATGGGGTGTAGACAGCACTGGCTCCACACGTCACTTAGCCTCAACCCAAGGGAAAGAACCTCAAGACATTTGGCTCCCCAACTGTAAAATGAAGAATAACAAGTGTTTCTCTGACAGTTTTCTTCCTCTCAAACATGAATCCCTTTAAATATTTAACAAGAATCCCCACTGGTATTGATATATGTCGTTTTTCATGCACAGTAACATTTTTAATTTTTTAACATTTTTTTTTTTAAATTATAAATAAAACAACGATTACCACAGTGCAAAATACTATTTTCAGTCTTTTTACTTCAAAATATCACATTTAAATCAGTGTTACTTGTCGTTCTTTTTCATTTTATTTTTTGCATGTTTCAAAATAGTTTATGAGAATATCTGATGGTATCACCACAATGGCCCTGTATTTCAATTTTAAAACAATTTTAGTACTGACTAGATAATTTTCCACTCAATTCACTTTTAACAAATTAGTGTGGCCTAATCTATTCAGGTTTCGACTATTCATCATCACCTAATTGATCAAACTTTAATCCCATTTACAACATACAAAAGAATGGAATTATTGCCTTTTCTAGTCTATTTATACAGATGGGATCTTTTATCGGTCGCTGGTGTTTTACAGCTAGTATTGACAGTTTGACTCTTGTTTATGATGTTATTTACACAGACGCTGTGACAACGTTATTTTAGACACTGTTTTAAAAGATGTGCTGAGACCACACACTCGTTTCCCCACAGATCACACACATGGACAGGACACTGAACAGCATCGCAGAATCTCTCAACCTCATGTTGGCGAGGGAGAGACGAGGAGATCTGGCCAGAGGGAAGGAACTGCGTAGCAGCTTCCACCGCCAATCAGCCACCTTCAGCCTGTCAGTGCCGAGCAGACAGGACAGCCTGACCAGCTCTGAGCAACTGTCTGCACCAACTGTTATTCATGAGGACAGCTGAGTCGCTAAAGCAGCACTAAACCACAGAGTGCCTGAAACTGAGTCAGTTTCAGCCAGAATTAATATACGAGATCAGGTTTGAGTTTAATATATCGTCTTGTCTGACTAATCCTGTTCATCTTTATATTTTTTTTCAGACAGCTGAATTTCTTTTGAAGCAACGAGACGTTTATACATATTTTTAGAATACCATTGTTTAAGTATGATTTTGAGTTTTTGATATTGTTTATTCAATTATTTTCTTATTAAAGAAAAAAGGTTTTTGTGGTTTGACTACTGCTCCACACTCTTAAAAATAAAGGTCCTAAAAGGGGTTTTGCTGTGATGCCATAGAAGAACCAGTGGGTTCCCAAAAGAACCTTTCAGTCAACAGTTCTTAAAAGAACCATTATCTTAGTGTGAAGAATATTATAACTTTTTTAACTATATAGAAGTTTTTGTGCTGTGTAAAGTCTCCATGGATGCTAAAGATTCTTCATGGAACTATAGATGCCAATAAAGAACCTTTATTTTTTGGAGTACAAATGTGAACATTGTGACCTTATTTTGGAGGGTTATGAATTTCTGAATGTTTTTAAATTATTTCTGTTGTCAGGAACAAAATATGTGCTCTCTGCTCTTGTTTATGAATCACTAATAAACTTTCAGAGGCACACAAATTTGTGAATACTGTTTAACGTCAGCAGCATAAAGACTTAGCTCTATCCTCTCAATCATGTTTTTATGTATGTTCATTCACCAATATGAAAAAAACAAATGCTGTATCCTACAAATACTACTGATTGAACTCTCCAGTAAAATCCAAACTGTGATCAAACTGTGTCAAAAATGCAACATTGACAAAAGTTCTATCCTGAATAAACATCTTGTTTTTTTCTTTCTCATGTTTGCAGTGTTTTCATTTGAAATGTTTCCATGAGGTCAAACGTCTTGGCTATTCAAACACAAGTGTGTGGGCAGTCCGGCTTCCCGCTCTTTTCCTTCGCCATCAGACCAGAATGGTGCTATTTATGCTGGTGTGGAGGCATTTATGGCATTCAGGAGCAGTTGTTGTCTTTTTTCTAAAAGTCTTTCAGTGACACTTTCAGAATTCCTTTAGAGCATCCCGACAGATCAATGACTTATGCAGCACACGACCATATGGGGAGCACCGTGACCTCTGATCTTATGACAATGCATTTGCTCTCAGGGGTGAGGGGCTTTGTTGCTATGGGGATGACTACATGCGCACCCTCTGACCTTATCCTGGGCAGGAACACGGCTGTCCACTCCGCCTTTGTTCGCACACAGCTTCTCGTATGGACCATTGTCACCTGTAATATGTGCAACAAATCAGACATTCCGTCACATACGCATTCCTGAAAAGCATGACAATTTTGTCTTTATCATCTCGCTACCGTTCTTGAAGGCTTAGGATTAAATTTCAGGAAAGCTGAAGTAGCAAACCAGGATGTCAGCTTCCTCTTTAGCCATTTGTGCTGACTTAATCTCAAGTCAATAAAACCAAACCAGATATACCATATCTGGCTTAAAAATGGGGGAAAAAAATGGTATCAAACAGGATGAGGAATAAAACAAGTGCCTGCTACGCTTAAGTCTATACCTCCTCATGGCAGGACAACTATGTCAACAATGGAATCAACAGGACAACAGTATTGGCAGACACCACAGAGAGCAGGCCTGCTACAGAGGGGGTCTGGCCCATATGCCGCCAGATAAATGATAAGCCTTTGTTATTCGTTTAAAAGGACGTACTGCTGTCACTGTCTCTGGGACCGCTGAGCAAACTTTGGGACCAAATGCCATTAATTCAAGCTAGTGAACCCATAGAGGTGTATCCAGCCTTGAAGACACAGCTTGCCAGTGCCTCCGCTAGTTTTATGGGTTTTATTAGTGAAAGAGAAGCAGCTCTGAAATAGAGAGGGCTACAACACAGAGATGAATGGTTTGATGGTTTTGCTGCAAATTGCAGATGTTTGTGTCAAAAAAAGGGCTGCAATATTGGGAAAGTGATGTCCCTGTTACAGAAAGTAAAAGAAATGGATAGCAACTGAGGGGAAACATGAATTGTTAAATATGACTTCTCTTTTTTTATTATATTATTTGTTTTCTTTAAGTGAACTGGAATTGAAAAAAAAAAATCAGTGTAGGTTTTGGATAAAATTGGTAAGAAAAAGACTGATAAAACGCCTGTCTTTTAACTTATTTATTTCAGTTACTTGATCATATTTTGTAGTTTAGTGTGTAGCTTACTAATGCAGTATTTTGAATTCAGAAGTTTTCCTTTACACCATTGCACCATATTTCGTGTTGGTTTTTAGTCAAATAAACGAGCACGATTTAAATAATTGTTTTTGTCCGAATAAAAGGATTCGAATTGAACTCTTAACTTCATTTAATGATGCACAGACTGCACGGGCTGAATGAAAGTGTCTCTGTGGGATCTGCTGATAAAAGTCGAGGTCCCATGAGCCTGAGGAGGTAATCCATCTGGTCAGGAAACCCAGCTGAGCTATAACGGAACATATTGGAAACCCTGTCAATCTGGACATAATGATTTTAGTGTAAAAGCTCAAATAATGAGGTCCAGATAAACCCTGAGGGATTCCTCACATTACAAGTAAGAATTGCGTTTATTAAAATCCTCGTTTTTCATTACAAATTATGAAGCACGGTGGTGTAATAATAGCCTATTTGCGCGTCTGCTGTATTACGTGCAGCTTTATAATATTTACATATAGCCTAATATTTTAACACGCCAAAGATAAAAATTCGTTCAAGTAAATATAATTATTTTACTTCTTGATCATAATGCTTACTATTGCATAAACCTCTATAGGCCAACAAAACTCACATACACCTGTTCTTATAGTACCCTAGGGCTACATCAATTGTAATTCAAGGCCTATTTAGGGTATTTTGGTCAGAGTGCAACAAAATACGTAATAACATTATTAAGATTTCTATTCTAATTAATTACGTTTACGTTCAAAGTACATGTTTATTTAAACTGTTACCCAAACTATCTTTCAGCAATTGCGTTTCACGTCTCTTAACGTTATTCGTTTCTTCACTTGAATGACGGCCAGTCGCTGGCATGACGGACTGGAGTAGGCTATCTCTGTTTTCTCGCACACGACTAGATACGGACTAGAAACAAAAGCAAACAGGATTTGTGAGCACCGAGTGCTTCTATGAGAGCACAAAGCCTCATTTGCAGGTGAATGCGATGGCACTCGCTTCGCCTTACGCCTTTAGCGGCCTTTGTTCCATTTCGCCTTTTTTGGTGCCAGATGGTCATGGAAATGGGAAACTTCTTTAGAGAAAGGCTATATCTGGCGAAACACTGGCACTCTTCACCTAGGCTATACCAAACGTGAACGACGCAAATTAAAGGGAGGGGAAAAAATTGGGGTAATGTGTACAATTCGTTGATGAGCATATTCCAGAAGATTTATTTGATAAAATTTGATTTCTCAAAATCTCAGAGGTTCTTGATTTCGTGTAAAATCCAAAGAATAAGCTCAACCAATTTCCTATTGTGAATGCTGCCTGCTTTATCGTTCCTTTCCAAGTTTATTATCAAAGTTTTAAAGAATATTACTCAAATTACAAACGTAGCTGTTCATTACGTTGTTATTATTTTTTATTTTTACGTCGATTGTTGATGCCTTTTTTTTTTTGAGATACAAAACTTTGGCATAATCAATGAGAAATATGCATTTAAGTAGAAGCGTGATAGCCTGCTCTAAACAGTCTATGGTTAAATTAAACGAATCAGTCAAAAAAAAAAAAAAAAAAAAAAAAATCTAGCCGGATAGAGTAACTAAATATTCTAGCTTTATTATTTTGGTTACGGTTTACCTCTTTTGCTCACCATTATATTTCGTTTTGGTCACTGTTTTGTCTATCGTTTTTGTTCTCTTTCTTTTTTCCTTTTAGCTTTTCTCCTGTCTCAATGACATTATAAAGATCTGGCGTGTGGTGGTATCTATAGTAAATGTTATTCACAGATAGTGTGTAGGTAAGGGGGAGGGGAGGCAGGTGGTTGGCGTGTAAATAGAAGGAGCCCATTTTGTTCAAGTCTTGGTAAGTGTTTCATTAGCGGGATAGCTGAGAGGGTGCTGAAAATGAAGGTCTTATGTGGACAAAGCGGGGTTCCAAGGGCACCTGCCTCCTTCATTATGGAAAGAAAATGGCATTTAAATCCTCCCTATAGCACGCAGCTGCCCGCATATCCCTCCCCACAAACACTGAGGGCGGAACAGCTGAGTCCCTCCTGTTTAGAGGCCAAACTTTACTCTTTTTTTTTTTTTTTTGTCACGGGCAAAATGTTGACGCCTCAAAAGCGAAGGGCAATCTTGTTTTTTCTTCCCGTTTACCCACATCCCATGATCCGCAATTATGTATTTGAACAGTATACATGACTTTCACAGGAACACACGTGAATACGACCAGGTTATCAAAAATATAATTTAATTTACACTTTGATTCAAAGGTACAGCGTGAGCTACAGAATATATTTTAACAAACACGGCTCAGAAACATTCTTGCATGTTGTTGCAAACAAAAACTTAAATAAAATACAACATAAAATATGGCCGAAATAATAAAAAACAATAACAATAGCTGTAAATAATAAAGAGGAACCAACTATTATGAACATAAATAAAATAAGTTAGTATATTTAAAAAAAATAAATCACACAGGTATCGCTCCAGTCTATTTAGAGCAGTGTGGCCTAGCCCTCTACACAGTTAAAACAAAAAGCAAAATATAAAATTGCACCGTTTAGACATTTGTAACACTGCAACAAAGTCTCTGTTGGCGGAGCCATTATTGCTACATGAGTTGAGAGAGAGAGAAAGTTTCGTCCCCTTGTTTTCTTTCATCCGCTCTGCAGATAAACACAGGTGGACTGCTGCATGGAGTGCAAACATCTGAAAAGCAAAGAAAACGACAAAATTAGCGTTTGTTCAACAGCTAAACAACAGCTTTACATAGAGTACGGGCATTTAAATAAAGGTGAATTAACTGAATTCGTTGTCGCCAATCACTTACAAGCTGGCTAATAGTAGTATTAGACTAATAAAAATTATAATTACAACGATTAAAATCGTAATATTGGCTTGATGTAGACGGTTAGACACTAGAGCTGATACGCACCATCATCTTATTGTTTTTCGTGGCGTTACTTCAATGCTGGTAGATGTGCCGGCTTGAAGCGAGCTACGTTCATCCTGCTTGGACTCCAGCAGGGTCCTTTTTCTTTTCGGGAAGAAGTCTGGTGGAAATCAATATTAGAAACTGTTAGACATGTTTGCTCGCATTTCACATTAAATATCGAGAGAGTTTCCATTGTTTTCATTTACAGTTTGAAGGCATTTACCTGTAATTTGTGGCGTGCTGTTTCTGGGGGTCTCTGGGATGAGTGACCTCTTCCGCCTGTTTCTGAGGACTGAAGAACGAGCTGGTCTTGAGTTGAGTGCACCAGAGAGGTTCTCCTGGTTGATTTCGCTGGCTCGACTCGGGACGTCCGCGGATTCTGGGACTAGCGGACCCCTGGAAGCCCCATGTGACCCGCAGTCAACAGCGCTGGACGCGTCTCCTGTTGCACTGACAGACGCCGCGGCGCGAGCTCTCGGACTTTGCACTTTATCCTTGTAGAAAAACGGCACAGTGTCCTCTGAAATCGCCTCCCACTCGTAATCTCCAGGCAAAGGCGAGTTGGTCTCAAAGTTAAAATTCCACCGGCTCTGGTCTCGCTCGGAGATCTCCTGGAGTTTGCGTTTCATTTCACCGTGCAGCTCCTCGTGATCCACGGGTCCGAAAAGGTTACGGCAAACCTTTGTGCGCGCGAGAAGAGGAAAGGTCCTCCGTGCAACATGACGCTCCAGATTGCTTGATACGTCCACGTTTGCCATGATGCCTAAAAGTCAATACCGTACGCCGACGTTTGTTTGGTTCTTGTTGTCTCTAGTCTGTTTATATCTGTGCCGGTGGTTAAAGGCCAGTGTTTGTACGAGAAAAGGCCTCCGATTGGCTAGACGGACACCACGCCCTGTGCAATAACCCCCCCACCAGCATCAGCAAAGGCACCTTCCCCCTCAGTTTGAATACCGGTCCATGCATGAATACCATGAAATAAGTAATTGTTTTTAAAGAAAGAAGAAGAAGAAGAAGAAGAAGAAGAAGAAGAAGAAGAAGAAGAAGAAGAAGAAGAAGAAATGTTATAGGCCTAATATTATAAACAGATTTATTCCTACCAAAGTGTTATTTGTATAAAATGATTTCGTTAATAAAGGTAAACAATAAAGTAGCCTAGTCTAGGTTTCTGTTTATTTAAAATAATAAACAATTATAATATTTATTATAATTATAATAAGAATACACAATAATAATGTAGTGAAAATTAATGCAACATACATGTTACATCATTAAAAATTAGACTATATTACTTCCTTATGTGAAATTCATTATAAAAATATTTACAATATTTAAGGGTTAGGTTTAGTCAGTATTTATCTTCATTAACAAAAATGTTTGTCTTCCTGTTCTTATAGTGTGTAGCTCTACTCGTGCTGGCTCAGTTTAAGCAGTATTTCCAACTGCATGTAAATACTACATTTATGTCGAACAAATATTTAAAACGGTGTGTTTTCAAATGCCACACCTCAGATTTACGCCTTTAGTATAAATGATGAAACAAGCGGTGAATGTAAGTATAAAACATAAATATGATATCGAAATCGAAATAACACAAACAAATCTAAACGTTGAATCCAAATCCAGTGGAAACACTTCTGACTCCTGGGCAGTGTGTCAACCAACGGCGCGCGAAGCTCAACCAACCGGCGCCGTCGCGAGATGGCCACGCTGCGCGCGCAGTCTCGATCTTGAGCGGACGAGATTTGCTTTACGATAAGGAACAAATTACTCTGCGTAAAGGCCTAACTCGAAAGTAACACCAGCTACAGCTGCCCACCTAAATAAAACATGCTAATTAAGAGTTAAAGAAATTGTATATGTGTGCTAAGTTTCCTAGGATACGGTTAACATAACAATGTTAATATCGCTGCGCATCAGCCAAGTTCGCTCTGGGTTTAATATTTTAACTTATTAGCTACTTAACAGATAACGATTGTTTCTTAAATAATTAGGCCTAGCTCATCCTGAATAGATGAAATTGAGTTTTTACATAACGTTACTCGATATGTCCTGCTGCGTAGTTAGTGGTGATAGTAGGCTACATCTCTGAAGTACGCTAACCTGATTTTATTCAGACCAGCTTTCAAGGTATCTCGACGATGCCTTCCTGCTACCATATACTGACTCAAGAGGCAGCTTCTTTTTTCATGTTTCAGACAGAGCTTGTGGTAGATTTACACACATTTTAAGGACGACTTCGACATCCTCTTCGCCTTCGTGCTGTAATTTAGGAATTGCAATGCTGACGCCTCGTGGCTAAATCGCGCAACTGCAGTCAGGCACACTCGTCCTCAGCTGATGACAAAATTAATTTCTATAACTTTCAGACTTGTAGAAAAAAAAAACCCTTACATTATTAGACATTTACGTTTTTATTTAATGACATTTTATCTATTTGCATCTGTGGATTTCAATTACATTTTTAAATGGAATTATAGGCTATGTAAAAAAAAAAAAATAATAATAAAAAAGATATATCCAAACCAAATCAACAAAAACAAACAAAAATGTTGAACCTGATTTCATCTAGGGCTCAGATATCTGTTCTGGACATTTATGCATAATGATTCATTTGCATATTTAAACATAACATTTCAGAAAACTTGTAATACAAATCAACTGTCTTTATATAGGCTACTGTGATTGATCAGCTGGGGAGGTATGATGTATATTAGTTATTATTTATTTTGCCTATATTCTCCTGTGGTGTCTTTCTTTAATTCTAGTTACAACGGTCTTTTGAATTCTAGTTTTTTCCAAATCTAAGAATTCTGAAAAGTTTAAGAAGCTTTCATGTGTTAAAAAAGTTATTTTTTAACAAATTAGCAACATTCATAAAAAGACCTCCACGTTTTAAGCAGTCTTAAAATCTTCAAAGTTTCAAACATTTCAAATGTCTAAAGCTAATGAGGGAAAAACGAATAGTAAGCATGTAAATTAAATTAATCGCCTATTTTGAAACTATTTTCCTGTTGCTGTATTACTGTAAGGAATGATTATGTTGGAGGCAGGCAGGTAAGTGGTTGAATGTAGGTAGCAGCGGTTGGTTAGGGAGTGGTTTTGTCATCATAAACCCTCCGATTCACTTCCTGGTGACACTCTAGAGCTGCCCAAGCTTGTAGTGGCCTAGAGGATCCAAGAGCAAAGCCAACATCCAGATATGCTGGGGCATCAGGATACTCCTCTGGTAAGTCAGCTCTTTTAGCAAAAAAAGCATGGCATGAGATTCCAGATCATTTCTGTGGAGTTGTTTATAAATTGCTGAAAGGTTTCTGAAAAAGACATTCACAGCAAAATATGTAAAGATGCAGCCACATTAATATAGAAAATATTTTCATTTGGCATTTTGTGAATAATAGTAATATTATGATATATATGTGAAGCTTAGCATTTCAGATTATTGTTCACATACCTCTACAGCCTTAGATGTTTCTGAAATTTCAAGGTACTGGTTTCAGGACAAACCCTCTAGCTTTATTGTGTTTTTTAATGTCTTGACTTTTGTTCAAGTACAGAGTTGAAGAGATAAAATAACTTAATAATAATTAATTAAAATAATAATAATAATAATAATAATAATAATAAAAACAAGTCATTGATAAAGTGTCATTGCTAAAGATCTGTTTCCTCATGGATCTAATGTCTGTGTGTGACTTTTAATGCAAATGATTGTGTTTGTGTGCTGCAGTGTCTGGCATTTTCTCATACACCCCATCTCATCCCCTAGTCAAATGATAGGCAACTCCTGCACACCCACACACATCAGTCATGTTTGCATAGATGTCATTGGTACTTTTCAATAAACACATCCTCCCTTAAGGAATCAATTATTATTTATTCACGTTTTACATAAACATTCAATGAGCAACTCACAATGAATGCAGATTGGGAGCAATTGCATGTTAACTGATCAATCCATATTGTGTCTCCTGCTTAAAAACAATTAAATTAATGGCAACCATTTGGAAACTGGAAGTTTTGAAAGGTTTAAAATGGCTGGCATGAAGCAGGCATGGTGAGAGCTATGGACCTGATAGCATTTGGAATAAATTGATTGAAAAGAGATTAATCAAGCTCATTCAAATCTGATTACATCAGTCACATGCTGTGAACTGCCTGAAATGTTTTTATAGCATTACGCTTCTGTTCCCGACTGCTTTTACTATGGCTGTTTCTGTCCGTGCCTCTTCAACCACATGAGGGAACTGACTTCATATTCACTTGACCAGGATGCAAATAAGCTTTAGTTGTTAATTGCATAGACAACTTCTGTGGGTGATCAATTATGTCTGCTATCAAAGTTTATAATGACATATATAAGTTTACATGGGTGATTTATTGTGTTAATGCATATTTCCATATTCAAATGCCATGCAGTTGCAATCTAGTGTCTTTTCTTTTTTGTCTTGTTCAGACTTGAACTGGTTCATTCTTTCTTTCTTTCTTTGGTCCCACATTATACAGGTGCATCTCAATAAATTAGAATGTCTTGGAAAAGTTCATTTATTAAGTCTATGGTTCTTTTAATTGTGATGATTTTGGCTCACATTTAACAAAAACCTACCATTCACATCTCAACAAATTAGAATACTTCATAAGACCAATAAAAAAAAAAAAAAACATTTTAGTGAATTGTTGGCCTTCTGGAAAGTATGTTCATTTACTGAATATGTACTCAATACATGGTAGGGGCTCCTTTTGCTTTAATTACTGCCTCAATTCGGCGTGGCATGGAGGTGATCAGTTTGTGGCACTGCTCAGGTGGTCTGGAAGCCCAGGTTTCTTTGACAGTGGCCTTCAGCTCATCTGCATTGTTGGGTCTGGTGTCTCTCATCTTCCTCTTGACAATACCCCATAGATTCTCTCTGGGGTTCAGAGAGTTTGCTGGCCAGTCAAGCACAGTAACACCATGGTCATTTAACCAACTTTTGGTACCTTTGGCAGTGTGGGCATGTGCCAAGTCCTGCTGGAAAATTAAATCAGCATCTCCATAAAGCTTGTCAGCAGAAGGAAGCATGAAGTGCTCTAAAATGTCCTGGTAGATGGCTGTATTGACTGTGGACTTCAGAAAACACAGTGGACCAACACCAGCAGATGACATGGCAGCCCAAATCATCACAGACTGTGGAAACTTCACACTGGACTTCAAGCAACATGGATTCTGTGCCTCTCCACTCTTCCTTCAGACTCTGGGACCTTGATTTCCTAATGAAATGCAAAATTTACTTTCATCTGAAAAGAGGACTTTGGACCACTGGGCAACAGTCCAGTTCTTTTTCTCCACAGCCCAGGTAAGACACTTCAGACGTCTGAGCGTGGTGACTCTTGATGCACTGACTCCAGCTTCAGTCCACTCCTTGTGAAGCTCTCACAAGTGTTTGAATCAGCTTTGCTTGACAGTATTCTCAAGCTTGCAGTCATCCCTGTTGCTTGTGCTCCTTTTCCTACCCAAATTCTTCCTTCCAGTCAATTTTGCATTTAATATGCTTTGATACAGCACTCTGTAAACAGCCACACCTTTCAGTAATGACCTTCTGTGACTTACCCTGGAGGGCGTCAATGTTCATCTTCTAATCATCAAAATTAAAACAAAAAAAAACTTTTAAAATGTTTTACTTTACATGCAATGAATCTAAAATATATGAAAGTTTCACTTTTTGAAATAACTGAAAAAATGAACTTTTTCACGACATTCTAATTTATTGAGATGCACCTGTATTAGGTGGCCTTAACTACTATGTACTTAAATTTAAATTAATCATTTGATACAATGCACTTATTGTGTACATACATGTTTTTACATTGTACTTATATTTTTAAAAATACATATATGTAATTACATCTGTAATTAATTTATGCAATTAAATTTATAATTACACTGTTGACCCATCCCTTACACCTTAACCCACCCTTAAACCTACCCATACCACCAAACCTGCCCCTAACCTTACCCATATTTTTCTATACAATATGACCACAATAAGTACATTGTACTTGTTTTTTGATGTAAGTACATAGTAGTTAAGGCCACCTAATATAAAGTGTGACCCTTTCTTTCTTTCTTTCTTTCTTTCTTTCTTTCTTTCTTTCTTTCTTTCTTTATGCTTGTTTGCTATTTTTGTGCTTTCTGACTCTAACTTTACCTCAGGTTGGTAAAAAGGACATCAGTTTCTCAGTTCACGTGTGGCTCGGCCTTTACCAGAAGGGAGGGCATGTTTGCATGTGTGTAAAGAATGAAAATGAAAATTGCTTCTGCTTTACATAAACATTTCCAACTACCTGAAGTGCCTCGCTGAACAAATCAGCAGCTCCTGTGGCTGCACCTGACTGGTCTGTGATGCAAATGCAGTTTAATTCTGTCTGTAGGAGGTGTTACGGCAGGGCAGGAGGTGTCCGCGATGTGGGGAACTCTTGATTGAGTCCCAAGAACACGGGTGAGACTAGTTGCACCACTTATTACCACTAAATACTTCACGCCGTTCAAAATTCTTGACCTTTTGTGTCACTATTGGCAGTTCTCTACCAGGATGTCGGTGTTACACCCCACTTACAGAGTCTGTTATTCAAATGGGCGAGAAGGGCAATGAGAGATTTGATAAATCCCAATGGACGGCCGGACGTTTGGGAGATATTGATTTTGTTGGAGTCAGTCGGACCAGGGGCAAGGTATATAAGGACAGATATTTGCAGAATCTTTTAATTTTAACTCAAATTCACCACTAATGAGTCCAAGCTTGTGCGCATTATTCACATACTTTATTTGTCAGTACAGTTTGTCAGGGTAACCAGCTCCACAGATCCAGCTGAAATCTACCAGATGTTGACTAAGCAGTGGGGTCTGGCCCCTCCTCATCTGGTGGTGGCACTAATGGGAGGGGATGAAGTGGCTCAGATGAAGCCCTGGCTGAGGGACACACTTAGGAAAGGCCTTGTGAAGGCAGCACAGAGCACAGGTGGGTAATTTACTGTTCATTAAAAACAAAAATCACAATCTCTTTTTGACTGTTACAGACCTTTGACCCTTGATCCACACAGGGGCATGGATCCTCACCAGTGGTTTGCGTTTTGGCATCACCAAGAACCTGGGACAGGCTGTAAGGGACCATTCGCTCGCGAGCACTTCCCCTAAGGTGCGAGTGGTGGCCATTGGAATTGCTCCCTGGAACATGATTCAGAACAGAGATCTTCTGCTGGCTGCAAGGGTGAGGACGACCTGCTGACATGAATAGAAAGGTCTTCTCAAAGATACATTTTGATGTCATAATTATGTGATTTATGTTACAATTATATGATTCAGTTACATGAAAAAAGTATCTGGACTTTTCGTTACACAAGAGAGTGCTGCAGAAATGAGTCCTAAGACCCAGAAACAAGTTAGAATTTCTGCACTTAGTTTCCATCTTTTTTTTTTTTTTTTTGTGGTTTACCCATGCTCAAGATATTTCCACGATTTATTCTATTATATAAAATATATTAGTAATACCTCACTTGTGTTGTTTTTAACTTTTACATGTTTTAAAAAGGGCGGTTTAAGTGTCTAAATGGGACTAAAGAGGCTGAAGGCAACATTTTCTATGCTTTTACAGCCTCATTGTGTTTATACTTGCAGTCTTTCAAACTATTCCAACTCAAACTTGTAAGACTGAATGAGCTTAGAGGCATTGATGTTCAAGTCATGCAAATGTTGTGCAGTTTGTTTAAAGCCTAACTTTAGCTTTTTACTTCGGGAGATTGTATGTAGGCTTCAGAATTATTTTCTGTATTAATCCAAAAGCCAGTGGAAAAATCCTATCCTATAAAATCAGGGTGATGCTAACTTCCGGTTTGGCCTGCAAAATTGTAATCCCACTCTACAACTTCATTAATAATATTTATGTGCACAAACTTTAATCAAATGAACAATGCTTTTTTTTTTAAGAAAACATTGTTTATTTTTATAATTTGCTATTTTTGTTTAGCCTGATCATCCAGCAACATACCCATCTGAGGATCTTCCCCACGGTGCAGTGTACACTTTAGACTGCAATCATTCTCATTTCATTCTGGTGGACGAGGACCCACAGAGACCTGGATCCACTGGAGAGATGAGAGTCAAGATGCTCAAACACATCTCTCTGCAGCGCACAGGATATGGGGGTGAGTTGAGATGCATGTTTTTCCAAATATCTCCATAAATTTAGCAAAGTTTTATCTTCTCGTGCATATATTTTCAAAGGAATTCATTATTCTAACAGGCACAGGCAGTATAGAAATCCCTGTCTTATGTCTTCTGGTTCATGGAGAGCCAAGGATATTACAGGTCACTCTTAATATTTTATTTTTTAAATATATCTAACTAGGTGTTTTGTTATAGCATGATGGTAATATCCACTTTCAATCCCTTCTTACAGAAAATGTACAAGAATATTCAGAATTCAATACCCTGGCTGATTTTAGCTGGCTCAGGAGGAGTCGCTGATATTTTAGTGACCCTGATGGACAGAGGATGCTGGGATGCTGACATGGTCCAAGAGCTGTTGATAAACACCTTTACCAATGGCCTACACAGCTCTGAAGTCCCTTCTTGGGTCAAACTGGTAAAGGACAATCTTTGTTTTAATATAGTTAGACATTATGTTTTAATGCAAGGATGGATCATGCTGTTTTAGACACTCAGATCTGTTTTTGTCCCTTAGATCCAGAGAATACTGGACCACGGTCACCTGCTGACAGTTCATGACCCAGAGCAGGACTCAGAACTGGACACAGTAATTCTCAAAGCGCTGGTTAAAGGTGCGTAACCGTGATTTTATACTAACTCCAGGAAACATATGGGGGAATCGTATTTTTCTCTCTTGGAATGTTTGTAGGAATGATATATTTCTGCATAATAATGTCAGTGAGTTCATAAATGTTCTTGTCTGGGCTCAGCTTGTAAGAGTCAAAGTCAGGAAGCACAGGACTTCCTGGATGAGCTGAAACTGGCTGTGGCCTGGAATAGGGTGGACATTGCTAAAAGTGAGATCTTCAGTGGAGATGTGGCATGGAGTGTGAGAATTAAACTTTTAAAACAATATTGTTTTGTTAGTTGTATTTAATTTATCACTACTTTTTGGCTTTTGGTCTTTTGGATTCTCATACACAATATTTCTTTATACTCTTTTAGGCTCAGGACCTGGAGGAGGTGATGATGGAGGCATTAATAAATGACAAGCCTGACTTTGTGCGTTTGTTTGTGGATAACGGCGTGAACATGAATGAATTCCTAACTTATGGCCGTCTTCAGGAACTCTACTGCTCGGTTTCTGAAAAAAACCTCCTTCACACCCTGCTCCTGAAAAAGCATCAGGTTCATTTGGCTAGCAAACGGATGTCAGGACACCCTCACACTGAACCTGGTGACCGCAGGCCTCGTTTCACCTTCCATGAGGTCTCCAAAGTCCTCAAAGACTTTCTTGATGATACCTGTAGGGGTTTCTACCAAAAACTTCCAGCGGTGAGTGGGCCTTTAAAACACACTTAGACGTAACCCACCATGCTACAGTCCTGCTATAAAATGTTATCTGCTGCAGGAGAGGATGGGGAAAGGCCGGCTTTTCCACAGCCAGAAAAACCTCCCAGACATGGACCGTCGCTGTGATCACCCTTGGAGAGACCTCTTCCTCTGGGCTATCCTGCAAAATAGGCAGGAAATGGCAAACTACTTCTGGGCAATGGTGAGTCAATAAACCGATATGAGTGATGAGCTCATTTTCATAAACTAAGTCCATTTACATGTTCACAATTCGTTCTTTAGACCTTAACAGAAGTTAGTACCTAAGTCCCAGAAGTTAGTACCTAAGTTAGTACCTAAGCAATTTGCATGAACAAAAGTGCTGACAAGCTGAGAATAAATATTGAATGAATTTACTGTTTTTGTTTTTGCATTTTTGTGGTTCACAATTCTTGCTTATTTGTACTGTATGCAAAGTATTTAGGGTGAGCATATGTCCTCTTCTTTCCAGAGCATGTTTCAGCCAGGATTTCTAAATTGCTTAAAATGTCCTGGTTTTGGCTTTGTTTTCCAATAGAATACTGCTGCAAAACGTCCAAGTATCGTCAAGTTATGTTTACCATAGACCTTATTTTGCTCAATAATATAATTTTTTTTCTTTTTTTTCTTTTTTTAAATTCTTTTTTAAGAATTGTTGAAAAAATTCATAATTTTTGTTTTATTTGCACACAAAAAAGTATTCTTGTAGTTTCATAAAATTAAGGTGGAACCACTGATGTCACATGGACTATTTTAACAATGTCCTTACACCTTTCTGGACCTTGAACATGGTAGTTGTATGGCTGTATATGGAGGGTCAGAAAGCTCTCAGATTTCATCAAAATATCTTAATTTGTGTTCCGAAGATGAACAAAGCTCTTACGGGTTGGGAACAACATGAGGGTGAGTAATTAATGACAAAATTTTCATTTTTGGGTGAACTGTCCCTTTAAGGTAACCCATGGTGAATTAGTCCTCTTGGTTTTGACATCAATCTACTGTTTTTATACTTACAGAAGGAAATGACTGAAAAGTCATTTGACAAATAGCGTGCAGGCATTGTACATAATCGACCAATCGTGAATTGTTAGAACATTGACCGTTCTACAGAGAACGGTCAAACCAATGCAAATATGTCTAAATATAAAGTATGAGGACTGAAGAGAGCATGTCAATAGGAAACAAAGCGCCAAAACCTAGACATTTTAGGAAGTTTAGAAATCCCGTTCAGGACATGTCCAGGAAAGGAAGGACGTACGGTCACCCTAACTTGTTCAATGCATTATTGTACATTCATCTTTAATAGCTGTTTGTGTTTTTTAGGGCCCGGAGGCCGTGGCAGCTGCTCTGGTGGGCTGTAAGATAATGAAGGAGATGGCCCATCTGGCTACTGAAGCAGAGACTGCTCGCAGTATGAAGAATGCCAAATATGAGCAGTTTGCTATGGGTGAGAATCACACCACCACCAAGCAGAGAACACAGTCATTCAAATATTTAAACTTTGTTGAGTACATTTTTTGTCAAACCACTTGATAGGGAACTAAATAATCCAGTATTAAGGTACAAGGAAGCTTTTTTAAAAATTATAAGAAAAGTTTTAGTGACACTGAATAAAAGACTTTAGCGATATACTGACATGGATGGTTTTTCACATTTAAAACTGTGAACTCAGGGTCATTTTTAACTACGTGTCATAATAATCCTGCCACAGTCACAGTTATTTTTTTTATTGTAAACCTTTGACACTGTAGTTTATACCAGGGTCAAATATGGTGCTAACTTCCTTTAATAATGCCCAAAGGGGCCTTAATCTGTTCTTTAAAAAAGTAAAACAAATAGTAGAAAATGTTGTTATGGTTTACTAAACATTGTCCCATTTCAATACAATAATATTTTGGAAAGTATTTCAGAATGCACCAAAAATTGTAAAAGTGCTTCATACAAAAAGAAGTATTCCAAGCCTTCAGTTTTGTCTGAGGAACAGAATCATGAATAGCTCACCTAAAATGAAAATCCTGTCATCATTTACTCACCCTTATGTTGTTCCATACATGTATGACCTCTTTATGGCTGTAGAACATAAAAGAAGATTTTGAAGAATGATGGTAACCATTGACTTCTACTATAAAGGAAAAAAGCCAGAGACGTTTTTCAAAATATCTTCTTTTATGTTTCACATAAGGAACAAAATCGTACAGGTTTGAAATGACATGAAGGTGAGTAAATGATTACTGAATTTTCAGTTTTGGGTGAACTAACCATTTAATTAAAAATTAAGAACAGCGTTAGGTTGAGAAAATGACACAAAATGTTCATTTTTGGATGAAATGTTTCATTAAGCCTATATTAAGTGCAACTGCCACAACTGTCAGTCCTGATACCTGCACTGTTCTGACAGATCTGTTCAGTGAGTGTTATTCAAACAGTGAAGACAGAGCCTATTCACTCCTGGTGAGGAAAACATGCTGCTGGAGCAAAGCAACGGTCCTGAATCTCGCCACTTTGGCAGATGCCAAATGCTTTTTTGCTCATGATGGTGTCCAGGTAACAGCTTATATCTAATTCTTACATTATCATGCCACCAACCAACCATATCCCCATGATCAACCTGGAAGCTCTCGCACAGGCCCTGCTGACCAAAGTCTGGTGGGGAGCCATGAGGACCGACACTTCCATCTCTAGACTCGTGCTCACGTTCTTCATGCCTCCCCTCGTTTGGACCAACCTCGTCAAGTTCAAGTGGGGATATTTGTCGTGATTAATTCCACGTGTGATATTTAAACTGATTTTTGATTCATTGTGCATCAATATGTGTGTGTATTTGTCACAGTGCAGAGGAAAAAGTGAGCAAAGGTGAAGGAGAGCCGTTTGACGAGCTGGACAGTTTGGAAACAGAGCAGGCCTTGTTACTCACAGACGAGGAGCCAGTGTATGCCTCTGTTTCATACTGCAATAGATAAAAACTACAGTGAAGTTGAAAGATCTTTTTGAAGACCTCGGTTTTCTTTTCTTTTCTTTTTTCATTTCTTAGTGCTGCTGAAGGTGGTGGTGATTCTGCAGTGCAGAGTTGCAATGCAACTTTCATTTATGTGATGCTGCAGAAGTGGAATCTTTTCTGGTGCGCTCCAGTCACTGTGTTCATGGGGAATGTCATCATGTACTTTGCCTTCCTCATTCTGTTCAGTTACGTGCTCCTTTTGGACTTCAGGCCCCCACCGCCACATGGCCCGTCTGCAGCTGAAATTATCCTCTACTTCTGGGTCTTTACCCTGGTGTTGGAGGAAATCCGTCAGGTAAGACTGAATGCCAATGATCTATTATTTAAAATTGTGTTTTTATGTTGAAAACCTCTTATGGTTCTCTGCTGAAATGACTTTGAGCAGAGATATGGTAGATATGTCATTATATTTATCCAAAATTATGAGAAACAAAGTTAAAAGTAAACTTTAAATGCTGATTTCTCATTTTAGGATTCTTTAGAATATGTAGAGCAGTGTTATTATTGTTAACGAAAAAAAAAAAAGAAAACTTAAAAAAAAAATCATTAATTGAAATTAAACAGAAATAAAATGTAAATTTTAGATGAAAAATGTAAATTAAAATTAGAAGTGAAATAAAAACTGAAATAAAAATAAATGAATTAATTTAATTTCAAAATAAGTTTTAGTACTAAAATTACTAAAACTAAATCATAAAAAGTTAAGCTACATAGAAATATAATATAAATGACAATATAATATAACAAAATTAAAATGAAAACTGAAAATAGTAAAATAATCATTTAAAATATTAATTTCTACTGTAATAACATATAAATAATACTAAAATAACACTGATGTAGTGTGGCTGGAACACACAAAGGGTTGCGCAAGATCCCTTATGAATTCTATTTTGATTTGTATTGAAGTAGCAAATAAGGTGCATAACTGTAATTTGAATTTAGGAGGTAGATTTCAAATGAAATTAAGTTCACATAAAATAATTTTAATATTAATTCATTTCATTTTCAAGTATGAGTTAACCATCGACGTTATACTCTGATGAATAATCTGTACTTTAAATCCTCATACAGAAAATGTTTATTAAAATATACTGAAATTGCAGAAGTCTAATACTTTAAACACAACAGAAAGGTACATCGCAGAGATACAGTAAAAAATGCAATGCAACAGAGTACAACCGATCGATCACACAATACAGTACAATGCAACATGCCATATGTAATATAGTACAATACAGTGCAGGAAAATACAAACATTATACAATACACAATACAATACAAGTCATTAACACACATGCAGGGTGGAGTGTAGGGTTCATCCGAAATAACAGGTACAAATGCAGTTTAGCAGTGAAGTGGCCAGTGTGCCCAAGCAGCTGAACAAACAGTGCCAGCAAAAATGGGACAAGGGTTAAGAAACAAATCCAGTTCAGGGAAGTTGTTTAAAAGAGTGGCGTCATAGGTGAAGATACTGTTTTAATTATTGTTTTGATGGGTCTGAAATGGTTCTTTGAGGGTAGAGATTCAAATATGCGCTGAGCAGGGTTTAAACACTCATTTATGATCTCACCTGCCCATTTCCTGGACTTCAGCTCATTAGATGGCTCGGGTAGATGTTTGCCAGTGATCCTTTCTGCTGGGTGCCTATAGTGTGCAAAGGTGTGGCTTCATGTGTGATGAAAATAAAAATGCGATACCAGACAGTTACGGATGAGGTGAGGACAGATTCAATGACAGAGGTACAGAACAGGTTGATCGAGGCTTGTGGAGGAATAACATTGTGCATTTCAATCAGCAAATTCTTTTGGGGGGAAATTAGTTGGTTATCCTCCTGAAGTCCACAGTGCAGTTATAGTGGTATTCAGTGTATGCGATCATTTTTAACACTCTCTGATCCACAGAGTTTCTTCACGGATGAAGACATGAGTATTTTCAAGAAGATGAAGCTATATGTGGAGGATAACTGGAACAAATGTGACATGGTGGCCATCTCTCTCTTCGTGGTGGGATTGTCATGCAGGTATTATGATCACGTAGTGCTGTTGTATGAGTCGCATTAAAGTAAAAATGCGCTTAATATGAATCCTTTGTTTTCTCAAGGATGGCCACAAGCACGTATGAGGCTGGCCGAACGGTTCTTGCTTTGGACTTCATGGTTTTCACCTTAAGACTCATTCACATTTTTGCCATCCATAAGCAGCTCGGGCCTAAAATCATCATTGTGGAGAGAATGGTGAAACCTGATATCATCTCATTTCAAATGAAAAATCATAGTCTGAAGAAACATCCATTTAACCTCAATAACATTCATTATGTTTTTAAATTGTTTCACAGATCAAAGATGTGTTCTTCTTCTTGTTCTTCCTGAGCGTGTGGCTGATAGCATATGGAGTGACAACACAAGCCCTTCTGCACCCCAATGACCCGCGCATCGACTGGGTCTTCCGCAGGGCACTGTACCGCCCATACCTCCATATATTTGGACAGATTCCTCTGGAGGAAATAGATGGTACACTGTCAATATTCTTGCTTAGAGCACATTGTAGCTCGCTGTTTGCAAAAAATAAAAAAAAATAAAAAAAATAAATAAATAAATAAAATGAATAAGTAAATATATATATATATAATATGCAGTCAAATCAAAAATTTATTGAGACACCTTCAACATTTATCACATTATCAGTTTATTCACTATAGTTTAGAAAGTGGTAATAAAATATGACAAGAACTCAGAGTTAAACTGTGTCAGAAAAAATTCATCTTGATAATGTCAAATAACTTTCATAGAAAGGTATGTAATAAATTAGGTTGCACAGCCGTCAGCTGTTAAATTTAAGTACACAATTAGGTAGTCCACTGTGTGAAGAATTTTTGGGTATAATATGTCACAGTTTACTTTATTTTGCTATCCTTACTTGCCCTGCACCCACTAGTAAAAAAAATATCAAAAATTATATCTGGTGTCTCAATAATTTTTGGTTTGACTGTATAAATAATTATATATAATATTACACTAATTATTAATATTTTGAATAATCTTTATTTTTTTATTTTAATATTAGTTTATATTTTATGTTTTAAGTTTAGTTACTTTTACTTTTTTATTATTTTTATTATTTTATGTTTTAGTAACATTATTTAAATGTAATTTATTTAGTAATTTCAGCTTAAACTTATTTCACTTAGTTGCCTAGGCAATATTTCTTACACACACACACACACACACACACACACACACACACACACACACACACACACACACAAACAAACAGACAGACCTAGATTCAGATTTGACCTAGATTCTCAAGTGTTTTTTTTTTTTTTTTTTTAGTCAGATCATTTCTGTCAGTATCTGTTCGCGTTTAGTTATTAGGCTTGAACACTAGGTGGAGCTATTGCAGTTTATTCTTGACTGTATTTGTCCATGTATCTTCACAGCGGCAAAAATGCCAGATGATAACTGCACTACTGATGTGCAGGAGATCATCTCAGGGACTCTGCCACCCTGTCCAAACGTCTACGCCAACTGGCTGGTCATTCTGCTGCTCGTCATCTATTTGCTGGTCACAAATGTGCTGCTGCTTAACCTTCTTATTGCCATGTTCAGGTCAGAGTCTGGCTAATATTTTGAGAATCTATGTTATGGAAATTTTTCATTACAGAGAAGTAAAGTACATTTATAGTATTTGTACTTTTCCTGTAAAGAGTCATGTTTAGGTTGTGTGTGTGTGTGTGTGTGTGAGTGTGTGTGTGTGTGTGTGTGTGTGTGTGTGTGTGTGTGTGTGTGTGTGTGTGTGTGTGTATGTGTGTGTGTGTGTGTGTGTGTGTGTGTGTGTGTGTGTGTGTGTGTGTGTGTGTGTGCAGGGACGTGCAGAGAGTTCCTCAGGGGTAGAGGCTCAAATGTAAAATAGGGGCAACGTTAAAAAAGTTTGGATACATTATTGATTTATATTTTTGCAAGAAGTCACTTATGGTCATCAAGTCTGCATTTATTTGATCAAATATTTAATAAACTTTAAAATACATTTTATGCAATTCTGATTTATTATCAATGTTGGAAACCTGTGATACTTTTTTCAGGATTCTTTGATTAATAAAAAGTAAAAAAAAAGCTAAAAAAAAAAAAAAAAAGCACAGCATTTATTTATAATATAACTTTTGTAACGATATACGTTGAAAAGCATGAGGTCAGTATTTTTCTTTTTTCTTTTTTTTGAAAGAAATTAGTTTTCATTCAGAAAAAATTTACTAAATTGACAGAAACAATGATAGTAAAGATTGATATTGTTAGAAAACATCTCTATTTTGAATAAATGTTGTTCTTTTTAATTTTTTATTTATCAGTGAACCCCAAAAAAGTATCATGCGTTCCTTAAAAAATAAATAAAAATAAATAAATAAAAAGCAGCACAGCTGTTTCCAATATTGATAATAAATCAGAGAATGATTTCTGAAGGACCGTGCACTGAAGACTGGAGTAATGATGCTGAAGATTCAGCTTTGAATCACAGAAATAAATGCTATTTTAAAGTATATTAAAATAGATTTAATGTAATATTGTGATAATATTTCATAATATTACAGTTTTTTTTCTGTTTTTTGATCAAATAAATGCAGGCTTGATGAGCATAAGACACTTTCATAATGCTGCATAATTATCAAAAATAGTAACATGATAACGTCCTTTCATGTCACCATTTTATCAACCTACACTTCACATAATAGGCCTGTAGGTGGCTCTTGGGCTTCATTATCTTTTGACATATAATTTTCTATTTTACATTTGAGCCCCTGCCCCTGAGGAACTCTCTGCACGTCCCTGATTGAAAATGATGGACTGTCCAGACCTCAACCCCATCGAGCAAATTTGGGGCGAGTTGGAAAATAAACTGGACAGATTTATTGTACGTTCAAAGGAAAGCCTTTGGCTTGAGCTACAAAAGACATGGGATAACATTAGTGTTGAAGTTCTCAGAAAATATATTGACACTGTGCCAGAGAGATGTGCTGCTGTAATTGCGGCAAAAGGTGGACGTACCAAATATTTGTTAAAAGTGGATAAAAACAGTACAACTCACTTCATCTGATATTTGTTCTGCTCAGAGCAACCATCTGCATGCTTCATGAACATAATGAAATATATATATGTATATATATATATATATATATATATTGTTTTTTTTTTTTTTTTACTTTTAATGCCATTAAACTCTTTTCACAGTTACACCTTCCAGGTAGTGCAGGAGAATGCAGACATCTTCTGGAAGTTTCAGCGTTATAACCTGATTGTTGAATACCACAGCCGTCCGGCATTAGCTCCACCCTTCATCATCATCAGCCACATCTCTCAAGCTCTCCTCAGCCTCGTCAAAACCACAGAAAACAAGCAGGATCTGCTGGGTAAGTAGATCTTCACACTGTCTCTGTGTGTGTGTGTGTGTGTGTGTGTGTGTGTGTGTGTGTGTGTGTGTGTGTGTGTGTGTGTGTGTGTGTGTGTGTGTGTGTTTGACAAATCAGGACATAAATTTGTATAATGACAAGGGGATGACAGGTATTACAAGGAGAAGGTGACTTTTCAGGACATTACCCCATGTCCCTACTTTTCAAAACGCTTATAAATCACACAGAATGGAGTGTATTGAAAATCTGAAATAGCACAAAGTTTCCTGTAAGGGGTAGGTTTAGGTGTAGGGTTGGTGTAGGGTGATAGCACATAGTTTGTACAGTATAAAAGCCATTACGCCTATGTCCCCACTTTTCACAAAAACAAACGTGTTTGTGTCTGTGTGAACTGGTATATATGGTTTATGAGCAGTGTTGGGCAGCAACTAATTACTAGTAATTTAGTTACTAGTATATTACTTTTTGCAGTAACTAGTAGTTGTCACGTGTCCACGGGGAGCAGGAACGAGGAGACGAGGAATACACGTAATGAGTCTTTTAATGAGTCAACAGGAAACACAGAGAACAGGCAGGATAGACATTCAAAGACCGACAAACACTAACTGAAAGGACTGGGGCTTATAAAGACAGGACAATCAAGGAACTGAGGAGACACACCTGGAATCAAATTAAACAATCAAAGGGAGACAGAAACTGGGTCACAGGGCACACATGGGGAGCAAAACACACACAAGACAGTCCAGGGGCGTGACAGTAGTGTAATTAATTACTAATAAGATTTCAGTAATAATATTACAGTTACTTTCCAAAAAACAGCTTAGTTACTTTTGATGCCTCAACCCCGCTGATTTAAAATCTAACAATCAAATAATTCCTAGATTTATTTTCATAATTTTCACAACTCGTACATGCATGTAATGTCCCCAGTGCAGCAGGCAAGCTTGGTATATGGAAAAGCTTACATTCAGCAGATAGAAATATTGCATTATATTGATTTTGTCAGGAAAAAGATCTGTTGTGTAAGTTGTGGCTTTACTTTACTCTGGCATTACATCCCTCTGATCAGCATGTGGTACATTATATTAATATAATTAAAAATATTTTTGGAAAATTAAACAGTTTCTTACAAACTCATGTGATTTGATAAAATACATAACAAAATTTAATCGCATATGGGTAACGGAAAAATTACTTCAAGCTACACATGACAATTAATGAGATGAATACAACACTTCTTCTTGAATGCCACTATCAATCACTATTGAGTGTTTGTAATAACTTCTGACTGCGATCCAATGTGGATTTTGGTCAAATGATGAGGCAGAAATATGTTGTTAATAACATTCTAGAAGAATTTTATCTGGAAGATACACAGTTACAACTTCTGTGGGCGTGAAGAAAAAGTAATGTAACTAGTAGTGTAACTAATTACTGCTGCCATAAAGTAATAAGTAAAGTAACAATATTACTTTTCAAAGGAGTAACTAGTAATGAGTAATATATTACATTCTTTGAGTAACTAGCCCAACACTGTTTATGAGGACACAAATCTGTATAATAACATGGGTACTACAACGTGAAGGTGTTTTATGAGGACACTGCCTATGTCCCCGTAAACCAAAAGGCTTAAAAAAAAACCATACTAAATGGTGTTTTTTTTTGAAAATCTAAAAATACACAAAGTTTCCTGTAAGGGGTAGGTTTAGGTGTAGGGCAATAGCACATACAGTTTGTACAGTATAAAAACCATTACGCTTATGGAGAGTCCCCGTAAACCACATATACCAGACTGTGTGTGTGTGTGTGTGTGTGTGTGTGTGTGTGTGTGTGTGTGTGTGTGTGTGTGTGTGTGTGCTTCCTGTACAGATTATTCTGATAATTCATAATGAATACCCATTTTGTTACTTTCTTTTTGAGGCAAGTTACAAGAAATATCGAAAATGACCAAGAAAAGTACACATGACATGATGGAACACGTCAGAAAAACAAAGCAAAGAAATTATTTAAAGAAACTGTGGTTAAACGTTTGTTCCTCTTTTCTTGTCATGGTAAGAGAGGGAACTATCGGCGGGACTGGACCAGAAGCTGATGACATGGGAGACGGTGCAGAAGGAGAACTACCTGGCTAAACTGGAGCATGAGCACAAGGAGAGCAGTGCAGAGAGACTCAGATACACTTCCTCTAAGTGAGTTACACTCAGATGTGTTATTAACCCATTTTCTTATATTGAGATTTAGGCTACAGGTGGGTGTGTTACAGCAAATCTATACTGAATGCATAACCATTTTAATCTACTTATTTTTTGCGTGTAACACTTCATAGGGTGCAGAGTTTGCTGAGGATGGTTGGGGGTTTTAAGGATCAAGAAAAGCGCATGACAACAGTGGAGACCGAGGTGAGGTGAAGGAGTAGCTGCTGACTGAATGTGTTGAGATGTGTCGTTTAAGTTCATGGCTTTACTGAAAGTGAAACTTCATCTGTAGGTGAGGTATTGTGGAGAGGTGTTGTCTTGGATTGCGGAATGTTTCCACAAAAGTACTCTGAAGTGTGACAGAGACGCACCTAAAGCCCCACGTGAGGCTTTCTTTACTATTATGTTGCTCTCCCTATTGTCTCTTCTTCTCACTTCCTTATCTCTGTGTCTCGTTTGTTCTCTCTCTTACTCATTGTGTCAGGGGTTTTGTCCTCCTAAGGTAACACTACACTATCTGTGTTTTTCAGGGTCCATTGCCAGCTCCAGAAATCCACATCCACAGGAAGCCAAGCGACAGCAGCCATCGGGACATTCAGGATATGGTGCCGACAAGAAACTGCCTTACATCGATCAGTGATCTGGCCACGTTATTATGCATTCGTTTTATTTAACTGGAAATAGAATAATAGTAGTTTAGCATAGGTTATTGTAACTGAGACTCCAGGCCACAAAACGAGAGACACACTATGCAGATATTCTGATTTTAAGTTATTTCTTTGACTTTGTGCATTACATTTTTGCAGCTAAATAGCACTGAATTATAATTATCTTTATACAAATTGTCTTTTTTTATTTGATTTTATAATTTGTTAATGCACTTCAGTTCATTGAAATTGTGTTGTTATTATTATTATTATTATTATTATTATTATTTTGTAGTTGGAAGAATATTGATTTTCTTTTTGACTTTCTATCACATCCTGGCCAGACTGTATCAGTAAAATGAACTTTGTCAATTGAATTACCATTGTAAGGCATTGTATGAATGCTACAAAGTCCTTTACTTCCTCGTTTCAATAGGCTTTTACAGTTAATAAATATAAGTACACTACCATTCAAAAGTTTGTGATCGGTAAGATTGTTTTTGAAAGTCTCTTGTGCTCACCAAGGCTGCATTTATTTGATGAAAAAATACAGTAAAAACAGCAATATTGTAAAATATTGTTACAATTTGGAATAGCTGTTTTCTATTTTAATATACAGTAGTCAACATTTGAAGTGGATCAAAAAAGTAGTATGAAAGTTTTTGATCCACTTAAAATGTTGACTAGTGTATTTTAAATGTAATTTATTCCTGTGACAGCAAAGCTGAATTTTCAGCAGACATTACTCCAGTCATCAGTTACATAATGCTTCAGAAACATTATCATTATCGTGCTGTTTTTTTTTTTTTGTGTGGAAACTATGATAGACTTTTTTCAGGCTTCTTAAAGAATAAAAAGTTCAAAAGAAAAATGCTGATTTAAATTGTTTTTGTAACAATGTAAAAGTGTTTTGATCAATGCATCCTTGCTGAGTAAAAATATTAATTTATTAAATATATATATATATATAAATGTTGCCCCCAAACACCTGAACAGTAGTGTATAAATATTCTTTCACAGTGCACACTTCACAGTTTCACACAGAAAAACACTGATTATTCATTATCAAGAATGACCAATACCATTCCCATAGGTAATGAATCAGTAACCAGTTGACTTGGCAAATTTACCCAATGTGCACGAGGGACGTCAAAATTAGCCTCGAGAGAAAACAAGGATTTTGCAAAGTCTGTTTTCAGTAAGATTACCAGAACTAAAAGAGGACACATTCACTCTGTACGAACCCACAGTGTTTTTTTGTTTTTGTTTTTTTCTTAACACGGAAGACCTGCTAATATCATAGTTATTTCTGCACTGTGATGGACAGGCTTGGTATGTATTACATTTCCTGTGTTCCTTTACTACGATTTTGTGCTCTTGGAGCTCTCAACGTTTTTTTTTTTTTTTCTATTCCAGATGTTTTAGATAAATATATTTATGTGTGCTGCAAAATCAATAATACCATACATGATTTCTTACTCATTTTTGTAATATTTATATTGTTTGTTGCAACAATGAATGAGAATAAAGAATAAAAAGTTCAGTAGAAAACTCTTCAAGCGGTTCCTGAGACTGTGTATGTGTGTGTTTGGTTGTCATTGCATATGTAGAATAATTATTATTCGTTTATTTATAATTGATTATTTATTAAAAAAATCAAAATAATAGTTTGCATATATATATATATATATATATATATATATATATATATAATAGTTGTGGGAGGAGTATGTGATCAGGACATGACCCAGATTGGACTCACACTGAAGCACCAATGAACCTTACATCCTTTGGCCACAACTCTGACTTTGTATTGTACTGTAGTTTTCTGAAAGGATTTTGCTGTATCACTTGGACACGTTGTCGGTCTGCTAGATCCTCAAATGAACAAGATACAAAGTGCTGAGTTGATTTGAGGTTAATGAGTGAACAGATGTAAACAGAACAGGACAGTTAGTAACAGGAAGCTGGTTTACCACAGGAAGTAGATAATGTGTCAGATCCACCTGTCTACTTTCACACAGCTCTAAAAACCTGGAAATGGTCTGGTGGCTGTGAACTGACATAGCAGCTTAAAAAAGCTGTTAAAAAGAAAGCTCTATTTCTTCATTTATGTTTTACAGGCTTATTTATTGAACCCTTATGTTCTAACAGACCTCCATTCAGTTTTATCCACCACTGACACCATCCTGCAGGGTCCCAGCGCTGCTCTTACAAATAAGTACAGATATTTTTTAAATGTCCACTTTCCTTTTCCCCTCCAGTAAAAGTTTGTTTTTCTGTTGCCTTGAAGTATGACTTTTATATTCAAAAACATTAATGGCTTCATTTTTTAGTATCTACACTGCTGTTATTAAGGTGTTCAAGGGAGAGGAACTACAGCCGAATGAACTGTACTGCTTGAATGAAAATACCAGGTAGGCTATGTAAACTAAACTAGCTGTAAAGTCTCATTTTAAATGTGTAGTAACTACATTAAGCAGCTGTTTGTTATCATCCATGAAGGTGGCTTCTGAGGAGAGATATGGGCTTCTTTATCAAAGAGTATTTCCAGGTGCTCTAGGGTGTCAGAGCCCTGGCATTCTTCTTCTGGTGAAACAAATAAAAATAAATTATTGGTACGAGAAAAACATGCTAATATTGCTTCACGTGATTGTTTTCAGAATCAGATTTTGACTAAAGGTCTATCAATCATTTTGGATGAGATTCAGAAGCTTGAAGGTGAGACACAAGATGTGGTGGATCTGCTGTTTGTGGATGAGCAAGAGTCCATCATTAAAACAGGTCTTTAACATGATCTTTTTCCCTCAGGAGAGAGACAGCTGTTTGTTTTGACCCAGGTGTGGGATAGGTTTTTCACTGAGATTCTGCCCACTTTGCAGGCTATTTTATATCCTCTACAGGTAAATCTGCTTGTGAACTTGACATTCCTTTGCTAATTCTTAACTAGTATAACAGGTTCAAACATTTAGGTGAGGTCTGCACTTACTAAAAAAACAACAACAACAACAACAGCAACAACAAAAAACGTGTCACAGTAAGGCTAGAGGTGGCATATCAAACTCAGGCTGACCTGGAATGAATTTCACCTTCCCAACTCTAATCTTAATACATCGGAAGCAGCAAGGATATTATATACTCTATTCACTACCGTTTAAGTTCGGGGCTAAGATTTTTCACAAGTCTTTTATGCTCACTAAGGCTGCATTTATTTGATCAAAGAATACAATACAAACAACGAGATTGCTAAATATAATATTTTGAATGAATGAAGCATATATACAGCGCTTTTAGACACTAATGCACACTCACATGGCTTTACAATGGAATTTTTGTAACAATGTAGAAGTCTTTGCTGACGATGTAGATAAATTTAAAGGGATAGTTCACCCAAAAATGAAAACTCTGTCATTAATTTCTCACCCTCATGTCGTTTAAACCCGTGAGTCCTTCAATTATCTTCTGAACACAAATTAAGATATTTTTGTATTTTATAAATCCGAGAGCTTTCTGACACTCCAACACCACAACTGACATTCAAGGCCCAGAAAGGTAAGGATATTGTTAAAACAGTCCATGTGACATCAGTGGTTCAACTGTAATTTTATGAAGCTATGCGTCAAGGTACTCATGAAGGCGCGTCGAAGAACATGTTGAATAAAAGTCATCATTTTTGTTTTCTCTGCGCACAAAAAGTATTTTCGTAGTTTCATGAAATTACGGTTGAACCACTGATGTCAAATGGATTATTTTAACAGTGTCCTTATACTACTTTTTGGGGCCTTGAACGTGGTAGTTGCGTTGCTGTCTAAGAGGGTCCGAAAGCCTTGTTGTTCATTTAATTGTGGTATATTGTGATTCTGCATGAACTGTATTTGGTTTCTCTCTCTCTCTTTCTACATGCAGGGACAGGAGTTGACAGTGAGACAGATGGTGCTTCTCGGCTTCAGGGATCTGGTCCTGATGCAGCTTCCTCTGGGTGACCTTCTGCAAAAGAATCTGTCTCTCATCCCAGCATCCATCACACAAATGCTACTTGTGCTACAGGTGAATGTTAACCACGAACCCATGTTTAATCAGTTTAAGCATCTCTATTATTCATGGCTGTTCTTGTGTATGTGTAGGGAGTTCAGGAATCCAGAGGCCCCTCAAAGGAATATTGCCAACTTGAGAGTCTGGTGGCGCTAGTGGTCAAACCCTACTTAGGGAACTGCAGACACACAAGTAGGAAAACTAACATTGATTCATTATAGGTTAATCTAACACCAAATTTATTTTGTTGCCATTTCAAAATAATTCACAATTCTGTCATTTCCCCTACCACAAATAAACAAGTGTTAAGTCCAAATTCACAGGACTTGGAAGACTTTGAGGTTAAAATTTCCAGTCCTCATTTACTTTCAATACATGGAAAAAAGTGTCCCATGATTTTTATTTTTTAAATCACCCTTTTGTTTCATTCAATACAGTTCTACAGGTTTGGAATGTCATAAAGGTCGCAGCCCCTTTAACTTTGGCTACAAATCTGTGACTTTCTCACACTCCTGTAGGCTGCACTATACAAAGCACCACAAGAGCACAAGGGAGTCATCCTGAGATAAGGATTACTCATCACATCTCTGAAGGCTCTCTGCTGTCCCCTGTAATAGAAAAGGAAGGGGAAATGTACCTCGAGCGAGTGGGAAACCAACGACGTCACAGCGTGACAAATGCTCATTCTGACATTCAACTACTCACCGTTACTAGTAGGGTATATACTGGGATGGATGACAGCTGCGAAACTATGGATCTGACTAAAACACCCCTCTGAAATCTGCCATGTTATGAAAGCATCTGTGAGAACTTAGAATGTGAAAGAAAGACAGAAACTATGTGACATTCAATAATTTATAAAGACATAACACATCTGAGCACTGCATATTGTGTTGTAAAAAAGAACATTATATGAAAAAAGGATTTTGTCAGATTTCCAGTGTCAATACAATTATCAGATTAACTTGCATATATTAGTCCATCTGATTAAAAAGGTATTCATACTCATGTTGTCAATGAAGCTTTTCAATGAAGCAAGTTGAACATTCACACATATTAGCAATATTGAGCACAAGTAAGGTGACTTGGGAAAAAAATAATGTATTGTCTTGTTTATAGGCTAAGCTTGTTACTTACTGCACCTTTCAGAAATTGAGCAGCTGACAACTTTCAGTCAAGACAAACATCTGCATTAAGGTGTGATCACATTTACTGTTATTTGGCGAATTTTCTTGTGTAAAATCCAGTAACTGGGAGTGACTGTCATCCAAGTGACTGGGAGTTTCGTAAGAGGGCGAAAGATTTCCCCAGGCAGATTCACTCCATTAACCAACAAAGAGTTGCCTGGTTTTAAAGGAAATTCTTTGTGAGCTACACCATGCATTACTAACAATTTTTCATCGAAACTTCACTAACGTAACCACACCTTAAGACATGTTTAAGTTGTCAAGTGATCAATGCACGACATAGTATAAATCACATTAGAGAGTGCTGCTCTGTACTAATGATGCTTTAAATTGTCAGATCTTGTCAAATAAAGGAAAATTAAGTACATTTTATGAATAAGAAAATTTTTTAAATAATAGCAAAAATTTCTTTAAACTGCTGAGAAGGCAGAATAGGCAGCAAAAATTAGCAGGTGAATGTAGTAACGTGAAAATAATTTGTGAAAGCTAACACTTAGCACAAGCAGCACCATTAAAATAATAGTTTTACACTCTTTAGCTTGGTTAACAGGACATTCAGTGAATTTCTGATTCTAATCCTATGTAGGTTTGTCTATTGATTGCACTGATTAAAAGGTTTTTGAGAAACATAATTTGTATATAAAAACACTTCAGTACAGACATACGAGTTATGCAACTTTGTAAAACCATCATTACTAAACCTGGTGTACCATGAAGAGTCTAAGAAAGTCCAGGTTTTGCCACATTTTCGTTTCAGCAAAGTGTCTATGAGAACTTAAGAATGCAGGAGCGATGTAGGAACTCAAAGTGAAGGTTCTGACCCCCGAGGTTGGACCCCTTCCCTCCTGAGGCTAGCGTCGAATCGTGGTGTGACCTCACAGCGCACCAACAGCACGTCATCTTTCACAAACCCACGCTGCCGCAAAGCCTGTAGGTGCAGGAAAGTGACATAGCCGAAACCCTTGGGGTTGCGCTGCACAGTGGGCCTCTGGAAGGCCTGCAGGTCCGGCTTGGTCTCCATCACTTCCACGTGATGCTGCCCCTCGACCTGGTCCAACACTGCCAGCCGGATCGTGCCCTGCAAGGGCCAGGAGAGCTGGCTGTCAAACTCACCCTGCATAGTGTGCACGAAAAGTGAGATGTAGTTGGAACAGCGAGGGGCGCTGGGAGTTTGCAGATGCAGTCGTAGGCAGAGTTTGTACCCCGGCCGGCCAGTGTAGAAAGGCGGGCTATGCAGGACTATGGGTTGACCTGCTTCTTGGTTGCGCAGGTGAAATGAGAAGTTCTCCAAGCGCCATACGTAGACGCCTTGATACTGCTGGGCTTCCAGCTCTCGGGTGGCATCCTCCAGTGAGCTCAGCTTTCGGCGTAGCTCTGTGACCTGGGTTTTCTGTGTCTCATTGTGGATGCACAGCTCGCGGATCTGTTGATCTTGACGAACCAGCCGGCCCTCCAGCTCCAAGACCGTCTCACGCAGGTTCATCAGCTCCTGTCTACACTGGCAAGAATCTGGAGCTCGGGCAGAGGCCCCACGTTCATCTGACGAAGAGTGGGCAGCAACTGAGGGCACTTGGCAGCTATTGAGAGTCTGGCTACGCAGAAACTCAGCCATGCAACGCATGTGCATCTGTGTAAATTCCTGCATGTGCTGGGCCAGTTCATTTCTTGGCATCTGTAATATTTCCAAAGAAATAACAAAAGTTAGACATTTGTGTTATATACTCCCATTCAGAGATTCAGTAAGAGGTTAAAATATTCTTTAAACAAATATCTTGCATTTATGTGACCAAAAATACTATTACAATTTAAAATAACTCATGTAGTTTATCAGTGTTGAAAACAACTGCACTACTTTAATATTTTGTGTAAACTGATTTTTTCAAGATTCTTTGATGAATACAAAGCTCAAAAGAACAGCATTTATTTGAAATTCTTTGAATATTTGTCTTTACTGTCACTTTTGATCAATTTAATGCATCCTTGCTGAACACAAGTATTCATTCCTTATAAAATAAGTCTTGCTGTCCCCAGAATTCAGTTTATTCAGAATGATCAAATGGAACGCATATGTTTTTGAAGTGTTATGTAACAGGAATCTTATGGCCCACCTTTACATGACAACCAAAAGTGCTGAAAGTACAGGCTACAGGAGCTTTCAGACAGTCTGTGTCACAGTGCAATGCCAACTGAAATCAATAAGAACAGATTCATTCAGCTTCATAGTTTCACAATGAATAATTTGAAGTATCAAACAGAATAAATTACTGTTGTGCCTCAGGTAATGTTCGTATTAGTGACAAATCATCTGACACACCTGATCCCGAATAAGCTCCATTTCGCAATATTCACACACTGTATTGGCAAAAGGACAAATCTGTTCATGAATCTACACAAAAGAAAACAAATGTTTCAGACACTAATGTTAGACAGTGTTATTGATAGCTAAAACTATTGAAATGTTCTTTTGTTGATTCAAATAAGGCTGAAATAAGAGAGAGAGAAAAAAATCACTATAATAAATACAGAAATAAAAATGAATTAAAGCAAAATACAAATGGAAAAAAAACTGATAAACTGAAAATATAAAAACAAATGATTAAATATTATTAGATACAATAATAGCATCTTTCGAAACCACGTTAACCACATCTGAACATATGCTGTATGTGAACAGGAAGAAATGGTTTTCACCTGTTTGTTAGCATACACAAAGCTCCCTGCACAGGCAGGGCAGGTCATACGCCGCTGTAAACACTGCTCGCTCTTGTGTTCATCCAGATGGCTCTTACGAACAGATTCCAGACACTGAGGGCACGGCACTGTGGCAAACTTACACTGAGACAAGTGTTTCTGAGGAAGAGAGAATGTAACAAAACAATTAAACAAGTTGCCACCATGACAACTGTGATTTAGCAAGCCTGTTCATGACTCCACAGAAATGGGTTTGAAATGGCATTCATGAAAGATCTTGCTCGCTGAGGAGCTGATGCATAACATATCCATGGACTGTTTTAATTAACAAGATTTTAAATGTAAAAATATCTTGGGTCCCATAAGTTCTATTTTTTTAACCATATTTAAGAACCTGGGGCCACGTTTATAAAAAAATATTCTTAAAGGGGTCGTGAACTGCCACTGCCTGTTTTTTTATTTTGTACTGTTTACTCAGGTCCACTTTTAATGTTAACAAGATTTTTACATGAAAAAAAAAAAACAATTTAGAAGCAATAAGATATTTTCGGTCCTGTTTTTAACCCTTCTCATCAGAAAGCTCTGTTTGAATATGCGTGACTCGGAAGTAAACACCCACTGCTATGATTGGCTAACAGCTGTGTATGTTTGACAGCCTACAATCTTCACAGATGGACGGACGCTGCTGTGATTTAGGTCAAAAATACACAAATAACTCAATATATATCAAACGATCTGTAAGAAGAGGCAAAGTAATAGTGACCACATAATAAAAACAGATCCTGCGTCAAATTGTGCCTTGTTTGTAAACAAATCCACAGTAAAATTATGTGAACAAAGAACAAAGAACAAAGGAGTTCTTACTGACACGGTCTGGATCTTCATTAAAAATAACGTTGGGATCAGAAGGAAGGCAACACAAACATTGTTTTTCCACAACTTGGCACTGCACAGTGTCTTTATATTCGGAGCACATTTATTGTTTGGTTTTTGCATAGACCTTTGCCTCTCTATTAAAGGGGTCATATGATGCGATTTCAAGTTTTCCTTTCTCTTTGGAGTGTTACAAGCGGTTCATGCATGGATAAGATAATCCCTGAAGTTGCAAAGACTAAAGTCTCAAACCCAAAGAGATATTCTTCATAAAAGTTAAGATTTGTCCAGCCCTCCTAAAACGGCTCATTTAAACACGCCCCCACATGTCTACGTCACGGTGTGGGGAGATTTGGAAAACACCGCCCAAATGTATACGCAAAGAAAGAGGGCGAGATTTTTATTCTCGATATAGTATCGTTGCTGCCGCCGGCACCATGTCGTAGAGACGCGGTGTTTCGTTGTGAAAGCGAAACTACTTTGTTTGGGCTTCCAAAAGAGGACACAACAAGAAATCAGTGGTTAAGTTGTGTTTACAACACTGTTCCAGAACAGTTCAACACAAATATTAGAGTGTGTGCAGCGCATTTTACGGAGGACTATTTCCTGAACCTGGGAGAGTAGCCTACAATCCCAGCTGTGCACAAAGGCTGTTTCTATAAAGTGGGACAATTACAACTTTGCAAGGACAGTCTGGTGCTTCTGACACACAGCCTGTAAATATGTTTTCATATTTAAAGAATTTGCTACTGACTATTCAAACGCGAGTTTTGAGCTGTGTAGAGTAGTACTTGTTGTTTGTCATTTCTTCGATCACAGAAATACAGACATGGTAATGTTTATGCGGCGAAATGCAATGCGACACATAAAAAGACAGTATAAGTCATTATAATCAGTAATTATGTCTCCACTGGACGCAACAAATGCCTCGTTTGTAATGGGTTTTATTGTTTTTGTCTTGTCGTGCCGGGACACGTCATCACAATACAGTAAGGGGTGTAACATTTCCATTATACACTTGAAGTATTCGGCCAATCACAACGCACCGGATAGCTGTCCAATCAGAGCACACCTCGCTTCTCAGAACGATGATCTCTGTAAAAATCGGTGCGTAAAAGGCGGAGCATAGAGGAGCAACAATAGTGTATAGTATATGGAAAATAATGTTTTTTTTTTTTTTACCTTAAACCACAAACACATTGCATTACACCAAATACACAAAATAATGTTCTTTTTAGCAACGTCATATGACCCCTTTAAACACTATATGCACGAATCGGTGAGCAGGGCTAAACAGGCAGTGACGCTGAAGCAGGCGTTGATCTAAAGCTGCAGAGGTGGTGCTTATCCACACTATTACATCATAGAGAACATTCCAAAAACTGTCGTTTTGGTGGACTGACTTCAATATAAGCTGATTTTAGACTAACGACAAAGTTTTGAGATATGAAAATGACAGGATGTTTTTATAGTACAGTGACCTCTTATATGTCAAAAGATTAAGGGAATTTTGGTTTCTCAGTTCATGACCCCATTAAAAAAAGGTTAAAAGTTAAAAAAGGCATTTGGCATTATTAGACTGTATGGCAGTTCTTAATGAAGACTTGCTGATCAATAAAAAAAAAAGGCTGCATTTTTGTGCTCCCTGCAAGTTACTATAATAATAAGCATGCATGCTATTTTTGGTGCAACTGGCCTGACAGATTATTTATTTATTTACAAGTGAAATTTTTTTTAAATACAGCATTTAAAATACTTTTACCATACCAAACCTTCAAATTTACCTCCAGTTGACGCAATTCCATTTTATCACTGCATCCTACATTAGGACATCGGACAGTAAGTGAGAGGATCTCTCGTTTGGCAAAGTTATCAGGGAAGAGCTGTTCCTCAAGCAGCACCTCATTGTCAACTGGACATTTCTGCCCTGTGTCCCTGCCAGGAAATAGGAAGTTATATTTGACATTTTAACATTGTTATTCTCAAATACACAATTATTGGGACACCTAGAAATTCTTATCAATAAAATATTTCTGAAGGATATTTCCATTCATATTCACAATTTTGAGCACACCAGGGTGATTATGAACATGAAATTATCCAGCCATGGCTTCCTGTTTCACAGAAACATAAATAGGAGGGAAAACAAAGCCCAAATTCCCTTAATCATCCATCACAATGAGAAAAACCAAAGAATATATTTCTGATGTGCAGCAAAAGATAATTGAGCTTCACAAATTAGTGAAGTGGCTTTAAGAAAAGAGCTAGAGCAGTGAAAAGCATTTCCACCATCAGGGCAATAATTAAGACTTTCCAACATAAAATGTTACGAGACTGCCTGGAAGAGGACGTGTGTCTATATCGTCCTAATGTGCGGTGAGAAGGAGAGTTTGAGTGGCTAAAGACTCTCCAAGGCCCACAGCTGAAGAATTGCAGAAAATAGTTGAGTCTCGGGGTCAGAAGACCTTTAAAAAAAAGACACATGGCATCATGGATTCTATCAAATACCAACAGATAAAAAAATCAATAAGTGCCTGACTCTGTTAGAAATCTTATAATGGGCCATGTTTGGATCTTCCAACCGTACAGTAATCCAAACAAAAACAACACAAAAATGTGTCACTGAGCACAAAACCAAGCTTCTGCTGGCCATTCCAGTCCTCTGACCTGAACCCTGTAGAAAATGAGTGGTGAACTGAAGAGAAGAAGCACCAACATGGAGCTGGGAATCTAAAGGGTCTGGAGTGATTCTGGATGAAGGAATGGTCTCTGATCTCTTGTCAGGTGTTCTCTAACCTCATCAGGCATTATAGGAGAACATTTAGAGTTGTTAAACTCGCAAATGGAGGTTTCAAAAAGAATTGAATAAAAGGGTGCCATTAAATGTGGCCAATGTGCATTACAGAAAAACATTTATTTCATAATGATATTTCCCCCCCATTTTAAAATCTTATTATCCAACAAAAGGTTAGATTTTTATGAATTTTTAAAATAAAAGATCAAAAGGATGCAGATAAATTTTCACAGCATTCTTTGATCATATATAAATCAGACTTCTGTGGCTCTTATAGTATTATATAGGTTAATATGGAGGGGAAAAAAAACTGTTTAAGCAATTTTACCTTAATTTGGTGCAGTTTGTTATGTATATGGCCAAATGTCAAATTTAGCTAATATTTAAATGCTTAGTTTTATATCTTTGTAATTTTTTATTTTTACAAATGTACAGATGTACAAAATACAAATAAACGTAGTGATAAACTTACTGCTGGGCAATGATTAATCACGATTATTTGTATCCAAAATAAAAGTTTTTGTTTATACAATATGTGTGTGTGTACGGTGTATATTCATTATGTATATATAAAGACACATACATCCAGTATATATTTTGCAAATATTTACATGTATATATATTTATATTTATATTATATATAAATATATAAACATAACATAATTTTCTTAAATATATACATGCATGTGTGTGTATTTATATATACATAATAAATATACAAAGTACACACACACACATATCTTCTGTAGTTATACCGGTAGCTGGGGACTACTTTCAGGCGCTGCGTAATATCACTGCGCCTGCTGCGGCCATGTTACGGCAGCAAAGTTCCTTGATTATTACGCCGGAATGAGAGTAGTTCCTAATCATATCAGCCTAGAAAATCGCAACTTTACATTTTCCGCCGATCTTAGTACACGATATAACTACAGAAGAGTCAAGTTTTAAATAGGACAAATATCGAAACTCTTTGATCGTTTTTGAACGCGATGCTACTGGTCTAATCGGATTCAATGATCTATGCTAAGCTATGCTAAAAGTGCTCTCGCCAGACCCGGAGATCGGCTGAATGGATTCAAAAACGGTAAAACTCAACTTATTAACTCTGCGGGAGTTGGAGAATGAGCCTATTTCCAAAAAAAGTGGAGTGTTCCTTTAAGCACAGGGTGAATTTTGAAAGTGACACTTAAAGTTACCTGATGGACTTCCTGATGCATGAGTTGCAGAATCGATGTCCACATGGTGTTTGTACTGCCGACCGAAGACCCATCAGACAGATAGGGCACTCATACTTGCTCTCTAGCGGAGGGTCAAACTCCACATCATAGCCTTGCTGGTCTGGAGGGATACTAGCAGAGACACTGATGGTGGAGGGGTTCTCTGTCGGGCTCAGATAGGAGTCCCTTTCTTTCTCCATGGCTGCTGCACAACCGGAGAGGTCACTATCACAGTAGACATCATCAAGGCTGAGCTTCTCCATGTCACTGCAAGCCATCTGTAAATCACATCAAGAGAGTATTATGTTGATGAGTGAAAATAACACATAATCATCCATACAACACCTATAGCAGCAACAAGCAAATCTCCCACGCCCCCCCAAATCATGTTACTCTTCATATGATCTGGCTGCCACACAGAAACTGACCTCTAGGGTTTACAGTTATCCATAAAGTCTTAAATGCACAGAGGATCTGGTAAGAGATTATATTTTAGGGTGATTTCCTCTATATTACAGCAAAATGAAAAGGCACAGGATGAGAAACTACGGGCCTAATGATGGATTCATTTGTAAACTGCTGTTTCCTCACGCGCAGTTCTGCTGGGCGGGGCTGAACTGAGGGAGAAACTTCTCTCGCGCAACAACTGGAAAGTTACTATTTGGTAGCCCAAAATACCCATATTACACTGCGTAAACGTAAATATATACATTTCGAAAGGTTGAACTTATCTCAAATGTAAATCTTGAACTAAATTCATGGTTAAAGTGAGTTAAAAAGGGAAATCAGCTAAGCAGTCACAACCGACGGTTACATCAGCAACTTTCCTGATGTCGCCTATGGAAACACACTTTTTAATCTGACATTATTGTTCTAGGACCGCAAACATATTGGTATGTAACATATGATTCGATTACAGATTAGCATTATTTGTAATAGGTTTAATTTACATACCTTGCCTCGGTCCGGCCTCGCTGTCTACTACAAGCTTCCTGTATCCAAACATCAGCGCATTAGCTCAACGTCACTGGGTCAAATTCCCCTGCTGAAGCTGACCCCAGACCAGCTCTCACAGCCCAATCCTCGCGAGATTCGCCGTGAGCGCGACGATCCTGCCGCTCTCAGATCGGCGCTGATTCGATCAGGGTGGACCGCTGTACTGAACTGAATATTATAGTCCACAAGATGGCGCAGTTGCCTCTGATTTTAAAGGAGCAAGCAAAGCGATTTCACGTGATAGAAAACTAGGAAATTAGTTACGCTCTTACAAAGTAGTGTAAGAATGAGTAATGACCAGTGGTGGATAAAGTACCTAAAAGCCATACTCAAGTAAAAGTACAGATATCTTACCAGAAAATGACTTTGGTAAAGTTGAAGTCACCGTTTAGAAGGCGAAGTATGAAAAGTGTGTACAGGACAGGTGCATCTCAATAAATTAGAATGTCGTGGAAAAGTTCATTTATTTCAGTAATTCAACTCAAATTGTGAAACTTGTGTATTAAATAAATTCAATGCACACAGACTGAAGTAGTTTAAGTCTTTGGTTCTTTTAATTGTGATGATTTTGGCTCACATTTAACAAAAACCCACCAATTCACTCTCTCAACAAATTAGAATACTTCATAAGACCAATAAGAAAAAAAAAATTTTTAGTGAATTGTTGGCCTTTTGGAAAGTATGTTCATTTACTGTACATGTACTCAATACATGGTAGGGCCTCCTTTTGCTTTAATTACTGCCTCAATTTGCGTGGCATGGAGGTGATCAGTTTGTGGCACTGCTGAGGTGGTGTGGAAGCCCAGGTTTCTTTGACAGTGGTCTTCAGCTCATCTGCATTTGTTGGTCTCTTGTTTCTCATTTTCCTCTTGACAATACCCCATAGATTCTCTGTGGGGTTCAGATCTGGTGAGTTTGCTGGCCAGTCAAGCACACCAACACCATGGTCATTTTACCAGCTTTTGGTGCTTTTGGCAGTGTGGGCAGGTGCCGAATCCTGCTGGAAAATGAAATCAGCACCTTTAAAAAGCTGGTCAGCAGAAGGAAGCATAAAGTGCTCAAATTTCTTGGTAAACTGGTGCAGTGACCTTGATTTTCAAAAAACACAATGGACCAACACCAGCAGATGACATTGCACCCCAAATCATCACAGACTGTGGAAACTTAACACTGGACTTCAAGCAACTTGGGCTATGAGCTTCTCCACCCTTCCTCCAGACTCTAGGACCTTGGTTTCCAAATGAAATACAAAACTTGCTCTCATCTGAAAAGAGGACTTTGGACCACTGGGCAACAGTCCAGTTCTTCTCCTCCTAAGACGCCTCTGACGTTGTCTGTGGTTCAGGAGTGGCTTAACAAGAGGAATACGACAACAGTAGCCAAATTCCTTGACACGTCTGTGTGTGGTGGCTCTTGATGCCTTGACCCCAACCTCAGTCCATTCCTTGTGAAGTTCACCCAAATTCTTGAATCAATTTTGCTTGACACTCCTCATAAGGCTGCGGTTCTCTCGGTTGGTTGTGCATCTTTTTCTTCCACACTTTTTCCTTCCACTCAGCTTTCTGTTAACATGCTTGGATACAGCACTCTGTGAACAGCCAGCTTCTTTGGCAGTGAATGTTTGTGGCTTACCCTCCTTATGAAGGGTGTCAATGATTGTCTTCTGGACAACTGTCGGATCAGCAGTCTTCCCCATGATTGTGTAGCCTAGTGAACCAAACTGAGAGACCATTTTGAAGGCTCAGGAAACCTTTGCAGGTGTTTTGAGTTGATTAGCTGATTGGCATGTCACCATATTCTAATTTGTTGAGAGAGTGAATTGGTGGGTTTTTGTTAAATGTGAGCCAAAATCATCACAGTTAAAAGAACCAAAGACTTAAACTACTTCAGTCTGTGTGCATTGAATTTATTTATGAAGGATGAAGACGAGGGAGCTGACTTTGAGAGAAAAGCAAGCAATTTGGATGCTAAAAGAAAAGAGGAAGTCAGTTAGAGCTCTAGCAAAAACAAAGGCCATGGAGAAATCAAGAGTTTGGAAACCACCAGAGACACCAGCAACCAACAACGACCTGATCGGCTGAGAAAACAACAGTAATTGATGACAAACAACTCATAAAAGCTGTGAAAATGAACCCTAAAAGACGTGTCTGTAAAATCACCAACAACTTCCAGAAAGCTGCTGGGGCTGGGGCAGAAAGCTATATTCTGATAATATACTGTCCTCAGGAGACTTTGACACAGAACTACAGATGCTACACAGCAAGATACAAACCTCTGACCAGCACCAAAGTTAGAAACGCAAGATTAGAGTTTGCAAAAAAGCACAAAGGTGAGCCAGAAGAGTTTTGGAACTGTGTTTATGGACCGATGAGACAAATATGAACCTTTATCGAAGTGATGGGAAAACAAAAATGTGGAGAAAAAAAGGGAACTACAATGACCTCAAGTATACAGCCTCATCTGTAAAGTATGGTGGAGGTGGTGTCATGGCATGGGCATGCATGGCTGCCTCTGGAACAGACCTTCTCTACTTTACTGATGAGGTATGATGACAGTAGCAGAATGAATCTGGAAGGGTACAAAACCATCTTGCCTACCAATATTCAAGAAAATGCCACCAGATTCATTGGGAAGTGCTTCATATTGCATCAGGACAATGACCCAAAACACCCTGCCAGGTCAGTCAAGGAGTTTATCAGGGCAAAAAAATGGTCTTAGATTGTCCAAGTCAATCTCCAGATTTAAATCCGATTGAACATGAATTTCACCAGAAGAAGAGGAGAGTAAAGGCAGAAACTCCCCAAAACAAACAATTGGAATTGGCTGCATTAAAGGCTGGGAAAAGCATTTCAAAGGATGAGACCAAGAGTCTGGTGATGTCTATGGGTTACAGACTCACTGCTGTGATTGTGTGTAAGGGATCTGCAACTAAATAATAGATTTTAATATTTTATATCTGCTTTGTTCAACTGTCCCAATACTTATGCTCACATCAATGAGTGAGATGAACTCTAAAAGTGCTTAACTTCTTAGCTGGAAAACATGTGTGTGTTGAATCACCCAATAATAAAATGTGACATTCTGTAGTTTTCTCTCATATTCATCTTTTAATCCTATTTGCAAATGTCTCCACAGCCAACAGAACAATTTTGTCTTTACTGTTCCAATACTTTTGGAGGGCACTGTGTGTGTGTATATATATATATATATATATATATATTAAACATACTTAAGTATTGAAAGTAAATGTACAAGTAAATGCAAAATGGAAAAAAAAAAATATATATATATATATATATATATATATATATATATATATATGTGTGTGTTTGTGTTCATACACAGCTTGAGTAGCAAGATTGTGTTCAGTTCTAACTCTTTCTTCCATTTTGTATCTTTGGGTAAGAATAAGAAGCACTTCATCCGGTACTTAGTGTCTTTTATTCTAAAATAAGAAAACATTTCTGGAATCTGCATCTGAAATGGCATTTAGATGTATTTACACAGTTTAATGCATCTCAAAGGGGACATGGATACATTTAACCTGCATAAATAATGCTTTATTTAAACATACAACGTTGAATACTGATAATTTAAAATGATTTAAAACATGAAAAAAAAAGTCGAAATGTGAAATAATACTTTATTTAAACATGAAACGTTGAATACTGATAATTAGAAATGATTTAAAACATGAAAAAAATAGTCGAAATATGAAATTAAGGTTGCTGTCCTATGGACTTATTGTGGCAAAGAAACTTATCCAAAGGTTTTGGAAAACGACAGAAACCCATCAGCTAAACTTTGTTTGGAAGAAATGATTAAAGTACCTCATTTGGAAAACATTTCCTCTTGGTAAACAAATTGGAAACTTTGATAAGATTTGGTCTCCTCTTCTCCTATCTTGATAATGCAGGCTGAGTAACCATGCGTTGTTGACCGCACCATTAGTGTGGCATGATTTATGTCCCTAGGGTGGGGAGGGAGGAAAGCAGATGTTTTGTTTTGTTTGTTTCCATATGTTTGTTGCGCTTGTATGTTCAGTTTTTATGTGTTATTTAGTTTAGTTTTGTTTTTTTCTCTCTATTTTATATATATATATATATATATATTGTGACGGGAGGAGCCAACGACAGACACAGTGGGTGTGGCGTCAGGCCTCGGAGAGGTTTTTATTAAACAAAAATAATAAGAGGAAGTGTCCAGGGGGAAAAAGTGTCCAAAGAAGGGGGGGGGGATCTGGTGTCCTCGATGTGCTGCGGGGCTCGTGTAGGAGGGCAGTGTTCCAAAAGGGAAGGGTCCAGGCAAGGGGCGGAGTCAGGTGGCCGCACACGCTCCCGCGGTCCGGGGCACGAGGGGCGGCGGCTTCTCTGGAGCGGCGGCTCTTCCTGTGCCACTTACTGGCCCATTGGCGGGATGGACGGCCCGGCATCCTGGCCCGACGGCCGTTATACGGGTGCGGCTTGCACGATGACCCTTGGAGGTTCCGCGACTCCGCCGCCGAGGATGTGAGTAAGTGGCACAGGAAGAGCCGCCGCTCCAGAGAAGCCGCCGCCCCTCGTGCCCCGGACCGCGGGAGCGTGTGCGGCCACCTGACTCCGCCCCTTGCCTGGACCCTTCCCCTTTGGAACACTGCCCTCCTTCACGAGCCCCGCAGCACATCGAGGACACCAGATCCCCACCTTCTTTGGACACTTCTTTCCCCTGGACACTTTTATTTATTTTATTATTTTTGTTCAATAAAAACCTCTCCGAGGCCTGACGCCACACCCACTGTGTCTGTCGTTGGCTCCTCCCGTCACAATATATATATATATATATATATATATATATATATATATATATATATATATATATATATATATATATATATATATAACTGAAATAATGGTATGTAACAATAATTGTTTCATTTTATACCTTAATAAAAAGATTTAAACACAGAACTGTGAAATTAAAACCGCCGGTAGGTGGCAGTATATGACTGTTAATGAGTGAGTCATTGCGATTCAACCGATTCATTCAAACGACTGATTCATTCAGGAACAAATCATTTGACTGTCTTAACGAGTGAATCACTGAATCATTTATTCAACCAATTCCTTCAAAGAGCTGATTCATTCAATAAGTAAACACAGTCCTTTCCTCAGAGAAGCAAAACAGTGCTGTGATCTTTGTTTTGAACTATTTTCTTTGGCAAAATTGAGCAAAAAACAGTATTGTGTCAATATTGTGTCTAAAATGTAAGACATTTAATGCTAACTTTATTGAACTTGTATAAAATTACTATTACATTTGTTGGTAACACTTTATTTTGATGGTCCCTTTTGAACATTATGTTGACACTAAGTAATGTTGCAACTACATGTCAACAAACTCTCATAAGAGTATTAGTAGACTGTCTGCTTCATATCTACTAACTCCTTATTGTGTTGGTCTCCCAACAGATATTCTACTGACTATAAGTAACTTTGCAAGAACGTGTCAACTTAATCTAACCCTAACCCTACCAGTCAAATAATACACTACTAACAGTCTAATGAGAGTCAGGAAAAATATATGTGCAACATTACTTATAGTCAACAGAGTGTGTTAAAGGGACCATCAAAATAAAGTGAAACCCATTTGTTATCATGCTGATATCTGGAGAAAAACGGCACTCGTTGTGTGCTATAGATTAAGTTAACTATATTAAATTATATATATCGGAGTTAAAGTATACATTTTAATTAGGATATGTAGTGGAGAAAAAGTGAAAGTTGGCAGAAATATAAAAACTTCCAGGTAAAGTGCAGATACTCCCAAAAAAGTAGTACTGTAACGAAGTATTATTACTCCGTTACATTACACCACTGGTAATGACAACTAATGCTGTTCAGAAGTTGGCTCTATAGATAACTTAGTTGACAGGTAGTAATTGTAATGGCAAGCATTGTCTGGCCCACCACATGTTATTGTCTTGAAAAAGTAACCTGAAATTTGAATATACTTGAATTCTCATCATAAAGAAAATATTGCAAACCATTACAATTTACCAAACACAGTTCAAGGTCAATCAGTCTGCTCTTTGAAAAATGATTATTGTATATAAAATTCTGTAAATAAATAAATAACCATAACATATAACACATAACATCATGGTGCTGGTCATAAGTTAAGTCATAAGTTATGATAAACCATTTTTGGTTTCAAGGGCGTGTGTTGCTTAGTAACATATTTGTTAACACTTTTGTGGGCATGAATAGCCTATATTCTTAATTTAAAGAAAATTAAATTTAAACTCTTAATATCTAAAAAAGTGAAATATTCAGAAATTAATATAGATAATGTTGACTAACTTTTTTTATTCGTTATTTTGAACTCAAGAAACATTCACTTAAAAAAATATATACACTGCATAATGTGTAATATAAAGGCAGTTTCAAGCAAACTGAAACATAGAGTGCACAAAACATTTGTGTGAGATTATAATAGATTATTACTAAAGCAGAATGTTTTTAAATGCAGCACAAGGGCCTATGTGCTGGAAATGACACTGTGGTAGAAATGTTCATAACATTCTGGGGGGAAAAAGCAATTGACAGAATTCTCCTGTGATGCATATATATCCACAATGTTGGACATTGTTTGTGAGAGTGTGAAAAGTGTGTTTTAAGTTCCTTTATTTGCTTAAAATCCACAGGGTCAAAAGTGCCCATAGCTGAAGAAACACCCAGGCCTGAAATGTAGTCACTCCTGCCAGTGAGGTAGGACTCAAGTCAGAGACGTGCAGTTCCTGTGACGCACAGAAAAGGTGGACCTGAGAATTTGGTGATTCACTATGTCAAAGCGTCTGTTATGGCTTTCTAGTTATGTATAATGGCAATTTGTTAATTTTAGATTATTAATAGGATTGCAGGGAAATGTTAGTGGCCACATAAAACCACTAAAATGCCATGGATTTTTTAGATTTTACTGGAAAGCTTTACGCAATTTACCATTGTCATGCATGTGGTTGTTTCAGAGACACATTTGTTTAAACACTCTTTGCTTCCTGATTCTGAGACAACACATATAGGTGGGTTCAGGTACACCATGATACACGAATGCCATTCCTGAGCAAAGATCTTATAGCTGATGTCAGCACTATCTTTTTTTTTTTTCTCAGAGGCTCCTCTGAGGACTGAGCATTGGCTTGTAAGTACATTTTTTGCCAGTCTGTTTGTAGCCTGATCACAGCCCACATAGTATGTCAAAGTTTGGCTAGGTGGGGGTCACAGTGAGCTTCTATGTCACTTATGAAAAGCACATTTTATAAACAGCAAGGTCAACAACCTGCATATAACAAGGCTCCTTATTGAGCAGCCTCAGGATGCAAAGCACACCTTCTTGCTCAAACAGAAATCTGTGCAAATGTTTACACAGACCTTTTCTTTTAACAGACTTCCAGTTTTGTTTTGAGTGGGTAAGTGCAATTTGGGAAAACCGCAACATGATTTTGATCACAGATACGCCACAATGTCTATATGTAAATAGAAAACAAGAATATAAGCGTATATGAATGTGACCATTAATGCATTACAACTCTGCCTTGTTCATGCTTCCTATTCTTTTGGCGCTCAGCGATTCACTTTAGAATATTTTTTAGTGTTTTTATTTTTATTTTTTATATTTATTTATCGTATTGATCAATTTACCAGTGGATAATGGTATACATTTACCAATACGTTTTTGTTTTTTTACAGTTCTTATATAGGTATACCATTTTTACATACAACTAATCACCACACATCTGATAAGCTTTTAACCAACAAGCAGCCATTCAGTAAATTCAGATCTGATACTTTCGACCTGGGCTCAACATACAGAGGGAAGGACTGTGCGTTCAAGTGCTACAGTTTGGCAGATTTCATCACTTTGGCCCCTCACTCATTTTGACAAAAGCGTCTCTGTTGGAGAGGGCTCAGGAACGCACCTTACATATGTTCCTTATTTAGTTAAACCAGAAGTGTGCTGCTGATTGAGTGATTAAAGAACAATAGATTCCATTATAAAAGTGCTCTGTCCTCCTCTTTTGGACCTAATCACATGACTGATGTCGCCCCTTGGATAATGCATGCATTTACGTGTGGTCGTAATCTTGATTGGCAGCTAGCACTTAATTGTCTATGCTTGATTTTAAAGGGACAGTTCACCCACAAAGGAAAATTTGGTCATCATTTACTCACCCTCATTTCGTTCCAAACCTGTATGAGTTTCTTTCTTATGCTGAACATAAAAGAAGATATTTTGAAGAATGTTGATAATCAAACAATTGATGGTCCCCATTGACTTCCATAGTATTTCTTTCCTTATGGAAGTCAATGTGGACCAACAACTGTTTGATTATTCAAAAATCTTCAAAATATCTTCTTTTGTGTTCAACATAATGAAAATTTATACAGCTTTGGAATGACATGAGGGTGAGTAAAACAATAATCAATATGTATATATGCATAGATCGAGCACAGTTTATATTCTGAACAAATATGTCAGTGCATTTTAATATGACAAGACAACAGGGGATGGACGTTTTTACTGGAAGAAGCATTATTATGGATTATGGATTAAGTTAAAACACATTAATGATGGATTTGTTCCTTACAAACATGCAGCTTTTCACTTCACAAGATGTTAATTGGTCGATTAGAGTCGTGTGGATTACCTTTGGATTGTTGTGATGTTTGTTTTATCAGCTGCATGGATTCTCATTTTGACGGCACCCATTCACTGCAGAGGATTCAATGGTGAATGAATGATGTATTGGTAAGTAAAGTTTCAGCAATTTTTTGGGAGAACTATTCCTTTAATATGATATTCAGTGCCTTCATGTATCTTTATATTTACATGAACCACTCTGTGCTTTTTAATTCATTGCTTGTAGTGTTTATTTTCCTCTGCATTTAAAGTTCTTCCACAGTAATGACTCCAGGACTTTCTAGATAAATATGTAGGCCTACTTAATCTGTTGAATTAAAGAAGTGATTTCATGGTGAACAATTTTTGTAACTTTTAAAACCAAAACAATTATATTGGAATTTACATGCATAATTATTGTACATCAGATCATCGTTTTCATTTTTACATTGTCTTTCTCTGTTACTCACTGGCGGAAAAAAAAAAAAAAGCCAAATTAAGTCAATGCTGTGAAGCATTATATCAGGAAAAATGGGTTAATATGTAACTATAAAGAAGTGATGGATATATATATCCACCATACATCTTGTTATCAATATGTCTCATGGGTTTTTATTTAGAGCCGATTTTTATTTGAAGGAACAGACGCATTAAAATGCATGGAATGTCCTCAAGTCATAATCCAAACAAATGCTGTATTTGCAGCAACGGTGAACTAAAGCCAGCACTGGTTTTTTAACCGTAAAAGGTGTTTGCGTTTTTTAAATGTTTCTTTCTTTCCTGATGCAGACTTTGTGCAGAATCGTTAGAGCATTCTTGTTGTCCACAGTTCCACAGTCAAATGCAAGTGTGCACCATACATGAAAAAACTAACAAGTTTTCCAGTTTTTATTTCCTTTCATAAAATAAGTAGTATTCCATAAATGTGATTTCATAAACAGGGTTGAAATGCATAGGTATGTGAAACATGCTGGCAATGATCTCAGCTGTGGATAGAGGCTTTAATCAGCTGTTGAACTACAAGAATAATGTCAGGTCTGTTCCTGTGGATAAGGAAATACTGTTCTACGTCTCCCCTTAAACGTTCACACACTTAAGCAAACACACATGCTTGCATAGGGACTGCGTCTGCTCTAAATTCCTTATGGGACGTGTGGAGTGGGGTGAATTCATGCAAAGACTATCTCAATTTGTGAAATCTATGCTTTAAAAGGTATGGTGGGTGGTGGGTAGTGGATAACGGCAGTCCAGTCCAGAATTTCAGGAATTCTGTTTGCATTATAATAGGGAAAAGTATCAATTTTATATGATTACTTTTACATTATCTCATAATTACTATTTAATTGAATTTTTGGATTGCATTTAAATTCACTTTTTTCTTGAAACCATTCAATAATTTTACAAATAATAAAATATTTACATATAGAATTATTAGAATTCTGTTAAGGCTTGTTGGATACAATTAAACAAGCTAATCATATGCTTTGCATCTTCTAAAAGATGTACATATTTTTGTCAATAATATATAATATTATAATAACAGTAAATCTGTGTTAGATGCACAAAACAGTGACAATTAACAGATTAAATGAGGCATGCAGCAGCTTTAAGTGAGGGGTGTAAATGGACACTATTGAGAGAGAGCTGGCGTCCTTCTCCTCAGCTCTGGGACTTACACGGTGCTCTAGAAACCTATGGCGTACAATGCACTGTTCAGTTCCAGTTGGAAAATAAATATGTTCTGTGCTTTCCAAAAATACCATGTGAAGGCGCTCCCTGTGAAAGAAAGCCTATTTCCCGACAGCAGGGAGCCACTGAGTGCAAAACATCTTGGGTCAGATTATGTTAGATATAGCAGCAGCAAAAACTCCATAAAACTAATTCAGTCATTCATCTATGTCAGGTTCAAACTTGCTCTAGAGTCAAATGTATAAAAAAATCTATTTCATGGAGTCAGCAAGACGCATAACTGCACCAGTTAAATTCAAAGCTCCATAATGTCTTTCTAGATTGGAGGTGAGGCAGTACTTTACCACTCCTCATTCTTCTCGGTAGGTAGTAGGGAAAACAGTCCAGTGGCACCACACAGAATGACAGAAAGCACCTGGAGTGACAACTGCCCTGAGGAATTCTGTTTCCTCACACAGGCTTGCGAAGAAGCTTTTGTATCTCTCCAGAGACCTGAGTTTTCTCTTCCTTTATAGAAACAAGATTGTCAGCGAGGAGAACGCCTGATGTCTTTCAATAGTTTGGCCTTTTTGATGAAAAGAGCCCTTCAGGACAGCGAAATGTGCACAGGTCCCTGAAGGCTTCACTTGGAACTGTGCGTGTTGTCAACGTCAATCACCAAACGTCAGCTTGATTGCTTAAAATCTGATGAATATGCTGTCCCTAAGCTTGCAAGATTTTATACCTTCATTGCTTGTCTACTCAAACTCCTCTGAAACACAGCCATATACTGTATCAGAGCGAACTATTGTGTAATAATAATTTAATTGAATTTGCTTTTTAATTCTCTGTTTAAGATTTTAATTTAAACACATTGCTTTTTGGACGTTAGAAGATATATTTAGTATTTTGAGGGGGATTTAAGGTAATGTGTCTCTTTAAAGGCATCAAGGGACATAGGTTAACCTGAGCAGGTTAACAAACCAGGGCACATTTCGAACATACCTTTGCATCTCATTTCATACACACAAACTGCAGAATAAAAGCAAAGAGGACAAAGCACTCACACAAACTCACAGTAGGAACCTCCTCTTTGAAGTCCATTCCAAGCAGTTCAGTTACCGTTTTTAATCACCATCCAAAAGAAACAGAGAATGTCCCTCCCATCTAAACTTAAACTGAGTTTAAACGCCAGCTCATGATTGGTTCTCTCTGTAGCTCTGCAGTGTAATCGGTATGTTAATGATGGAGAGATGGATAGACTAGGAGAAGGTGAGACTTAAGTTTTTGTATTAGCATGTAAATCTCAAATTATACACCTTCAGGAATAAATGAAAATTAGATCTTAAATGTCATGCTGCAGCTCCCCCCCCTCTCCCTAAACTTTGACACAAAGCACACAGCGTTCTTTATTGGGTACTCTGTATTCTTATGCCTATGTCTTGTGAGACATTGCAAGGTTCTCAAATAGTGAGTCTAGTCAATGGGTTACGTTGTCATGTTCCTCTGAGAGGAAAGTTTGAGAGGAACAACGGGGTGGGCCAGGCTGCTGAATGAAGCCTTGTGTCTCTGCTTTCCACTCGTGTTAATGTTGCTGCTCCAGAAGACTAATTAATATGATGGATGTTTGTGACCAAGATGCACAATATTTGAAAGCAGCACTTGGGATTTTGGGAAACTGAGAAAATAGGAAACAAATCTTGAAATAAATCACTGATTTATAATAAAATGTGTACACAGCAAAAAAAAAAAAAAAAAAAAAATGCTTTTCCTACTTAGATTTTTTTTGTCTTGTTTCCAGCCAAAATATATCAAAATTCTTAAATCAAGAAGAAAAAAACAAGTCAGAATTAAATGAGGTTTTGCTTGAAACAAGCAAAATAATCTGCCAATGGGGTAAGCAAAATTATCTTGTTTTCTGTTTGAAATAAGATTATTTTGCTTACCCCATTGGCAGATTATTTAGTTTTTTTCTAAGCAAAATCTCACTTAATTTGAATTTGTTTGTTTTTTTTTTTGTTTTTTTTTTCTTCTGAAAATAAGACAATAATTTTTACTTGTCTAGAAAATCCTTCTTGATTTAAGATTTTTATATATATATATATATATATATATATATATATATATATATATATATATATATATATATATATATATATATATTGGCTGGAAACAAGACAAAAAATCTAAGTAAGAAAAACATTTTTTGCAGTGTAGCATATACGGGGCTGGTGTCACACTTTACTCCAGTGAATATTCTAGGCTGGAAAAATGAATAACAGTAAACAGCATATCTGTAGCTTAACAGAATAGTTGAATGAAAATGTGCCAAAATGTGAAAATGTGTTCATTTACTCATCCTCAGGCCATCTAAGACATAGATGAGTTTGTTTCTACGGATTTGGACAAATTTAGCATTACATCAATTGCTCACCAGTGGACCCACTGCAGTGAATGGGTGCCGTCAAAATGAGAGTTCAAACAGCTGATAAATCACAATAGCCTAAGTAGTCCACAGGACTCAAGTCCAAGTTAACCTTCTGTGAAGTGAAAAGCTAATATGTATAGGTGTAAATAAAGTACAAAGATGTACCTTTTAGCTTTTGCAATTTCATAAAATGAATAGCCTACCTTGAATGCAATATGTAAGTGAACTAGAGTTGTTACACTAATGCCAGTGTCGTTTTATTAATTTGCTAATTATTTTTTTAAGCAAAAATGTGATGCATTTAGAGTTCGAAGGACACAATTCTTAGAAATGATTCTAATTTAATTGCGTTTTTAATAAGGTGTTTGAACCAAACCAATATAACATTGCATCATTCAAAAACTATAGGCCTATTAGCAAAAAGGCCGTCTTTGTTCCGTCCGATGATGTAGCTATTATGGCTCAAAACGGACCGTTGACACAAATATCGTCAGGATTTGCGCATGTTAGCCACAAACGTTTCAGAGGCTCTGTGTATAACCAAATTACATCATGCGTGGAAATTTTATGTGCGCCTTCACTCCACCTCTCATCCCCTAGCCCCCACTTCCAGCTCCTGTTCAGTTAAAGTATTTCCCCTGTGAGCGGAGTTTCTTTCTGCTTCTCAATCTTCTGCCAGAAGCGCCTCTGAACTTCGCTGCACACGCGACACTTTTATTACGGGTTTGGATTGAGAGACGCGCGTGCCATCAGAGAGCTGGAAAGCATCTGCAATCAAGGAATATAAGAGTTTCAGAGGGACACTGCATCATACAGGTGATGTACAGTTTGGCTTTATGTTGTGGTTTCGCTGGCTGTACAGGTGAGCACTGTTACAGCATCTCTGGCTTAATTACAAGAATCCAAATGTTCGGGGTAGATTTAATTGTTAAAGTAATGCGAGACTACAAACTGAAAGTTGTGAATCTTCACGCTGTGCTGATATTAAACACTAAAATGTCTGACAGAGTGACAGTAAAGTGAATCAGATTTCATCATTTGGAGCATAGCAATGTTTGCTGAATGTTTTTACAGGATGTTAATATAAATCGGAATAATCGGAATAAATGTGAAAAATTACCATTATGTTTTCAATCATGACAGAAGGTGGTTTTGTAATAGGACTTGAGTCAGATAGGCTTAACTGAGTTGAGTTGAATTGAAGTTAATTTTGTTGCTCTGCCATATTATATAGTTATATGTGATTACAGAGAAACACAATTTATATTTGTTAAGATGCCTATACAGGGATGCCCACTTAAACCTTTTTCTTTCGGATGCTGTGATGCCTTAAAGTATCTGCTGAAGATGATATTGCAGATGAAACTTTCTGTCTTGAGCCCTTTTCAACGTTGGCTGAAAGATGCTGTGTTTCATTTCATTGACTCTTCCTACTACTGTAATGTTGCTGGCTATGTAAAATGGTTATATGATATTATCATCAATGAAATGCAGCGAAATGTACTTGTTTCATCCCATTGTATTGTTTGTGCCGTGTTCACAAACTGTACGTGATCAGGCATATAGAAATAATGCACACTGTAGTGACATCTTGGTTTGTTCATGTCACATACCGTATACTTAAGCAGGATTAATTGACCCATATATTTTAATATATATTATATTTACTTTACAAACTAGGTTATTAAGTTGGATTTATAATGGAAAGACCCTAAACTACAGTTTTGTTGTTGACCCTTTGACATCCACATGGTGGCACATGTTGTCTAAGAATTGCTTAAAATTAATGTTAGCATATTTTTGTCTGTGGGGATTATACTGAGATTAACTGTTGCAACATTAAATGATTCCGCCATTTAACTCACACTATATGTGACTTATAGTAAACTCATTATAAGAATAATGTTGTTTTTTAATCCCTGTTTTATGTGTCGTTAGATGACTTTGACAGGAACACACACAGCTTTTAATGTTTCACGTTTGAGCAATGATTAATATTTTCATAAGTCTTTTATCTTTCTATGACCATACAAATCTTGAATGATTTCCATTTAAGCTTTAACTGGGACAAACACTTCACTTTAAGAAGGACTTAAAAGGAAAAAAAATAAATAAAAAAATAAGACCAACACATAAGCCATTAAGCCCTTTTCCCTTGAAACTAACTTTGGCAACTGATTTTATCTTATCTGTCTTTTTCCTTTGTGCATTCTCTATACACAGTCCAGAGCACTTTAACAAAAACACTGCACACATTTTCCAAATAGCTTAATTGTTTTTCTGTGCTTTTTATAAAATGACATAATACTTCTAAATAGATTAAACATCATTTGTTTTGCTAATTTGAGGGACCTCGTACATTAAAAATGGCCTGTTGGTCACAGAGTGTATGCATGTATGCTCACTTTCTCAGTTTTTTTTTTATTTTTATGTTGTTTGCTTTACAAGATTAGATTTGGATTAGACAAGAAGGAGAGGTGGGTGAGGACAAACTCGATATGGAACAGTGTATAAAAAGCTCTAGTTCAACTAGCTATGAATAAGTGGCTCTCTGCTCTAGCAGTATGTGTAGATAAGTCTATGTATAGGAATCACTGTTGAATGCTTTGCAGCAAGTCAAATAAATATAGCGTCACCCCTAAAAGCGAGCCAACACTGGCAAATATTTATAAATGTTTCATGCTTGTTAACTAAGGGCAAACCTTTTAAATTCTTTTCCCCAAAACTCTGTGAACTAGAAGAACAGCATATCTCTCTCTATCCATGCATGGCAGACATTCAGTAATTAACGGTAAGTTAATTCCCAAACCGCCCGGGTACAGATACATCCAGCTTGTATTGGCATGAGAACTGTACTGTTGCTGTGGTAATTTTGGGAACTGAAAATTACATGTTGGTTTTCTCTCTCAAAAACCTCTTATTTTACCAAACCTTTGTTATGAACATGGAAAACCACATTTGGTCCATCTGATATGCTGTCAGAATAAAATCTTTTGAGCAAAGCACAGTATATAAGTTGCCTTCTCATGGATATTAAAAACTGAGAATATGACAGTTGTTGCTGAATATATGTGCAGATATGATGGTCATAACATTCTTTTAAACCTGTAGGTGAACGATGCTGTCCTTGCTTTTGCTGAGTATGTGTTTCTGGGTCTTCTCAGCCACAGCGTTTTTCGATTACGTTTACACTGGTGCGTATTCATTGTGTAAATTACATATTGAAATTGCTAGTAATCTTGAAAACCTCATTAACCTGTATATGTTATCACAGAGCCTGAAAGCACACTGAGCGTCAGCATACCCAATGAGCTTCCTCTCCGGCCTCTGATGGGTGACACATTAGTTCTGCCCTGCTACTTCCAGGACAACACAGTCAATGACCCTGGTGCCCCCACCATTGCCCCTTTGTCTCACCGGATCAAATGGAGCCTGGTCACCCAAGAAAAGACCACAAACATCTTAGTGGCATCTGAAGGAGTAGTAAGCATCGACAAAAGGTATCTGGATCGGATCACCATGGTTGGATACCCCATGACACCCACAGACGCCTCCATTAAGATCACTGAGCTCCATTCCAATGACTCGGGAGTGTACCGCTGCGAGGTCATGAATGGGATAGAGGACGGTTATGATATTGTTGACGTTCAAGTTCAAGGTACTGTTCGTGTGAATTAAGATCCTTAAATTACTTTATGACTGTATGTGTGTGCTTTTTTCTCTCAGAAATGTGACATAGATGTACTTTTATTTTGCTTAGGTATTGTTTTCCACTATCGTGCCATCACCACACGATATACCCTTACCTTTGAGAAGGCCAAGGCAGCCTGTATTCAGAACAGCGCAGTGATTGCTACTCCAGAGCAACTCCAAGCAGCTTATGATGAGGGTTTACATCAGTGTGATGCTGGCTGGCTTGCAGATCAAACCGTCAGGTCAGTTACCTTCAATTAAAAAAAATGCTGTAAAATTTACGGTAAAAATGGCAGCTGTGGTGTCCAGAAACTCACCATAAAAACATACACTGAAAATGTTTCAGGTGTTACTGGATGGCATATTTGATGTATATTTTACAACTTCAGCATATCACTAAATGATGTAATGTGAATATATCAGTCTACTTGAAAACCTTAAAGGAACACTCCGCTTTTTTTGGAAATAGGCTCATTCTCCAACTCCCCCAGAGTTAATAAGTTGAGTTTTACCGTTTTTGAATCCATTCAGCCGATCTCCGGGTCTGGCGATAGCACTTTTAGCATAGCTTAGCATAGATCTCTGAATCCTATTAGACCAGTAGCATCGCGTTCAAAAATGATCAAAGAGTTTTGATAGTTTTCCTATTTAAAACTGGACTCTTCTGTAGTTATATCGTGTACTAAGACCGGCGGAAAATGAAAAGTTGCGATTTTCTAGTCCGATTTAGCTAGGAACTATACTCTCATTCCGGCGTAATAATCAAGGAACTTTGCTGCCGTAACATGGCCGCAGCAGGCGCAGTGATATTACGCAGCGCCTGAAAGTAGTCCCCAGCTAGGTAACTAGTTATAATATAGCTGGGGACTACTTTCAGGCGCTACGTAATATCACTGCGCCTGCTGCGGCCATGTTACGGCAGCAAAGTTCCTTGATTATTACGCCGGACTGGGAGTATAGTTCCTAATCATATATGCCTAGAAAATCGCAACTTTTCATTTTCTGCCGGTCTTAGTACACGATATAACTACAGAAGAGTCAAGTTTTAAATAGGAAAACTATCGAAACTCTTTGGTCATTTTTGAACGCGATGCTACTGGTCTAATCGGATTCAATGATCTATGCTAAGCTATGCTAAAAGTACTATCGCCAGACCCGGAGATCGGCTGAATGGATTCAAAAACGGTAAAACTCAACTTATTAACTCTGAGGGAGTTGGAGAATGAGCCTATTTCCAAAAAAAAAGTGGAGTGTTCCTTTAAGAAGTTAACAGGTTTACTGTAGCTTTTTTACTGAAAAAAATAAAAAAAATTGAATATTTAGTTAATGTTCTATAGTTTTGTTTGAAAATGTGATGGAAGTATTGTTATTTGTTGTGGAATAAAGGTACCCGATTCATGATCCTCGTGAGGCTTGTTATGGAGACAAGTATGAATTTCCAGGAGTGAGGACATATGGAGTAAGAGACGTGAATGAGACGTATGACGTGTACTGCTTTGCTGAGAAAATGACAGGTACTTGTTAGAGATGGCAGAGAACTAAATGCCTTCTTTGAAGAACATCGAAATGCTAAAAAACGTTCCATTTCATCTCACAGGAAAAGTGTTCCACACTACTTCCCCTAACAAATTCACTTTTGAGGAGGCAGAAGCTGAGTGTGCAAATCTGGGTGCCAAGTTGGCCACCACAGGACAGCTGTACCTGGCATGGAAGGGTGGTATGGATGTTTGTAATGCAGGCTGGCTGGCAGACCGGAGCGTTCGCTACCCCATCAACATCGCCCGACCGCAGTGTGGAGGTGGTCTGCTGGGAGTGCGCACCGTCTATCTGTTTCCCAATCAGACTGGCTACCCTCACTTAGACTCCCGCTATGATGCATTTTGCTACTCTGGTACAAAATTCTCTATTATTTAGCTATTCCTTCTTTATCATTTATGATTATTTATCTACATACATATATGTTATTTGATTGTTTTATCCTTGTTGATCCACAATAATGTGTGTTTAATAGCTGGTGCTAATTGATTAGGTACCAACAGGTGTACACTGTTCATATATTTTCATTTAGAAATGGGAGAGGAAGGTTCTGGCCTATTTCCATTCGACATAGAGGCGACCTCAGAAGCCAGAAGTGGTGTCCTGAGCGTGGACACATTCACAGAAAGCCCCCAGGTCTTTTTAAAGCCCACCTCCACAGGAAGTGAATTTCAGGGAAACGTTGTAACATACAAGCCATCAGTGACCACTAGTGTTGAGTTCCCATATACTGCACTAAATAATTCCCAGCTGCCCCTTTCACCACCCCCCAGCTCTGTGGACACTGTGGAAGGGGTCACTGATAGGACTGATCTTTCCTCTGATTTGAATGAAACCGAAGCTATCATGTCTGCCACAGGTATGTATCAATATGAGAACAATACAGTAAAAATGAATGTGAAGCATTATTTGACATAGGTATGTATTGACTGCAAAACACCAAAATTTACGGTTAGTATTAATTCTATATGTATTAATTCTTATTTATTCCTGTGTACCACCTTATGCATTTCATTCACGGTGGCTTCAGTTCACCTTACAGTATTTGCATAATCAAATTTAACATGACAACAACACATACAAAGACCAATGAAGTTTATGAGGGTTACACTGTTCCTGTTCCTCTTCCAAGATAAATCATGAAAATGCATGATTTTACTGTTATATATTGTCATCAGTGTCAACGTATTTATATCGCAACCACAGTGAACAAATGTCTAGATGCTGAATTAGACTGAATAGATTGCATTTTTTATTACAAAAAGACAATTAAGTGTTTCAGTTTTACAAATGTTTACTATGTAACTCAGACAAATCTGTTGACACCCATTGTTATTAATTCCCTCTGCAGGGGTGGTCTTCCATTATCGTGCAAGCTCCGGTCGTTATGCTTTTGACTTTGTCGAGGCTCAACTGGCATGTCAGAGCATCGGTGCAGTCATTGCCAGTGCCCAGCAACTGCAGGCAGCCTTTGAGTCTGGTTACCATCAATGTGACGCTGGCTGGCTGTTAGATCAGACTGTCAGGTGCGATTCATTGCACAGTTGTAACATTGTGGTGAACTGTTCAGTTTTCGGTCTATTTTATTTCTATTTTATAAATTATAATGTTTTCATTAAATATTTTTCATATATAAACTTACAAGTGTAAAGCAAAATATTTGTGGCAGGGTTGATGACAAGTGCTTCTAGTGGAGTTATTTGCCTCATACTGCAAGTATATACAGTATGTTTACAAATGAATGTAAATGATGGTTATGCAGGTATCCCATTGTGTCTCCACGTGAGAAATGCTCTGGTGATTTGGAGCATGTTCCTGGTGTGAGGTCTTATGGACTGCGTTCTGCTGATGAACGCTATGATGTGTACTGCTATGTGGACAAATTACGGGGTAAGAGGCTCTACATAAATACATAACACTGTTGTGTGAACAAAGGGTAGGCAAATAAATATAAATGACTTCCATTTTAAATTTCTGAGAGTGAAACAAAACAAAACAAATTTGAAAAGCTGGATTCTCTCATTGGAAAAAAATAATTCCGAATCACTCTGTGCTGTGTTCACATTTTCAGGGGAAGTTTTCCAAGTTAGTTCATTCGAGGGATTCACTTATGGTGAGGCAGTGGCTTACTGCCAGGGCAAGAATGCCTCCCTGGCCTCCACAGGAGACCTGTATGCCGCTTGGAAGCAGGGCTTTGATAAGTGCCGTGCTGGCTGGCTTCTTGACCGCAGTGTACGTTACTCCATCAATAACCCGCGGCAGCAGTGTGGTGGAGGGAAGGCTGGAGTTCACACAGTTTACAAGTTTCCTAACCAAACTGGCTCTCCTGACATGCACTCCAAATTTGATGCATACTGCATCAAGGGTAAATACATCTACAGTGTAGTTATATACAGGTCATAAATTGTAGATTCTTTTAAATGTTAAACATTAAGTCTGTTGAGTGTTTATACAACATACATTATTCTTTACATATTTGTCATTTCTTTTATACATATAGTGGATCTGGATCTGGATCTGTCTCTGATTGAAAGTGAAACAAATATGACGGTGACAGAGGAAAAGATAGTGAGCGTGACATCCCTCCCTGCTCTTCTAAAACCTGGTAATATACTGTAGCTCAGGATACATATGCGAGTCAGTGACAATAAAGATAATAATAATAAAAAAAAAGCATAAATCATACATCTGAATAATTATTTAAAAAATGCTCAAATATATTTTGTTATATTTAATATAGATTACAGTAATTCATAAATATTATTTGCTTTTGAGGAATTAGTCTGTGACATTTTACAACTTGAATTAGCATTGGCTTACCATAAGAAGTGAAATGAGAGTCAATTGTCTGATCAGTAAACTCTTATTGACCTTTGATGAGGGTCTGCAAAGGTCCTCTCATTTCCTGATTAATCAAATTTTCTGAATGTTTTTTCTCATTTTCGGCATGTTTTTTCATCTCTGTTTTTTTGACCCCCCCCCCCCCCCCTCACATTAAAAAATAATCAGAAATAAGTGATCGTGTATGCAAAAGGATAGATCACCCATTAATGAAAATTCTGTTATCATTTACTCTCATCTGGTACCCTCATCCGATTCCACACCTGTATGACGTTCTTTCTTCTGAGAAACGCAAAACAAGATATTTTAAAGAATGTTGGTAACCATAATTGACTTCCATTTTATGGACCAAAACCAATACATTTATCAAAATATGATGTTTTATTTTGCACAGAGGAAATAAAATCATACAGGTTTATAACAACATGAGGGTGAGTAAATGATGTCAGAATTTTCATTTTTGAGTGAACTATCCCTTTAATGGAACTATCCCATGTATTTTTTATGTATTTTAATGCATGATGAGTGTTAATTTTGGTGCAGTACCTTAGATTCTGTGTGTATCTGTGTTTCCTCGGAAGGAGCTACTCCTATTACTATCCCTGCGGAACCCTCTGGATCTGGTGCATCTGGGGCCAGTGGCACTGATGATCAGTTGAGCAGTGGGAGCGGGGATCAGCCGAGTGGGTCACCTGCTTCAAGTGGAGACTCTTCTGGGGCTAGCGGCACCGATGATCTGTTAAGCAGTGGAAGCGGGGATCAGCCAAGTGGGTCACCTGTTTCAAGTGGGGACTCTTCTGGGGCCAGTGGCACTGACAGTCTGCCGGGCAGTGGAAGCGGGGACCAACTGAGTGGGTCATTTGTGTCGAGTGGAGACTCTTCTGGAGCCAGTGGTACAGACAGTCTGTTGGACAGTGGAAGTGGGGATCAGCCGAGTGGGTCATTTGGGTCAAGTGGAGACTCCTCTGGGGCCAGTTGGAGTGGGGATCTGCCAAGCGGGTCTGGAGGTTCTTCAGGATCTGGCAGTGGCTTAGATATCCTAGTGACCTTTTTAGAAAGTGACTCCGTTTTTTCAGGAGTTGGATCAGCTTCAGGAAGACCCGAAGAGGCTGGGAAGGCAGGCACAGAGAACTTCACCCTTCCCTTTGGCCAGGGCTCAGGTCTCTTCGAACTGGACACCTCTGGATCAGGATCAGGAAGTGGGTCAGGGTATAGCTCTGAAGAGAGTGGATCTACCTCAGACTTTTCCAGCAGCTCAGGAGAAAGTGACGAGAGTGGAGACCTTTCTGGCATCTCCTCAGGATCAGGTTCTACCGAGGAGTCCTCAGGATTCAGCGGTTTCCCATCAGGAATTTTTCCCTCTGGAGGATCCAGTGGCATTTCATTCATCGATGGCAGTGGTGACATCATGGTGGATATCCCATGGGTGAAGGTGTCCACTGCTCCACATTTAACAGAACAAGAGCTGGGTGGAAGCCATGTGGATTTCAGCGGATCAGGACATATCTCAGGGTCTGGGATGAGCATTGATGTCTCTGGGATGAGTGGTGATGTCTCTGGGATGAGTGGTGATGTCTCTGGGATGAGCGGTGATATCTCTGGGATGAGCGGTGATATCTCTGAAGTTAGCGGTGTCCACAGTGGCTCCGGGAGTGGTTTAGAGTTTTCTGGTCTGACATTTTTGGGGTCGGGCTTCATTGATCTCACAGAACAACCTCGTGAGCAGGAAGCTTCTGGACTTTTGCTGTTTGGGTCTGGTGACGGAAGTGGATTTACATCTGGAGGCTATGCCATTGAATCAGGGGAAAGATCAGGGGAATCAGCTAGCGGTGATACCATCTTCTTCACCAATAATGGCCTGGTGGAAACGTCCAACAAGCCCTTCCAAGGCATGGAGCTAGGAAGGGGGGAGGTGGAGTACAGTGGCACACTCAGGTTGTCCTCAGGGAGTGGAGACGACCAAAGTGCCTTTGCTAGTGGACAAGAACATGAATGGATTCCAGTCACTGAAGTGACGCCAGCAGTGAACTCCAGTGATGCTTCCTCAGATGTACTATCTGCTCAAGGGCCATCTGGCCTGTACAGTGATGCTGCAGAACCTCCATTGTCTCCATTGTCAGAACCAGAGGGAATCACAAGTAAACTTGACATTGTTACTTCAGCAGCTTTGTCTTCTACCACAGAACCTACTTCTTTACTGAGCCCTTCTGTCACGGAAGGGTTTGTTGTGAATGGTGAGATTCCTTTTGTGTAAAATTTGTTAAAATATAGTACAGAGATACATGACTTATTAGTTCCTTATACGTTACTGGCCAGTATTAATGATTTTTTTAATGTGTCGTCTGTACAATTTTTATATTGCCTATTTATTGTTATCATCCATAGCGTGAAAATAATGGCTGGCTCATTGGTGGATCATAAATATAGAAATCTATTTCTTCTCACCTCTTGAGAAAAAAAACCTGCTCCTTTTTATTATGTTTATTTTTTCTTTTCATCATGTGTTGCTCTCTTTCTTTCTCAAAAACCAAAATAGCTTCTGTTAACCCATGTGAACCAAACCCTTGTGGAGCTGGGGTGTGTTCGGTGAAGGATGGGGTGGGCATTTGTCACTGCCCACCTGGATTGCATGGAGAAGAGTGCCAGTTTGGTGAGTCAGACTGAATTGACTAAGCTATTGAGTCACGTAAATTATGGTTACTTTTTAAAATGTTGTATTTTGAATATTGGACATTTTGATAAACATTCTTATTATGAATAGCCATCCTGTTTGCTTTTAACAGCTGTTGTTGCTTTTTAGGCTTATATTTGGGTTCAGATAAATCAAATGATTGTCTCTAAGTGTCTCACTGTTTTGCATTTTATTTGTGAATAACTTCTGTTCAGTTTGCTCTTGCCTGATTAATGTCCTCACAGTCCATTTTACAGGTTATGTGGCATGTGTGTGTGGTTAAATACTTCTCAACTTTCTCAGCTCTTGAGTCCAGATGTCTTTTCAGTGACTGTTCACCTGTGTTGTTTTTGTTCAGCTGTGCCTTTGCTGCAGTCTGGTTTAATCAGCACGCCTGCTAACACCTGGTACATGCTCATACTTCTGGTCCATGTTCATATGAATCTGAACTCTAAAATTCTGCTTCTGTTTCTGGGACTGTAAGAGTGCTGATCTGCTCACCTCATGATGACAGACTAATAACTGGTCCCAGGTCAGCGCTCTTACAGCAGCTGCAACTGACTCTGATCTCTCCTTCAACTGACCACAATTTACAGAGTGTCTCTTTTTTATGCAAGAGATTCATTTAGAAGCAGCTCCAAGAGTTCTGATTCAGTGATGCTCTCTGCTAAGCTTGGCCTTCCTCAGGGCATCTTCATAGTAGTCAGCTTTAATCGCTAAACGTTTATTTGCAGAGGTTGATGTTTGCCATTCAAACCCTTGCGCCAATGGAGCCACCTGTGTGGAGGTGGAGGACACTTTCAAATGCTTATGTCTGCCCAGCTACGAAGGAGACCGCTGTGAGATTGGTATGAGGCTGCTTCAGCTAATTCTACTAACGGTCTTTCAAAAACAACCTTAAGGTGACAGCTCTAGATGTTGCTGTAGTGGAATGAAAGTCCCTGGAAACAGGGCATATTTGTGTGTCGAGTAAGGATTGGTGAAGGTTTTTTTTGTGTGTGAGAGAGTTTTGCCTGTCCATTTATGGAAATCTGTTGCAGTTAAATACATCTGCAAGTACTGTAAAAATATAGCAAGAAGAAACTATAACCGTTTAGTAACTTACACAGGAAGGGTCTGAGGTAAACAGAAAGTGTCCAGTTCATATTTCCATCTGAGCAGCGACTAGAAATATCTCATTTGTTCATTTTCTGCTGGATGTTTCTCTTGGCGTAATATATGGAATTTAATCGTCGGTCTTCTGGAATACTTTTACACGATTGTGGAAAATCACTTTATCTGATAAGCTGATATTATGCCACGTTAAAGGCATTTGTCGCTTACTTAAAACACTGGTTTTAAACACTGAAAGATAAAGTGACTTTATCTGAATCCCTCAGCACATTCCATCATACATTTGTCATTTGTTTCTTATTGGTCTCTACAGCAACTATTAAAGCGACAGCTCACCTAAAGATGACAATTCTGTCATTTACTCGCTTTAATGTTGTTCCAAGCCCATAAGATTTTCGTTCATCATCTAAACACAAATTAAGATATTTTTAATGAAACCTGAGAGATTTCTGTGCCTCAACTTGTAGTCCATTCCACTGCCTGAGAATCAGCGAGGCTTGTTATCATTGGTTGACCTTCCTTTGACCTTATTTGATGAGCTTTATGAATGTGCATTGATCAATGTTTATATGTGAATAGAAGGCAAATTAAATCTGTTCATCATATAAAGCGGTTTTGTCTCTTCACGAGACTTGATTTACACTGCTTGATTCAAATGGATTACTTTTATGATGTCTTTATGAACTTTTTTAAACGTCAATCGTATAGATTTTTAATGGAGGGACAAAAATCTCTCAGGTTTCATTAAAATATCTTTGCGTTTGTGTATGGGTTTGAATCAGGAGGATGAATAAATGAAGACAACATTTTCATTTTTGGGTGAACTAACCCTTTAAGCCTATGTCAAGGACTATACATCTTGCGATAATGGTCTAAGTGGATATCTGGTGAAACAGTGGTAAATATGCCATGTGATGTTGCTTCAGATGTGCACAGCTGTGAGGAGGGCTGGACTAAGTTTCAGGGCAACTGTTACTTCCATTTCTCGGAGAGAGAGACCTGGCTGGATGCTGAGCAGCGCTGTCGAGACTTAAACGCTCACCTGGTGAGCATTATCACTCCAGAGGAGCAGGCCTTCATCAACTGTGAGTGTGTGTCTGTGTGTTTAAGCTCCTAAGTATCTGTGTTGTTTTTCTGATTACAAACAATCACCCTCTTGAAACAGCATACGCGCAAGACTATCAGTGGATTGGACTGAACGATAAAATGGTGGAAAATGACTTCCGCTGGTCAGATGGGACTCCGCTGGTAAGCCTGACTCTTGCTGAGAAGCTGTATTTCTAATAATAGACCTGTTTGATTGAGATACGGTATAATGCTTGATTTTTCTCTTCCTTTCCTTAGCAATATGAGAACTGGAGGCCTAACCAGCCCGACAATTATTTTAACTCTGGTGAAGACTGTGTTGTAATGATCTGGCATGAAAATGGCCAATGGAATGATGTGCCCTGCAACTATCACTTACCTTTCACATGCAAAACAGGTCCAGGTATGCTCACCACCAAACACAAACACAAACAAATGGCATCACTAGTGATTCAGTTTCAATTTGACTTCCTCTTCTTTCAGTGACATGTGACCAACCTCCTAAAGTGGAGAATGCCAGGATGTTTGGCAACAAGAAAGATCGTTACCAGGTCAATTCTATAATCAGATACCAGTGCAGTGAAAACTTCACACAGCGCCACCTACCTGTGATCCGCTGCATGGCAGACGGGCAGTGGGAGAAGCCTGAAGTGCAATGCATAGCCAGTAAGCTACTTAAGCATTACCAAAAACATAACCATTACCTTACCATTGAAAAGTTTGGGGTTGGTTAGTTTTTTTAAATGTTTTTTTTTTTCACTATTTATTTGATCAAAAACTAAACAAAAAAAAAAAAGTAATACTGTGAAAAATTATGAACTTTTAAAATTTAACTGCTTTCTATTTTCATATATTTTAAAGTGTAATTTATTACTGTTATGGCAAAGCTGAATTTTCAGCAGCCATTACTGCATGATCCTACAGAAATCATTCTAATATGCTGATTTGGTGGTCAAGAAACATTTCTTCTTATTTTCAGTGTTGTAAATGATTATGTTGCTTACATTTTTTTTATAATACAAATGTCTTTACTGTATATTTTGATCAATTTAATGTGTCACTGATGAATAAATGTATTTCTAAAAAAAAAATATATATATATATTTTAAAGGCATAGTTCACCCCCCCCCCCCCAAAAAAAAAAAAAAAAACTATCATTAATTACTCACCCTCATGTCGTTACAAACCCGTAAGACCTTCGTTCATCTTCAGAACAAAAATTAAGTTTTTTTTTTTATGAAATCCAAGAGCTTTCTGACCCTGCATAAACAGCAAGGGTATTTTTTTTGCACGCAAAGAAAACAAAAATAATGATTTTATTCAACAATTCTTCTCACATGGACTACTTTAACAATGTCCTTACTACGTTTCTGTGCCTTGATCGTGGTAGGACCCTTGCTGTCTATGCAGGGTCAGAAAGCTCTCAGATTTCTTAATTTGTGTTTTGAAGATGAATGAAGGTCTTATGGGTTTGGAACGACATGAGGGTGAGTAATTAATGACAGAATTTTCATTTTTGGGTGAATTATCCCTTTAAATCATAAATCTATATGACGTCATATTTTAATCATATTTAATCATATACGATTTAAAATAAGAATTCATATAACATAATTATTTAATCGTCTTTGTATGTTTTACACATATATTCTATACATTATGTAAAAGGTATTGACATGATTTCTTTTGTTTTTGTATTTATAGAGGTCAAATCTGGACTGCAAAAAGAATCTTCTGGTCATCACTCTCATAAATCTAAAACAACAACATTGGAGAAACATCTCTAAGGAAATTTGAAGAGCTAGAGATTCATTTTTAAATCAGTACGAGTTTTATATTTATTTTCCAAGACACTGAATTATGAAGCATTTGTGATTAAAAAGTGTTATTTTCAAGATAAGTGCCCATCTAGTATATTGCTACCCCCCTATACATTAGATGTCAGTTATTGGCCATCAGCCATGATGGAGCGATTCATCTCATCCCTGGAACAAAAGATCAAAGACCAGCAGCATTATTAAAGATGTCTGTAAATATTTGCAGGTTTTCCTTTTGGACCAGCTAGTGTTTTATGTTAAAAGGTACTGAGTGAAGAGCTGGATGTGCCCACTTTTTCCTCTGTGAAGGACAGTGAAACGTTTTTGTCTTTCTCTGCTAGTAAGCCAAATTTTAGGTACATGCACAACATAAATGATGGGATGAAATGTGAAGTATTATTTTCATCTAGTTTGTGGAGAGGAGATGCAAACCTAAAAAAAAAAAGTCTATAGCCATAAAAGACGTTTACAACAAAATCGTATTTATTTCTAATACCTAACGAGACAGATTAAAAAAAACAATTTGCACAAGGATGTCGTTAATTTGTTATGTCTGAGTTGGAAACTAATGTGAAATGAGATCTATTTATTTCTCACAGCATAACACATAGTACATCCATCTTTGACTGGGTGTGTCCATCTTTTTCCTCACAAAAGCCATATTTAATTAAAGGAATAGTTCACCCAAAAAAGAAAATTTGCTTAAAATTTACCCAACCTCATGATGTAGATGAGTTTATTTCTCCGTTAGAACAGATTTGGACAAATTTAGCATTACATCCTGGCTCACTGACGGATCCTCTGCAGTGAATGGGTGCCGTCAGAGCGAGAGTCCAAAAATCTCACAATAATCCAAAGGTATTCCACACAACTCCAGTCGATCAATTATCATCTTACGGTTTTTATCAGCTGTTTGAACTCTCATTCTGACGGCACCCATGCACTGCAGAGCATCCATTGGCGAGCAAGTGATTAAATGCTAAATTTCACCAAATCTGTTCCTATAAAGAAACAGATACATCTATATCTTAGATGACCTGAAAGCGAGCAATTTTTCATTTTTAAGTGAACTATTCCTTTAAACAACATCAGGCAGAGATGGCCAAATCCAGTTAGATTATGAATGTAAACCCAACAATGAAATGTACTTGTTTGTTAGATGTTATCTGTTGCCCAAGACTGTGCAGGGCACAGTACTACATGGGGACAAGAATGACCCTGGATCAGCTAACAGCTTTTATTTTATAACAATAGTTCAGATAGAACTATTAATGACAAGTGCCTTGTGAATATTTTACATTTTGCCTGTTTCTGTGATGAGACTGCTTACTTAGTTCAAGAGGCTGTGCCTCGGCAGCGGGAGCTCTCTTTTAAACAGCATAGCTTTATTTTCATCTGATACAGCTTTAAATGACGAATGCAGCATGAACTGCAGAAGATGCACAAACATTTCTTGAAAACTATTTTTTTTTCTCATGAATTGCAAGCGGTTTGATACTCTGTGGCATAGAAAACCTATCATTTATTTAATTGAAATGGATGAGTGACCAAAGTCAACAGTGAAAACATGGGAAAATATTAGATGATACAGTCACTGTGATAATCTGTTGTCTACTAGTAGGAGAATTTCAATTTATCCATGAATGTCTTCAGATGAACTTTGTTTCTGAATACCTGTATTACAGTAAATGCAACAACGTACCATTAAAACATTCCATACATCATGTTTAATACAGGACTATATTTGTGTGTTGGCCCGTAGTCTGTTATACAGAGCAGGAATGAAGGGCTCAGAGAGGTTATTCACAATATACAGGTATGTAATGGAAAGAAAATGGTTTTTACCTCACCAAATGCAGTCTAGAAATGTATTTTTAAACAGATGATAATGTTTGCCTAATTGGGTGGAGTGGAAGGAATGAACTTCCCTGTGACTGAATGGACCCCTTTTAGGCTGTTTGTGATGCCCTAACCTGTTTCTCCCATGTCGCCTAGAGAACCTTGTTGTAGAGTATGAAGCCTAAAGCCTTCTGCCATCTTCTGGTTGATCTGAAGCATGACATCCTCTCTGGTAGATTTGTGTTGTCTACAAATGGCAGAATAAAGCTTTTACGTTTGGGAAAACAGCACTACACACTCAAATTTACAAATGATTTATTTAATGTGCATCAACTAAATATTAAATGTATTTAAAATCTTTTTATAATAATGCTACTGTTTCTCAAATTATTTGCTGCTATAATATTATTTTATATTTTAAGATAAAACACAAATCTATTACTAGCCCAGGGACATGATATGTGGCAGCATATCCAATGCTTTTGACCTAAAGAAGGGAATTTGAAGCTACGGATCTAAGAACCTCTCATTTCATCATGACATTTACTCAAGCCAGTTCTTTCAGGTTTTTATGAGATTAGAAGACTAATCACCTAGTCTCATGCACATTTTTTATTTCTGAAAAAGCACATATTGAGTTTCTTGTTCGGTTTAAGCCATGTAAAGAAAAACACAAATATTTAACATGTTTATTAATATTGTTAAAGACAATGTGTTTTACAAAAGATAAAAATACTCAATATTTGCACAATTGTACAATTCTATTCGAATTTGGTTGACACAATAAAATTGAGTTATAAAATATATAAACTGTAGTATAAAGTGTAGAGCAACTGCAGTGCAAATAGGTCAACTGATTTGAGCAGCTCTACCATGCCTATTTTAAACCTTTACAGTGACAACTAAGAAATTTCCCTGGAGGATAAGTGTTTTCAATTCATTTCTAATTTACAGCACAGTTTCTGACAGACCTATATATCAAGATTATATATATATATATATTTTTTGTGTGTGTGTGTGTTTCTTTTCCTTCAAAAAAAGGAAAAGAAAAGGTGACCCTTTTTCCATTACAGATTAGTGCTGTACATGTGCTAGAAGGCAGAAAGGTTGAATCAAGGATAGGTTTTACTCATCCTGGTCACCAAAGATGAGGAATAGCAGTAAAAGAGTTTGTGTATTTCATTGTCAATTAGAACATGCATTTTTAAATACAAGAACGGTCAGTGGTTATGAGACATTTTTAGTAAAAATTAGAATCAGTCTAATTTTTCCATACAGGTTAACAGTTCTTCTGATTTTGTAATATTCTCTGACACTCTGACACCCAGGAATGAAATTCTTAAGTTGTTCCAAATCTGTATTAGTTTCTTTCAGCTGTTGAACGCAAAAGAAGATATTTAGAAGAATCTTGGTAACCCAACTGTTGATGGTAGCCATTGACTTCCATAGTATGGAAACAAATACTGTGAAAGTCAATGGCTAATCTCAATCTTTTTGGGTGAGATCAACAACATCAAAATAGTGACATTGATACAATAAAATACAAAGCAATACAGATGAAGCTAATGTTTACTGAAACGAAGCATCACCTACAACCAGCAGAAACACTTCAGGTGAAACCAGAGCAGAGAGGGGCAGTGTGCAGCCTTCAGCACGTCCGCTAATCATCACAGCCCAGCAGCTCCATGCGTACAGTTATCCGTTCATGCCACTCCCAGGGCAGAAAACGCACAAATCGAGCAAAGAACGGAGGCTCAAACAAATTCTTTTTGTGTGTGTTGTTGTCTATGTTGCCTTGGAAAATCTGCAGGAAAAAAAACATTTCAATTAGTCAGATGAAATGACTATAACCGAATGTAAGACCTATGTGCTTTGAGGCCTTTGTTATATATACACAACTAAAGCTGAGCTAGTAGCTTGATCATTTTTTAATTTCCTCTGAGTATCCAGATCCTAATGTGTAGAGCTCGAAGTTCATACAGAGAGATTTACTGTACCCAGTAAACAAAACCATGTGATGTTGCGCCCAACATTAATAATTTTATTCAGCAAGTATACTTTAAGTTGATCCTTCCCCATTGTTACAAAAATATATATTTCAAATAAATACTGTCCTTTTGAACCTTCTTTTTTGAAACTGTTTTCAAACTGATAATTACCAGCACCAAATCAGCATATTGGAAGGATTTCTGAAGGATCACACGATACTGAATACTGCTGAGAATTCAGCTTTGCGATCCCAGGAATAAGTTATACTTTAAAATATGCTGAAATATAAAAGTTATTTTCAATTGCAATAATATTACATCAAATATTTTTACTGTTTCTATTTTTGATCAGCCTTGTCAAGCATTAGACACTCAAAAATATTAAAACAATCTTTCTTACAATCTCTTCCTTACTGACCCCAAGCTTTTAAACAGTATTTAAAATAAAGATGTTGTCATTGCTGTAACCTTATCTGTTCTCGTTATTTGATCCTTCATGATGCTCCAAGATTGTCCGTCATCACTATATGCAATCTTAAAGGCTGAAACAAACTGCACAACTCCAAAGTCTTTTGCTCCCTGAGTGATGATGCCTGTGATTCTTTTAGGTTTCTCCAAATCCAGCTGTGACATGAGAGAAAACACATTAAAACACAAGAGACAAACATGCAGTCCACAATTAACAAAATAATTGATATCAAAGCTAAAAATTACTAAGTTCGAGTGTTATTGTCTTTAGATAGATCTATGCATGTCATTTTATGATAGTTTTATAGCATAGCTGAATTATTATGATTTCAAGGACTAGTTTTGACAGTTGTGTAAAAACAATTAGACACAGCGTCTCACAGCCTCACCTGGAGCCATTCTGAGCGGTTGTTGTTCGCTGCTGCCCAAGCGTTAGTCTTGCCTTGTTTGTCCAGGCGAGCGTAGAAGGGATACCAGGTAAAGGCATCTATACCCCAGGTGCGGAAGCTGCTAGATGCTGTAAGCTGCACATCAGAGATGAGACGGGATTTCATGCCCAGCGGATCGGTGCAACCAATTGTGCTGGAGTGCACTGTCATGTTAGGGAAAATGAGAGTGCTAAATAGCGAAGAATGAGTAAAAATAACAAAACAAAAAGATAAATATAAATATAATGATTTACAGTGAATTCAACTGAAATTACCGTTAAGTTCACAGCCCACAAGTTCCATCCGGAGAGTACACGCTTTACGACACACCACAGGAATGATGCGAATATACTGGGCCACAATGGGAGGCTCAAACATGTTTGTCTTAGTTTCATCGTTATCTGTATTTCCCACAAACACCTAAAAAAAAATAAGAGTCATAAGGATAAACAATAGCTTTTAGCACATCCAGGTTCCAAACCCATTTTTTCATCTCTGGAACACAAATTAAGATTTGGTAACACTTTATTTTAAGGTGTCCATAATACAGAGTAACTACCTAGTTAAGCTACTTAAAATAAAGTGTATCAAGATTGTACTTAAGTGTACTTCATGTGTATCTATACTGTACACCTTATCCAGCTGCACCTTAGTTTGATTTAACCCACCAGTACACAGCTTAAATACATGTAATCCCTTTCTAAGTACAATACATTTACAGAATATTACACAGACATAAGCTACTTAAAATAAAGTGTATCAAGATTGTACTTAAGTGTACTAGTAGCTGTGTAACAGACTCGGTCTGTTACATATGTGTGACAGTAGCTGCCTATTACATCTACATAATTACAAACTGTAAGTACAGGCTGTTCCATAACTTAGTTACATGGTAAGTACATTTTGTTTCATGTAAGTGCAACAGCTACTACTATGTACTTAATTAGGTAATTACTCTGTACTCTTTATTTTAAAGTGTTACCAATATTTTTTTTTTTGATGAAATCTGAGAGCTTTCTGACCATGCATAGAGAGCAACACAACTGACATATTCAAGGCCCAGAAAGGTAGTAAGGACATCATTAAAATAGTCCACATGACATCAGTGGTTCAACTTTAATTTTATGAAGCTACGAGAATACTTTTTGTGTACAAAGAAAAAAATAACAACTTTATTCAACAATTTCTTCTCTTCCGTGTCAGTCTTCGATGCATGTTCATGAGAGTACCACCAAAAAGTATTCTTGTACCATCATAACATTAAGATTGAACCACTGATGTCATATGGACTATTTTAACAATATCCTTACTACCTTTCTGGGCCTTGAACATGTCAGTTTTGTTGCTGTCTATGCAGGGTCAGAAAGCTCTCAGATCTCATGAAAAATATCTTAATTTGTGTTCCGAAGGACTTGCGGGTTTGGAACGTCATGAGGGTGACAGAATTTTAATTTTTGGGTGAACTATCCCTTTAACACAAAAGGAAGACAAGATTTATAATGTTTCTTACTTTGTCTCTTCTCTGGCCATCTGCTCTGTACACGGTGTATGATTTTCCATCAAAGCTGGATGCAACCTTGAAAGCCTTAACAAACTCAGCTGTCCCCATGCGGCTGGCTCCTTGTGTTATGATTCCAGTGAGGCGCATCTTCTTCTGCATGTTAACCTAAAACGAGAAAATCATGGACAGGAAGTGTGAACACCTTTTCAGATGTACACAAAAAGATAATGAATCACTTTGTCCTATTTTGTACCTTTTTTGCATGATTTCTATGAGAAAAAGAAAGTTCACACCGCAGCTATAACATTAACAGCACAGAGGAATGATAGGAATCACTTTCAGAACATTGATAACAAATCCAAGCCAGTGTTAAAGAGCTTGAGCATTCAAAGCGGCGGATGACATAACTGGCACACGCTTATAATAAACAGAACATCATCATCCTTGGCGTGGCTGTGGACGTTGTGAAATAGTTATCTTTATTGTGAATGGGCCTTTATTTACTATGCAAGCACACGATGCATAAAGGATGGCATTAAAATTGAGAATTACTTTGAATAAAATCATAAAATTACATTAAAATGTTTCTGGTATTGTGCACCAGAAATGGCCTTTAAAAAAAACACCCACACCACTAACATGGATGTTTTAAACATTTTTAAATGCTTGCAGTCAACAGTTTATTGTATGTTATGAGAAATTGTTTTACTTACCTTTAAAGTATGTGGCGCTTGAATGGATATGAATTTAGTGAATATGGATTCAACACTGCAGCCTCTATAGAGAATTATATATTTTGTTTGTTTTTGTATTATCCTTTATTAAATATCACCCTGGTTTTAAAATTTTCTTTAGGTTAAAGTAAAATTTTTAATAAAATGATTATCAATTATATTAGTTTCTCTTTCAGATCTGTGCGTTTTTGCCATTATCAAAGTTCCAATTGTCACAGTTTTCTTATAGTAAAGAGGTCCATTTTGTGCAAGAAATAAAAAAGTGGTTTCAGTAAATGGGGTGATTGGCAAACCTCAATCCAGGGGTTCTTGTCTTGGGGTGCAGAGCTCCAGGCATTAACAAGGCCCTGATTGTTGAGGCGTGCAAGCTCTGGTCCCCAGTGCTGCAGCCCTAGAATGCCAGAGTGTACAGAGGAAGCCGAGATCTGGGACTCTACGATTCCACCTTCCTCCATCCCCAACAGAGATGTACAACCTGCACCATAATATAGTGTGAGCACCATTTAATAGGGCATTAAATCTACATTATATTGTCTTGTTCGGCTTACTGCTATAGTCATTAAGCAGCAGTACCTCAGATACTCTGGATTTGTAACAAAACACACAATAAGGTACCCTAAAATGTATGTTATGTCATTCAAAACTGAAATTAAACACAGCCACCAGGAAATCATTAACTTTATATAAAAACTCACGTAGCTGGCATTGCTTCCCAACGTATGGAGAAGGGCAGTGACAGGTGTAGTCCCCATCCAGATCACGACACAGGCCTCCATTCTTACAAGGCTGGTTAGCACAGTCATTCACATCTGTGTAAGAACACCAAAAATAATACAGTAAGTATATACAGTAATTTGGAAATGTTGTAATGGGACTTTTCTCTGCAGAGGAAGGGAGCTGTCATGTAACTGCAGCTGAAGTATGTATAATTATAAGTGTGGCGACTGAGGTGTGGGGTGGCACAATGCTCAGCCTGTGCACTCACACAGGTGGCTGCAGGATCTCTAATTTTCCTCAAAGGGGACAAAGAGTTCTGTGTGGAGCACAGGGTGGGATGGGATGGTCTGTATTTCCAGTAAACTGCTGCAAACTGCAACTACAGCATGTTTACTGAAATTAAACACTTTACAGGATGTTTGTTTTTACAATTTTCTTAACATTATAAAGTAAATTTTTAATCAAAATAATTAAAACTGGCTAAAATTGGCTTTTTGCAATTATTATAGATCTTCACTAGGGGGCAAACTTCTTCTCTCAGAAATATATGGTATTTATCATATAAATGTAAGAGGAATATTATTTTTCACTGTTTACGTGACCACTCAAAGATTGGGGGTTAGTCATTTTATTGATGTGTTTATTGAATAAATGAATACTTTTATTCAGCAATAATGCATTACATTTATTAAAAGTGACATTAAAGATATACATAATGTGACGCAATATGTATATTTCAAATAACTGCTGTTCTTTTGAACTTTCTATTCATCAAAGAATCATGAAAAAAGTACAGTATCACAGTTTCCACAAAATATTAAGCAGGACAACTGTTTTCAACATAATAGTAAGAAATATATCTTGAGCAGCAAATCAGCATATTAAAATGATTTCTGAAAGATCATGTGACACTGAAACCTGGAGTAATGGCTGCTGAAAATTCAGCTTTATCATCACAGGAATAAATTACATGATATAAAATATCATATAAAAAAAAAAACTGCAATAGTATTGCACAATATTGCTGCTTTTACAGTACTTTTGATTAATGCCAATAAACGTAGCCTTGGTAATCAGGAGACTTTAAAAAAATATTTAAAAAAAAATCTCAAACATTTGAACATAGTACATACAGTGTCTATAAAAGTATTCATACCCCTTCATTTCTTTCACGTTTTGTTAAGTTGCAGCCTTATGTTAAACTGCTTTGAATTACTTTTTTTCCCACATCAATCTACACTCCATACACCATAATGACAAAGCAAAAACAGAATTGTCACATCTTCGTAAATTTATAAAAAAATAAAAAAAAAAAATAAAAAAAAAACCTGAAATAAGTATACTGCATAAGTATTCATACACTTAACACAGTACTTAGCTGAAGCACCTTTACAACCTCAAGTCTTTTTGGGTATGATACGACAAGCTTTGCACATCAGAATTTGGCAATTATCTGCCATTTTCCTCCTCACTTCTCAAGCTCTGTCAGGTTGGATGGGGGCAGATGCACATTTTCAGGTGTCTCCAGAAATCTTTGATTGGGTTCAAGTTCAGGCTGTGGCTGGGCCACTCAAGGACATTCACAGAGTTGTCTATAAGCCAGTCTTGCTGTTTGCCTAGGTTGATTGTCCTGTTAGAAGGCGAACCTTCTGCCCAGTCTGATGTTCTGAATGCTCTGGACTGGGTTTTCATTAAGGCTATCTCTATATTTTGGTGTATTGAGCTTTTCCTCTACTCTGATGAGTCCCTCAGTTCCTGCTGCTGAAAAACAGGCACACAGCATGAGGCTGCTACCAGCACACTTTACTTTTGGGATGGTACTCTGCAGGTGATGAGCAGAGCTGGTTTCCTTCAAACATGATGCTTGGAATTGAGGTTCATCAGACCAGATAGTCTTGTTTTTCACAGTCTGAGGGTCCTTTAGGTGCTTTTTTGCAAATTCCAAGTGTTTTAATGCGTCTTCACTGAGGAGAGGACTGAGTTTGGCCACACCGGCATAAAGCCCAGATCGGTGGAGTGTTGCAGTGATGTTTGTCTTTCTGTAGGTTTCTCCTTTCTCCACATGATCATGGAGCTCAACTAGAGTGACCATCAGGTTCTTGTTCACCACACTAACCAAAGCCCTTCTCCATCAATTGCTCAGTTTGGCCAGGAGACCAGCTCTAGCAAGAGTCCTGGTTGTTTCAAACTTCTGTGAACCTTCAATGCAGCAGAATTTTTTTCTGAACTCCTCTCCAGATGAATGGCTTGATGCAAACCTGTTTCTGAGCTCTACAGGCAGTTTTTTTTTATCTCGGGGCTTGGTTTTTGCTCTGATATGCATTTTCAGCTGTTAAACCTTTTATTAAGATGTGTGCCTTTCCAAATCATGCCCATTCAATTGTATTTGCCACAGGTTAACTTCACTCAAAGTGTAGTAACATCTACAAGCAATATGAATGCTCCTGAGCTAAATTTCAACTGTCCCAGATAAGGGTATGATTACTTATGCAATGGAATCATTTAAGTTTTTTATTTTTAATAAATTTGCAAAGATGTTAAAAATCTGTGTATGGAGTGTAGATTGATGTGGAAAAAAAGTAATTTAAAGCAGATTAAGATAAGGCAGCAACATAAAATGTGAAAAAAATTAAGGGGTATGAACACTTTTTATAGGCACTGTATTATTTAGTGGGCTGCATTTTACCTTGTTTTGGTCTGGGAAAAGTATTACAAAACAAACAGCCTAGCTGATACATGCAGAAACAATGTGTTTCTTATTCTTTTGTTTAGCTGTAATAGAAAAGAAAACACCAAATTCATGCCCCAACAACAGAAGTTGTTTTGCTCCTAAACTGTTAAGAGGATTGAAGAACACAAAAAACATCACTCCGCTCAATGTCTGGATACACATAGATTCAATCAATCTAGGTCAGATGTGCTGCTGAAGAAGGTGTCTTGAGGACTCTACTTTATTGTGAGTTATTCAATTTTATAATACTGAAGCATCATCTATTCTGAACCAAATACTAAAAGACTTAAGAAAAGGGACTTAATTAGAAAGCAATTTCACAGTCTGCCAAATAATAATAATAATAATAAAAAATTGTAAAATACCAAATGAGCTTTAGTTTTAGTTTTTCAAACTTTAATGTTTGAATTTGGCCAGGATATTGAGATGGAAATATTTTAGAACCTCCATAATCCCCAAAGGCTGGTCCGTACTGTTCTTCTTAAGTATAAAACCTCTTTGGCTTGATTAAGTCTTGCCTAATTGCTGTCTGTCAGGAATGTTCCTGGCTGCATTTGAAGGCACTTTTGGATTGTAGCTCCTTTGGTATTTAATAATTCATTCATCAAAGTAATTTTTCTTTTTCCTTCAAAACAAGAATATAAATATTCCTAATATCATTTTTAGTTTTACAAAAATATGTATTGTGCATTGGTCCACTGCAATTTAGTATTAGAGGAGTTCATAGGTGTGTGGGCTTTCATCAGCCGTATTGAATTTGTCATAAATAAAAACCACAATGCCATATAAAGAGGGCAGTTGCTGTGTTCACGCCATGTCATAATTACCATAACTACTAGATGACTCCCCGGATGTTCTACTCAGAACTGTCCTCGAATTCTCGGACTATGAATTATGCATTTCTATGGCAACACTGTAAACTACTATGACAACAAGTAACAGGCGTTATGCAAATACCTTATTAATAAACTTATAGTGGGTTTAGCTTCATTTAACTCCGTGCTAGCTTCATTAAATTGTATTGTATGTCTTTAGTTTAGTTTCAGAAAAAATCTTCCATTCAAATATTAACAAGAGTCAATTATAGCCATTCTAAACAGAAATATTACGAAATCACTACTTAACTACATTTTACTGTTAATGCCGCTGCTATTTTTGAACATTTCCATATGATGTTGCAATGATAGGATTAAGTGCAAGTCAGAATCTTGTAATTACATAATTCCGACATGTAATTCTATATAAATAGGTGTGTTCATTCCGAGTATGGATCCTTGGTAATAATCTGTACGGTTAAAATGGCTTTAATAGATGTGTCCACTATAGAGGACCTCAGGCAGCAGAGAGTTAAATCATACATGGAAAGGAACTTGTGTGGACTGGAAAATTTTAACAAAGCCTATTTAAAACTCACTATGGTTACAGCTCTCTTTAACCACCACTGACTGCTCAACATCCTGGGTGTGTCTGGTGTTTACACCAGAGCCATTGTATATCCAGTATATTTGTAAGCATGAGATCGATGAAACAAAGTGGAACAAATGACACGGCACGCAGTAACTGAAATCTAGTCTCTCTTCTGTGGGCCTGCAGCCACAAGATTCGTCATATAGGAGAATGAAGTTTTAACATGAATTAACCACCAAATGCATCATAGGGACTCCACGTATTTAATAACTCGGCACAAATGAGTCTCAATCATTTTGTGTGTAAGTTGCTGGTTTTAATAAAATGGGACAAAGAACTGGTATTATTGTGTTATTTACACAGAAATTTGTTCTTCTACATTTTATGAATAAGGCACAATGTGTGCTTGTTCAGTTTTGTTCAAATTGAAGTTTTTTTATACAAATGTCCCTCTAGTCTAAACTCTTCGGCTGGCCATCATGTAGTTTTAATTAGTGCAACAGATCTGATGTAAATCTGAAATAAGAGGTACAAAACTTACTGATATGGCAGTGTGCACCTTCAAACCCAGGTTGGCATTTGCACACATACTCATTAAAAACGTCTCCTCTTCTGGAGTTAGAGATCACCTCACACGTGCCATCGTTTTTACATGGGTTTGGATTACAAGGACCTGCAGTGAAAAACAGTTAAAAGTTCTGATGTGAGTATCACAAATGGACAAACCCATAGAAAAAAAAACAATAAAATCCCTCGAGATCAAGATCAGTTCCATAAGTGCTTGAGAGTGATAAGCAGCGTCAAACAAAAGCAAGATCATCCTCATATTGGCAAAACAGTGAGTATATGTGTTTGCTTCAAAGGTTTCTATTTACAACATGTTTTTGCAGTGATGAGTAATGTAGCTAATCACAGACATATCTGTTGACTTTTTTTAAAAGTAGAATCCTGCTCAAAATGACGAGTTGTCGTTCAGTGCTGAGTTATGCACGCTCACAAATCATCTCATTATAACAAAGTGTTAACCTTATGTAAATAAGTGGAGAGAGCTTCATTAATTAGAATGGAACTCTTTGTGAGATCACAGTGAAATAAGATGAGCGTCAGCTTTTTATAAAGGGAGCACTATTTGCATACTTTCTAGACTATATAACTATAATCCATTCAGAATTTGAATTAAAGTTTTGTTTTTCATGCTGCTAAGAGGACCAATGGCCACACATACACTGCAAAATTCCAGGAATGACATTCACATATACTGTCATCACCAAAAGTATTGGCACCCTTGGTAAATATGATCAAAGAAGGCTTTGGAAATAAACCTACATTATTAATCCTTTTGATCTTTTATACATATAATATATATATATATATATATATATATATATCACAAATATCTAACCTTTAATTGAAGTAAAACAACTTAAAATTGGGGAAAATCTCATTATGAAATTAACGTTTTTCTCAAATACACGTTGGACACAATTATTGGTACCCCTAGAAATTCTTATAAGTAAAATATCTCTGAAGTATATTCCCATTGATATTTATAATTTTGAGCACACCAGCGTGATTATGAACATGAAATTATCCAGCCATGGCTTCCTGTTTCACAGAAACATAAATAGGCCAAATTCCCTTATTCATCCATCACAATGAGTTAAACCAAAGAATAGAGTTCTGCTGTACAGCAAAAGATAATTGAGCTTCACAAATTAGTGAAGTGGCTTTAAGAAAAGAGCTAGAGCAGTGAAAATTCCCATTTCCACCATCAGGGCAATAATTAAGAATTTCCAATCAACATAAAATGTTACGAAACTGCCTGGAAGAGGACGTGTATCTATATCATCCTAATGCACGGTGAGAAGGAGAGTTTGAGTGGCTAAAGACTCTCCAAGGACCACAGCTGGAGAATTGCAGAAAATAGTTGAGTCTCAGGATCAGAAAACCTTAAAAAAATAAAAAAATAAATAAAATTCAAACAGCACCTACATCATCACATGTTGTTCAAGAGGGTTTCAAGAAAAATTTTCCTATAGCTCATCCAAAAACAAACTCCAGCATATTCAGTTATCACGACTGGAACTTCAAATGGGACTGGCTTCTATGGTCAGATGAAACTAAAAAATGAGCTTTTTAGCAGCAAACACTCAAGATGGGTTTGGAGCACACAGGGATAAAAAAGTAACCCATGTGTACAATGAAATATACTGCTGTATTTTTGATGTTGTGGGCCTATATTTCTGCTGGAGATCCTGGACATCTTGTTTAGGACACACGGCATCACTGATTCTATCAAATACCAACAGATAAAAAAAAAATCAAAAAGTGACTGACTCTGTTAGAAAGTTTATATTGGGCCATGTTTGGATCTTCCAACCGTACAGTAATCCAAACATAAACCTCAAAATTAGCACAAAAATGGGTCACTGAGCACAAAACCTAGCTTCTGCTATGACCATTCCAGTTCTCTGACCTGAACCCTGTAGAAAATGAGTGGTGAACTGAAGAGAAGAAGCACCAACATGCAGCTGGGAATCTAAAGGATCTGGAGTGATTCTGGATGAAAAAAAATGGTCTCTGATCTCTTGTCAGGTGTTTTCTAACCTCATCAGGCATTATAGGAGAAAATTTAGAGCTGTTAAACTGGCAAATGGAGGTTTCAAATAGTATTGAATAAAAGGGTGCCGTTAATTGTGGCCAATGTGTATTAGAGAAAAACATTTATTTCATAATGATATTTCCCCCCATTTTTAAATTCTTATTATCCAATGAAAGGTTAGACTTTTGTAATTTTTTTTTAAATAAAAGATTAAAAGGATTAACAATGCAGATTAATTTTCACAGCCTTCTTTGATCATATTTACCAAGGGTTCCAATACTTTTGGCCATGACTGTAAATACAGGATTCACTCTCATAATTGCAATGAGTGACAGAGTGATATCATAATAGATGTGCATAAAGGCTAGAACACCCTCGCTAATTTCAGAACCACCCTCAGCGATTTGATTCTGGAAGTCAGCCTACTTGAGAATTTGAATTGGTCTTCCTAGACAGCAATGAGATTCCCATGTCTCATATTTTTCTTCTAAAGAAAGGAGTAATATGATTTTGGTCATGACAACTCTCAGAGGAATTGGCATGGTAATGTGCATGACAATGTTAATGTATTTGGTCTTGGCGCGAATAGATCTGTTATGCTGCTGCTGAAATACATCCACAACATGCTGCTGTGAGCATGTAAGAAATACTGCTGCTGCAAATACAACATACATGAAATAACCTCCATATATAGCATACATGAATCACCTCAGATTTATTCAGGTGGAGCTGGGGAAGGTGGAGGGTTCCGAACCACGCTACAAACTGCTACAGCAAGCACTAGTGATGGGTCGTTCTTGAACGATTCGTTCATTTTGAAAGAATCTTTAATGTGACTCGGGAAGAACGAGTCGTCTCAGGGAATGATTCGTTCAGTTGCACATGCACAACATCCTATAGTTTCTGCACTGAATTAGTTCACCTGTTTCGAGTCTTCGGGTTTTTCAAGTCGTTCGTTCATCACGTGACAGCCTCATAAGCTAAACCTATGCAGTCTGAGGGAAAAAGACTTATTATTATTATTATTAATAATAACCAACTCTTTAGTTTATTACATTTGTTACCACATTCAGTGTTATAGGAAAGAACCATCATGACAGAAATTCACACATTTACAAACTGTAATAAGTGAAAAGCTACAAGGAAGGTTGTAAATTAATTAATTTATCTATCCAATGTTGTCACGTCACATGACAAAAGAACGAACGACTCGAAAGACTCAAGAGATGAATCAATTTTCTTTCCGGCTCAGACTGCATCGGTTAAGTTTATGAGGCTGTCACGTGATGAACGAACGACTCAAACCCGAAGACTTGTCAGATAAGAGGTGAGGTGAGCTATTCATAGACTAAAGACCCAGGTAAACAATGAATTAATCTTTTCTGTTTCTTATACCATTATAGTTCTGTATTGTTTGTAGTGTGATCAACGTTTGCATACGTAGTAGATGTGTTAGGGAAGTAGCACGTAACATTTTAATGATATTTTGCTAAAATGAACAAATGACTCAAAAAAAAAAAAAAAAAAAAAAAAAGATGATTTCATTTTGCTGAAAGAGACTCAAAGGTCCGAGTCAGTAATATGATCCGAACCAGTGTTGCCAACTAATTTTCAGAGAAAGTTGCTAAAGGAAGGTCAATTTGTTGCTAGAAGTTGCTAAATGACGTTGTGATGTCATTGCGTAATCACGGCGCAAAATTGTCACAACATCAAATCTCAGCAAAAACATATATAATATATTTTATATATGTTCATTTAGATTTGTTTGTAAAATAATATGCATAATATAATATTAAAATATAAATAACTGAATTTAAAAAAAACATTGAATTATTGAACTTACACATTTTTGAATGATTACAATTTAAGTTTTTTTTTTTTTAATAGCTAGTAAACTAGTAATACAACACATTCTCAACAATTATGCTTTAAGCAGTGTATTAGTAGTTAGTATGCTACACTCCAAGAAAAGGCTGTAAAAATAGGGCACAATCTACTATGTTAATATGAAAGAATTTTACGTATTGGTTTTTTACCTACATTTTAAATTACGCATTGTGTTTTTTCGGGTTACAGGGTTACAATGGATAATGGATAACGTCCTGGAAAATTACTAGTAGCCTATATTTTCCATTTTTCTTACAGCATACTAACTATGAACAATTATTCAATTATTCAGTTGTTATTATTATTATTATTATTATATTGAAGAAATGCAAATAGCAGCTAATTCAATTCACGTGATGTGTGTACTGCTAGGCATCTTTGGTTTTCTTTTTGTGTAATTTGGATGGAAAATGTGTGTCTTTTTATTGTCTGAGTCACTTATCAAAAGTTGATAAAAGTTGCCAAATAAATTTTTAAAAATTGCTAAATTTGTTGCTAGGTGCTTTTGGAAGAAAAAGTTGCTAGGGTAGTCTGAAAAGTTGCTAAATTTAGCAACAAAATTGCTAAGTTGGCAACACTGATACGAACTTCCCATCACTAGCAAGCACTAGTCATATATTTGAATGTTGAGCAGCGAGCTCATTGGCTACCGATACAGGAGAGAACCAATCAGCTGTGCCATGTGATAATGATGTCATTGGGTCAGATTGAGTTAGACCTATCAGACTGCACCATCTAGAGTTTCATACCACAACTCTGTATGTGTTCTCCTTGTTTCAGAAAAATAAAACAAAAATCTTAACAAGGTTTAAAACTGTTGCCAAGACACCAAAATCTGCCATCGAAAATCAGAACACAAATCACAAATTTAAAGCATTTCCCAGTTTCTATGCTAGAGACAAAGTTGATAATCAAATTAAACAACTGAGAACCTCATTAAGTAAGCTATGAAAGAGCAACCTCTGAGCAGTAAGACTTTCCACAGGGAACAGGGTGATCCATATAAACCTAATCTGAAATTCAAATGAGCATTAAACCAGGAAAATTCAAACAAACAACATTTCTGACCATTCTCAGTGGCATTGCATGTATCTCCAGCAAATCCTTCGGCACAGATGCAGAAGAAGGGACCTTCTCCAATGCCAGTCACACACGTCCCTCCATTATGACACAGGTTCACCTTGCAGTAATCTCCTATAGAGACACACATAAGCAGGAGTGAATGGAATTACAAAGATTAGACTGGAATTAGATCTTATTTTATAATTCGGCAACAGACGGAGTGGTCCTGCATATTAAGCTTCGAGAGATACAAAGGAGTAAAAAGGGAAAAAACGCTTTTCACGCTTCTCAACAGGATCAGGAGAGTACAAAAGATAAGAGATGTGAGCAGCATAGCCAATGCACATGGTTAACTCAAAAGCAGATGTATACTTTTCAAGGGTAAGAAAGGTTCTATTATATTTCTACATAAGTGGACATGAAAAAAAAAAAAAAAACCTTATATTGTGTTACCAGTATGTGTATAAGTGCAGCACAAAATATATCCAAAGCAATCAGATAAATGCCAAATAATAAAACATCCACCTAATTAAATGCTGCTCATATTTTGTTTGGGAAGCATCAGCATTTATTGCGCTTCATTCTGGCTTACGAACATGATAAAAAAAGGCATGAACAGAATGCAAGAAGATAAAATGCTCTTAGGCACACGTTTCTAAGATGAGTGAAACGTTACACAACGTGCTTCCTGAAAAGCTGGGAGATTTGTGCCATGTTCACCCTCTGAGCTCATTAAGATTAGATGTAGAGGTTAAGACGGGGTTCTTTGACTATGCTTGAGCAAGAAATTAAAGGCACTTTCCTATACAACAAATTTACTTTCCAAAATTTTGTAGTTGTGAGTCATACTATCCAGTCGAGTGCAAATCTCTTTCTACCTCCCTGCCGTGGGTTGGATTTGTTCTGTCCTCACAATGGACTGGACATCTCATTCGGACGGTTAACACTTATTGAGATCCACCCTATATTAAATCCATATGCATTCCATTTAACAGGATAATATAATTATTTGGATAGAATAAATAAGATAAAATGAACAAGACAAACAAAGAGAAATCATACTACAGAAGTGGGTTTTTTGTTTGTTTGTTTTTTACTACTACCAGTATGTTAATTTAACAATTCAAAAATGCCAAAAGAGGGTCTAAACCTAGACAGAGGGAAAAAGACACTGCATGAAGTACAAATCTGTGAAATGTTCATTAACCACAAATAAAACATTCACTGTTTAAATAATGTAATACTCGCAGTATCATTTCCTTATGTTTTATGTATTTTATAAATTTATAACAGATAAAAAAGATGACCACACTATTGTCAAAAGTAAAAAATAAATAAATTAAAAAAAAGCAAATCGCTCAAACTATTTTAACTACAGTGAAGCAGTGATACCCAATAATTTCAGGAAGGTTCCGCTGGAAAAAGAGCATTAGGAAAAAAATAGTTAGAATTTAAGACATTACTCACCATTTACAGAACAAATGCTGCAAATGAATAAACTGACGAAAACTATTTTACAGGACCGAGTGAGCCCCCAGGTCTTCATATTGGTACTCTACTGTCTGTTTGTTTCTTCAGTCCCGGAGCGGTCCCTTACCGCTGGGTCTCCTGACGTCATCCTCAAACGTGGAGCAGCACAGGGCGCGCGCACTGTTCACGTGCACGATACCATTGATAGCCTGCGCTGTATAAAAATGCTCAACAGTATTATGTAGACGTATTTTCTGGATGTTGCGTTTACCTGAAAACTATCCGCAGGGCACTATGCACCATTTTTGGGTAATCAATTTCAGTTACATTAAAAGTCTTCGAATTGACCAGTTCAGTAATCCTATTATCCCCTATTGAAAGTCATCAGTAAACACCCTACGGCTGTGTTGTGAACATGCTTTGTTTTTAAATTATACAGCAGTCAGCAGGCAGAGGGTCCACTCAGCCTTCACTTCCGTGTTGGGCATGCGGTGAAGCACGTGATCCTTTTATGCTCTCCGTTTGGTTACTTCCGGCATTTGTCAACGGATCTTCTTGGATGATGAAGGTCAAACCCTAATGTCTAATAATAAGAATCCAAGGTATCTGGTATTAATTTTATATTTAAATAAATCTGTTTGCACGCAGTTTCAAAATGTTATATTATTTTGTAAGTACAGCGTTTCAGCCATATGGTTACTGGAGAGTGGGCGGGCTATATTGTGTAGTGCTCTGTCTGTTAAAGAAACAGACGAGGGAAAAATCTAGCAAGATAAACGTTGCCGTCCTGAACTGGATTCATCGTGCCATATAATCGAATGCATATACGATTGTTCAGTTAATTTGATCAAGTTCACAGGTCTGGCTGGGAGAATAAATAATCAAAAGACGGTAAGTCTGGCATGTGGCAGTTTGACATACGTTAGATCAACTCGTCATCACTAACGTAAATAACAGTCCGCCGGGTTAGCAATAGCTCACTAAGTAAACACCCACATGTGGATAACAAATCCATTCAGCGCAGCCAGATTCAAAGGTGTTTGCGAGTCATTTAACGTTACAATTGATGTCTCTTTGCCTGTATTAAATCACGTGATTTAGTTGTGTTTGATTGAGGAAAAGGCGGCCACATCATCGGGTTTGTATGCATCGCTATGTGCAATTACATCTGAAACTTTATAGATGAATAGTTAGTTGTTTTTAAAAGCTTTCTAAGGTCGAAATAGGCTTCTTAATATGTAATAAGCCGGTGTGATTTGAAAATGAACTTGAATGGGTCAGGCTGACCCGGTGAGCCAATGATGTGAAGTCTTCAGCCATGTTCGATTTAAAAATATGAATGACTTTACTGTAATTCAGAAACTTTGAGTATTGTGTTTGCTTGTCAAATATGAAGGTAAGTAATTAAGTGTTGGTTAGTCATTCAGTAGTAATTTATTAACAGCTTAAAAAAAGCAGGTCATGGCATATATAACAATGATTTTTCTAAACTGCAAAATGACAGCATGTTACAGTAATTTGTACTTCGAGCTAGTCAACTCTTGTGTCTTGTATTGAATAATGTTGTTCTTTCACAGAATTGTTAGCGGCGATCCAGTATGGCAGAGGCTCATCAGGCTGTAGCCTTTCAGTTCACTGTTGGCCCTGATGGCATTGACCTTCAGCTCAGTCATGAGGCCCTTCGGCAGGTCTACCTCTCCGGAGTTCACTCCTGGAAGAAGAAATTCATTCGCTTTAAGGTACTAGGATACATTTTCTGTGGAAGTGTTACCTACTGTTTCAAGATAACTTGTAGAATTAATATGATTTTTCATTGTTCCCACAGAATGGGGTTTTGAATGGTGTTTACCCAGGGAGTGCACCGGGGTTCATGCTGGTGTTGGCAGGGTACTTGGGAAGAGCTCATTATTTAAAAGTGGACCCTTCCTTAGGCCTGTTCATCAAACTTGGCAGACATGTCCCAGTCAGGTATGTCTGGCTTATTTGTGCTGTATGTTATTTCATAATGCAATAAAGTGCCTGTGGAATGATGTTTTAAAACATATGTGTGTGTATCAGAGGTTTTTCTCAGTAAGACGTCTCTGAATACACTACACTACTTTTATACAGATTTTAGCCCCAGTTTGCTTGAGTCAGAAGCAATCTGTAGATTTTGGGAAGTTGGAGTTGACAGATTTCAAAAATAATTGCATGTACAACATATACACAATTCAGTATATCAGGTACCTTTCACCTACTGAATACTGTATGAATTCTATTGAAGCTTGTTTCCACCTCTAAATAATTTCAGAACTGTGAGCTTACATCATTGAGTTATGAGTTATGTCAGAATTGTGAGATCTAAACTTGAAATTCTGAGAAAAAGTCAGAATGTCAATTCTGACTATTTCTGAGAAATGCAAGTCTATTATAACACACAAATAAAACACAAAGTCAGAATTGCGAGATGTAATACCTGTCACATACTATTTTTCACCTGGTGTGTAGTATTATTATATAGTAATTGTCATTATATAGGAAGAAGGCATGTTCCGAAGCAGCGTACGATTCCATCCAGGTGGATACCTGCAATAATCAAACACGTTTAATATTTTGAGAGTTTTAGAACGAGTAAGTAGTGTCTGGACGAGTTGCAGGTCTGGTAGTGTGTGATTCTTAGTCTTTTACAGTATGATTAACAGTTTTCCTCTGGAACCAATTACAAAGTCTGCAAGTTTATGATGCCTAGTGTTTTATCCTGTTTGTGTAGTGTATTCCAGCCTTTATGCTTCTCTTTGCAGTAGGTACATGTCTACACAAAAGCAGATGTTAGTTGGGGGTGTCATGGTGGGCACGGGTCTGTGGATTGCCATCATATTCAGCATGAGGACTGTCCTGAAGGGTTTGCTGTCCTGGCACGGCTGGATGTTTGCTCCCCATGGCAAAATAACCTGGAAAATTCGACTATGGCTGGTGTGTATTTGTGAAAACTGTTTTCTGGAACAGTTTATGCTCACTAATCCATTCTTGGTTGTTTTGAACTTTTCTGTTTGTTCTCTGACTTTGCAGGTTCTAATGAAGATTTTTTCTGGCATGCAAACACCAATGCTATACAGCTTCCAGAACTCTCTCCCTCATTTACCTGTGCCATCTGTGAAGGACACCATGAGAAGAGTAAGTTATTCATCTTTACGACAACCAGATCAAAACTCTTCTTCAGTTTAATATTGTTTTTATTTGAGATGGTTTATTCAGTTATATAAATGTCAGATTGGTAAGCCAGGAACAGCTGCACTCCATTTAGTTTTTCAATTTTGGTCACTTGTTTTCAGAGTTAACTTGCTCAGGTGATTATCTTCTGATTTTGGAGGTAGGTTGCACAGCGTGGGTGAAGTGAGTTAACTTACTAAAACATGCACGCTGTTCAGAACGGTACTAGAAAAACAAAACTAGCTTAGTTTTGATTTGACCTTATAAAGCATCATGATCAGTTGCTGGCATTCATTATGAATATGCTTGGATTTAAGTTAATACTAATTCTGTGACCACCCTGGCAGTGAGATTTTGCTTTTAGGTATGAATTTTAGCTGTGCTTTCTTTTTTCTTTTTTGAAATGTTGGACCTGTAGTATCTTGAGTCCGTTCAACCACTGCTGAGCGAAGAGGAACACCAAAGAATGCAGAGTCTTGCACTTGATTTTGAGAAGAACCTTGGACCAAAACTTCAGTGGTACCTCAAGCTGAAGTCTTGGTGGGCCACCAATTATGTAAGTAAAACACATCTCTCAACATATCAGTTACCTTTCAATAAGGAACTGTAGCAGGAGTTTACGTTCTTGCATTATGTTGTTATATTTTCTCTATGCATCAAAAAGTTGCAAACTACTTGCCTTTTGGCAAATTTTGACAAATATTTACAAAATATTTCAGTTTTTTTCAATTCTAATTCACAACTATATTGCAATATATAATATAATGTATTTATATAATACATTTTCCACCTTTAAAATGGCAAGCTTATTATTTTATCCACACTATCATTCAAAAGCTTGAGGTCAGTATTTATTTTTTTGTAGCAGAGATGCAATAAATTGATCAAAAGTGTCAGTAAAGACATTTTCATTGTTACAAATATATATTTTTCAAATAAATGCTGTTCTTTTGAACTTTCTATCTTCAAAGAATCCTGAAAAAAATGATTGTGGCTTCCACAAAAAATAATAGGGTTAGGGCTAGATATAGGGTTTGGTCTTGGGTTAGTTGCATGTAATTATGCATAATTTACTGTTATTACTATAGTAAGTACATGCAACATGTAACATGGACACTGTAAACACTGGTTTTCAACTTCAGTCCAGGGGGCCCACTGTACATGATGGGATCCTGGAAATTTACTTTTTAACAGGAGTGACTCTAACTGCTTTGTCCTTTTCACCTCTGAGTTTGCGTCACTGTGTGTTTCAGGTCAGTGACTGGTGGGAAGAATATATCTACTTGAGAGGTCGTGGGCCAATCATGGTTAACAGCAACTATTATGTAATGGTAAATAGTTCTTGCCAGCTTCATATGCATGTGCAGCCACAAAGTGCAGTATACTACCTACCTAGATATATAATAGTTTGCTACATCATTTTAGCTGCAAACTGTGTAGCAGTATGCAGAGTTTGACTAGATCATATATTTGCTTAGTCTCAGTTAGATTATACATGCGTTCTTGGTTTCTTAAACCTTTTTTCCTCTGAACAGGACTTTCTTTACGCCTTTCCCACACATCTGCAAGCAGCAAGAGCCGGCAATGTCATTCATGCAATCATGCTTTACAGGAGGAAGCTGGACCGGGCTCAAATCAAACCGGTTAGACAAACTACCATATTTCTACTGCATCTTTACTATCAAATAAATAGTTAAATCTTTTGTTTTAATCAGCTTGTTTTTGTAAGTAAACCGGTAGATTTGTGAGTCTCTTTACCATTTTGTCCCATAACAAAGAAGTTAAAAAAGAGTTTAGACTTTAAATGGCTCAACGCTGTAATAACTTATACTATAACATAGTTTGTAATAACTTCCCTCTATTACAAGTAATGACTAACCTTTTTTTGGGGGGTGGGGGGTTGGTTGGTTACTGCATGATGATCGAAATCGCGCAAATGGCCTTGACCTATTACCTAAATAAACTGGGAAAAGATTGTTTTGTAAAACATCATGGACGGACTGGTCCAGAGAGCACTGCACGAGCTTGCGGCGCTGTCTGCGGGACAGTTCAAAGCGTTCAAAGTGACAAACGTGAGTAGAATCAGTGCTGAAACGTGTTACTCGACCCGGTAACATTCTATGAATGGCAGTGAGAATTTGATATTGCTAGTGCTGTCGTAAAACTCCCAATGGTTGTGATGTAATTATTTAACAGGGTGTAGTCTGACTCGCTACATGTCTGCTGTTACAGGACTGTTTTTAGTTTCGAGTCACTGTTAATGCTAGCTGCGCTGCGTGCGATTGGTTCCAGCCGCTTTCATTTGCAGTTAGGAACGCAACATTCCTCATTATAAACCTGTTTATAAATCTGTTCTTGTTTACAAAGAGTTTTAAGTTTCAGCATCACATAATCCTTCAGAAATTATTCTAATATGCTGATTTGCTGCTCAAGAAACATTTCTCATTATTATCAATGTTAAAAACAGTTTTGCTGCTTAATATTTTTGTGGAAACAATGATACCACTCAAACATTTGTATAAGATTTTAAAAAAGAGAGGGAAATTAATAATTTTATTAATTCATGAAAGTGATAAAAAAGAAGACATTTAAAATTATTTCTATTGAATAAATGCATTAACACATTTAATTAATGTATTTGATAAATGCTGTTCATTAAACTTTATATTTATCAAAAAATCCTGAAAAATAAAGTGTTTCACCATTTCCACAAAATATTCCGCAAAATTGTTTTCAACATTGATAATAATCAGAAATGTTTCTTGTGTGTCAAATAAATTGTAATGATTTCTAAAACATCATGTGAAACTGGAGTAATGATGAAGAAAATTCTGCTTTGCTTCACAGGAATAACATTACATTTTATAATATATTAAAATTGAAAACTTTTTTTTTTAATTCAGCCTTGATGAGCAGGAGATATTTATTTCACAATCATTAATTGTAATGTTTCCAAACATTTGGCAGGCACTTTAATAATAAATATAACAATTCTATATACTATATTCTTTATTATAGTACTTTATTATAATATATTATATTATATTGTTATCATGATTAAGTGCTGCTTTTTATTTTTTACAGGACAATAGTATGTATTCTTTCTTACATTATAAGATATATCTTTTAATGTGCTAAAATATATATTTTTAATAAGTGTTGGGGGCGTGGCTTGTGGGCGTGACTTGGGGCGTGGTCAGATTTTCCTTCTTTTTTTGTCTCTAGCTGATCACATGCCTGCTTAGGCCTGTTACTGAAGAGATTGATCTCTTTATTTATTTCTGTGAATGTTTCTATATTTCATGCCACCTGATCATATGGTCAAAATGGTGCAGCTTTTTGCACTAATGAACAGCGTTCCACTCTGTTCTGCCCAGTGGGAGCGGCTATTTAATACATGCCGCATCCCAGGCCAGGAGATGGGTAAGAAGAGCCAGTCTGTGCACCATAGACTTCTGCCTACTCCACTGGTCATGTGTCATCAGTTAATTTTGATTAGCAGTGTATAATAGACATGTTTTTGTATTTGTTCATTGGCAGTTCCACTGACAGTTTGTTCTTATTCACAGTAATGTAATGCCTTTGCAGTGACCAGCTGGTGACACAGGGCTGTGCTGCTTAAAATTCCTCTCTGCTCATTCTATTTTCTTCCATTTATTTTACATAACATAATTTTTTCTAACTAGGACAACAGTCAGTCTGCTTATATCCTAATTAACTATGCCTAGTTCTCTAGAGTGTCAAGTAGTGATTTGTGACCCTTTTCTCATCCATTAGCGTTGTTTATCACCAGTTCCTCCCTCCATCTTTTATTTGACCTCTTCCTCTCTGCTTCACAGCTTATGCTTCAAAACACCATCCCTATGTGCTCATCCCAATATGAGCGCATGTTCAACACCAGTCGCATCCCAGGCATAGAAACAGGTACTGAACATTGGTACAGTTTTTGTGCAGAAAATTCGTCTTTGCTCCAAATTCAAGTTATCATATTTTAAGTATTTCCAATCCCACTTTCCTTTGCGTACAATTCAATCTGCAACTGGAAATGATAACAAGCTTATGATTGCTGATGGAAATACCCCAAAGGCATGAATTAGTTATTTTGGAAGTATATTGTTGTTGCGTAATATATTAGGTTACAAGTGTAATATGCCATACTGTATTTTTAATTGATGAAAACAAAGCCCACCTTTATTTTAAGGAATTGTATGTCACAAAACATTCCCTGAGACATTCGATAACTGATTCCTTTCACTTCACAGATCTGCATTCAACACTCGCATGTTTATTTCATGTTAGCTACACTCCATTTATTGTACTGAGATGCAGGTCTTGATCTAATACACACCCCCATTCCTGCACTGTGGCTTTGGATAGAATACTAGTCTTAGAGGCGACGTGTGTAATTTCTTTATTTTAAATTACTTTCTCCTCTTCCAGTTTAATGTGCAGAGAGAGACAGTTCAGTAATTATTAGGGGTGTAACGGTTCTCGGTAGAAAATCAAACCGTATTGTTCTCCCCACACGGTTCGGCACACACTTGCACCGCACTTAAATCTGACAACGCATCTGTTACATGGTTTGTTATAAATAACAGCATGTAAAACAGACAGAGTTCAGCTAATATGTTTCTGTCGATGTATATGTATTCTTGCTTCTCAATACATTACAACAACAGCAGTGGACAAACCAGAAACTCTTTGTTCAATGCTAGTGCCATATGCTCGAATATGGCCAGTCATTTATGCCATCATTACCTGGGTGTTTATAGTGCACGTGCGCAGTTGAGACCTGAACAGCACACTTTGCTATCTGTGTTTATACTAAAATACATTTAAGTCTTGCCAGTTTAAACACTCAAGAGCCACAAGACACGAATGAGAACTGGCGCAGTGAGAAGATTTGTGTGTGCGCTCATCTGAAGCGCACAATCCCACGTCGCAGAACGAGCACAAATATTATGTTTTCTTTCTAGTCTTATGCTTAAATGGACAAATTCACACAAAAATTATTTCAAAAGGCCCATTTTGGTGAGTATCCTCTGACATAGTCACAGTCGGTTAAACATACATTATCAGTGTACTGGATCTGTGGAATTGTCTTTAAGTGACAGCACTTTTTAAAATTTTAATCAAACAACAAAAACAAGGAAATCACTCACTTTTCTTAATTATATAGCCTTTGTATTTTTAATAAAGATTAATCTTTAATTTATAAAGTCAAATATGCAATGTTATTTTACATTTGATTACTTCAATTTCTGAACCTAAAAAATAATGTTAAACCTACCTTAAAAAAAAACTGAAAAGCACTGTTTATTTTATTTGTATTTTTGCTCTATTGTATTTATTTTTGCTGTTGCTTGTAGTTAGATCATTTGTTTTTATTTACTTTATTTTTATTTGACAATATAGTTTTTTTTCATAAACATAGCACATACCGAATCCAAAACCGTGATACAAACCGTACCGTGAGTAATTTGAACTGTTACACCCCTAGTAGTAATATAGTAGAAGCCATTTGTAGGTTGATTTTCCCAGGGTAGAAAAAGTGTAAACAGTAGGACTGTTTAGCTGACAGTGCAAGACGTGTTCCATTTTTAAATTTTGAATCTAATGTTGCAGAAATTACACACTTCAGCTTTAACTTTCACCTTAGTTCCTCCCTTGATCAGGTGCACCCCATTTGTTTTATTTTTTACATCTGTTCACTCGGCGCTGGCCATATTTGCAATGCCTCCGGGCAGCTCTAACAAGACTAAGTACTATCTAAATGAATGGGGGAATCCTGAAATCTCAAAAACTGCTTGCTGAACTCGCGATTAAATGACATATTTCAAATCAGCATGTGTAGTTCCAGTGCGCTTATGACTGTGCATGCGCATCGGCTTGTCCAGTCTCAGGTTTCTATGGGAACCTGAGCTTCTAACGACCGCTGCAGTGACGCAATGACTTTACCAATCAACGATTGGCTCTTTCATTTATAAGGCGCGTTGCAGTTTCTCCCATTCATAAGTATAGGAGTGAACCATCTTTGTATTTTTATAGTCTTTGATACTGTTCAAACGTTTGAGGTCAAAAAGATTAATGTTTAATTAATATTTTTGAAAGAAGTCTCTTATGATCACTCAGGCAGCATTTATTTCAGTAAAAATATAGTCAAACAGAAATATTGTGTTCTATGTTAATTGTTAATATATTTTAAAATGTAATTTATTCCTGTGATGACAAAGCTGAAATTTTAGTAACCATTACTCCAATCTTCATGTCACATGATTCTTCAGAAATCATTGAAATATGCTGATTTGCTCAAGAAACATTTTTATTAATATTATTATAACCAATTATTACCTTATTACCACTTTTAAAAACAGTTGTGCTACCTAATAATTTTGTGGAAACTGTGATACTTTCCTTTTTTTCAGGATTTTTTTGATAATTATAAAGTTCAAAAGAACACCATTTATTTGAAACAGAAATATTTTGTATAATTATAAATGTCTTTAAATGTATTAAACTGAAAATTAACTTGAACATGACAGTAATGACCCCAAACATTTGAATGGTATTGTGTGTGTGTGTGTGTGTGTGTGTGTGTGTGTATACATGTATTTTTTTGTTATATTCATTAGAATGTTATAAATGTTTGCCTTAATGACCTTAATTTAAAAATGTAGCATTCTATATAGTTGTATGACTTGTGTTCTTTCTTTCTTCCCTCCCTCCCTCTGACTGTAGACACAGTTCAGCACATGTCTGACAGCAGGTATATTGTGGTGTATCACCGAGGCCGTTACTTTAAAGTGTGCATGTTTTATGATGGGCGGTTACTGTTGCCACGGGAGATAGAACAGCAGATGGAGAGGATTCTGGCTGACACCTCAGAGCCGCAGCCTGGAGAGGAAACCCTCGCCGCCCTCACCGCAGGGGACAGGTATTCACAACACACCCAACAGCAGGAGTCGCTACCGTTTTCCTGTCATTCATTTGTCTGATCTCTTGTAACCACTGTAAAGTTTCAGTGGGATGTCAGTCTGAACTATTACTTGTCACCATTTTTTACTGGACAGTCAAAACTACTTTATATAGAGTAAAAGCTTGTCTGTATCTATTTTATAATTTTTTTTCAGAGTGCCTTGGGCCTGTGCCCGTAATGCCTACCTCAGACACGGCAAGAACAAGAAGTCTCTGGATGCAGTGGAGAAAGCCGCTTTCTTTGTTACACTGGATGACACAGAGCAGCGCTATGATCCAGCAAACCCTGTGGAAACCCTGGACCGTTACGCTAAATCGCTGCTCCATGGGAAGTGTTATGACAGGTGAGGAAGAAACCATAGGTTAAGAGAGACCACCACCTTCCATGCCCCTTTGAAAGGGTTTTTGTGAGTCTCTAGGTACCAGTACTGTACCTCAGAGTAGCTTTTATACAACATGTACATTTTTAATGGTCATTTCCCCTTAGGTGGTTTGATAAGTCCATAAACTTAATTGTCTTCAAGAATGGAACCACGGGTCTTAATGCAGAACATAGCTGGGCTGATGCTCCTGTTGTTGGCCACCTCTGGGAGGTACACATGCAAACATACACTACCATTCAGAAGTTTGGGGTCAGTAAGATATATTTCTTTTTTAAAAAGGACTTTATTATTTATGAAGCAATAAAATTTATTATATTGATTTACATTAAATAAATGTTCTTTTAAACTTTCCGTTCATCAAACTGTCCTGAAAAGAAAAACTGTTTTCATTTAATTTATAATAAGTTAATTAAGTTACAAATCACCATATTAGAATCATTTCTGAAGGATCATGTGACACTGAGGACTGGAGTAATGGCTGATTGATAAAAATGCAGCTTTGCCAATACATGACTAAATTACATTTTAAAATGTATAATAAAATAGAAAAAAGTTATTTTAAATTGTACTAATATTTCAAAATATTACTTTTTTACTGTAGTTTTGATTAGATAAAAGCAGGTGAGCATAAGAGACCCCCCCCCTTCTGTTGTGTACATCAGTTGTATTTCGCTTTTAGTTCATGTGTATCATGCGTAAAATGTTAATCTGCTGCTAATGTAAATTTTGATGGCATTTTTCATAAAGCAAGTGCTCTCGATGGACCCTGTTAAGCTGGGCTACACAGCAGATGGCCACTGTAAAGGAGATCCTCACCCTAATCTTCCTGGACCTCAGAGACTCCAGTGGAATATCCTGCCTGAGGTCAGCGTGATATATTTAGTAGTAAAAATGCTGATGATAGCTCCATTTTTCTCATCTTGCTTGAATTGGATAGGTTTGTTTGACGTTCTCTCTTTTGTGTTTTGTATTTCATCACAGTGCCAAACTATGATTGCCAACTCTCTGTCTGTGGCCGTGGTTTTGGCTGATGACGTGGACTCGCACATCATCCCCTTCAATGATTTTGGGAAAGGCCTGATCAAGAAGTGCAAGATCAGTCCTGATGCCTTCATTCAGTTTGCACTGCAGCTGGCCCATTATAGGGTGAACTTTCTTATCACTGAACATCTGAAATGTAGCAAAACATGCCTGCTTATCGTTCACTTGAAAAGGTGAAATGATGTCGATGTTTTTTCATTGTACAGGACAAAGGAAAGTTCTGCTTGACTTATGAGGCATCCATGACACGTTTATTCAGAGAAGGCCGTACTGAAACTGTGCGCTCCTGCACCATGGAATCCTGTGCTTTTGTCCGTGCCATGATCAGCAACAAAACGGTACCGTGCCAAAAACAACCCTTAAAACCCGCAGGGGAGGGCGAATCAATATGTACCAGTGTTGTAGTACTTCCAAATCCATCACCGTATTTTCTTTGACTAGTCATTAACACTTTCATTAATAAATCATTAACAAGCATTATATAATGCTCTAAAATACACTTGTGCACTTTTTACAAATCTGCAAATGATTTTAACAGAAATTATACAATTATTAAAAGTTTTTGTTAATGTACTTTTGAATGCTAACAAATGTTATTAAAACTTCAGTTCCTATATTACCTAATGCTCTTTTTTACAGTTACAAATGTTGTGGGAAAAATTGCTTAATTAGTCATTTTGAGCACTTCACAAACTATTCATTAATATATTATTCTTTAACTCATAATCCCAGTCTGTAAATGTCATATATATATATATATATATATATATAGGGATGCACCGAATTTTCGGCCGAAAATGGCCCAAAAGTGCATTTTCGGTTTTCGGCCGAAAGACTTTCATCACCGAAACAATACAGCCGAAATGTTGTGATGACGCAAACAGAAACCGCGACCTGCACGTGCTTGTCTGAAGCAACATGTCTGCGGTGTGGACGGATGTTTTCAAATGGAGCGGCATTTAATGCACAGAGCCGTAGTTCACTGACAAGCTACGCAATATCACGTTCAATATCGCAGGCGATTCATCTGCGGTTCTGAGCGCGAATTGCGTTGCTTGTCAGTGAACTACGGCTCTGTGCATTAAATGCCGCTCCATTTGAAAACAGGTGATGAAGATTTAGCGCTAATCACAGAACCGGCTTTACTGACGAGATGCGCATGACTATCGCATGCAAAATGTCGTGCAGCCCTACCTGAAATCCAAACATTCCGATCGCTAAGCTGAATATGAGAGGAACGCGGCACAGAAAAGGAAAACGCCTCCGAGCACGCCCACTCCGTCTGTGGCGGACGTTTTTGAAAAGGCAAGGAAGTTTCCCAGTGATGGTGTCAAGGCAAAGGGCATACACATACACAAAAGTTAACATATGGGCTATGGCAGTCTTTGTTTTGATACACTATTATGTTGAAGGCCTACAGAGAAAATATTATTGTATCTTTAAGCAGTTGCACTTGTTCTGAATGTACTTTCTTGTAGTAGTCCTACAGAGAAAATTTTAAAATGCACTTGACCTAAATGCACTTTGTTTTTATGAGAGAACATTTAATTTTACAACCGTTCAGCAGGCCAGTAGGCCTGTACATTATTATTTAATGTACACACGAGTGGGGTCAAGTTAAACATTTTAGTTTGAATTTTATTTTATACTGTGCATTGTTGCAATGTGCTAAATAAATATTTGCATAATTTGTAATTGATTTATTCTTTGAAACTTTAATATTAATTTATGCAATTGCAGTGCCTTGATTTTAGTAAAGTTAGTACACAGTCATGGCCATAAATGCAATGGTACTAATAATTGGCATAATTTCTTTCGGTGTTTCGGTTTTCGGCCTTGGTTTCCTCTTTTTTCGGTTTTCGGTTTTGGCCGAGAATTTTCATTTCGGTGCATCCCTAATATATATATATATATATATATATATGAGTTTTTGTATGGTGTGTAAACTTCTATTTTCACATCTTAAAGGGGTCATATAATGCCATTTTTGTACAAGCTAATATGATTCTTTAGGGTCTAAATTGAAAGTTTGTAATATACTTTAATTAAAAATTCTCATTAGTATTGTAAGAAAACACTCATTTTACCTGCTCAAAAACAGCTCTGTTTTCAGCACACCGTTTTAGTGCGTGTGTTTTTAAATGCTAGTGAGCTTTGCTCGCCCCGCCCCTCTGTTCTGTGGGGCGTTTTTGACACAACACACGTGGAGTGTTGCCTTGACAACAGTTGAGGGTATATTTTGAAGAATGGCAGTAAATATGTGATCAGATAACATAACTTATTCTGGCATAATATTGAAAAACATCAATTAGAGTATTTATAGTCTTGGATCATATGCATTTGCAGGATGTAAACAGTATTTTGCAGGTATTGTGTTACCATTAATTTTCATGCAGTTATAACTGTTTTTTATTTATTTAAATTTTTTACATTACTTCTTAACAGACACCGTTATAAACCATCTACAAAAGTAAGCTTAGTGTAGTGTTATCATGTTAACTTTAATACCTGCGTACACAGTTTGTAATAAAACAATAACCATAACGTTTTGTTCATTATAAACGTGGGATTATTAATTATATTGAGAACGTCGTAAATAGAAAACATGCATGTACCCTGAATGTAAACATCAGCCACATACATCGTGAAGCGTGCTAGCGATTTGCAAAGATTAATATAAAGGTTAATTAAACGTTACACTCACTTCTTCTGGAGGTTCAGCAGGAACACGAATAGTTGGTACCGATTCTTTTTTCAGGAGCAGCTTCTTAGCAAAACCAGCTTTATACTGACCTTCATTTATAAAGCAGTCTGGTGAAAAATGATTCGCGCAAACATGAAAAAATTTGACGTTGCTCGTGGGGAATATTCCCTTCAAAAGCAAAACTCAGCCACTGTGTTCGGACTTAGGAACATCAAAATGACTGCTGTGTTCATTATTGCACCCGAGAACAGAACACCACAATCGCTTAGACGCCATTCTGCTCATAGACAGCTCCAGCGTATATCAACAATGACGCGCGGACTATGATTGACAGCTCGCTCACGAGCAAGGGCGGGTCTGTGTTGAAACACTGCTGTCAATCAACCATCGTGGGAGGGGCGTCCGACCGTGTGGCGTCACACGGTCGAACGGCTTGATTTGAGACAGGGTAAAACAAATAAGGAGATTAAAAAAAAAACACTTGATGGATTTTTATCATTTTATGATGGTTGTGTACAGGCACTGCTAACACACATTTCAGTACAATCAACTTGTAAAAGTGCATGTACCATTATATGACCCCTTTAAGAAATCACTTATTAGTTATTTGTCTGTTTTTGCAGTACCCGATCTAAAGTGGAAACTAACGCAATAAGTTTCTTTTTTTATGTATTACTAATGCATTACTTTTAAAAGTAACTTTCTCCAACACTGGCTGTAGCTGCTGCTGCCATTATTGAAAATAAGTCTTCTGTTCTTGTTTTGTAGAGAGAAGAGAAGCTTCGTTTACTAACCCAGGCCGCTGAGAAACACCAGCAGATGTATAGACTGGCAATGACTGGTCAGGGCATTGACCGCCATCTCTTTTGCCTCTACGTAGTGTCTAAGTACCTTGGACAGGACTCCCCATTCCTCCAAGAGGTGGGTTTTAGCATTTAAATGAATATAGTCTGAAAAACCATACCTCATGAGAATGAACAGTGTCCTCATTATTATTATTATGACAAATTAATGATAAAGGACATTTCTGCCTTTGAGTGCATGCCATGAGTGCATTTGCCTTGCTTAGGAGTAATGTAGCATTTATTCATTTGAATACAAAACTTCCCACTTCCTGTCTCTTCAGGTGCTGTCAGAGCCTTGGAAACTCTCCACTAGTCAGACTCCTTTTCAGCAGGGGGAGCTGTTTGATCTGGTGAATCACCCAGAGTATGTAACCACTGGAGGAGGCTTTGGACCGGTGAGTCTTCCAAAGATTTCATGATCTGGTAATATTAAAATGCTTTGGTGAAAGGATTGAATTTAACTTTTTTTTTTTAGGTTGCAGATGACGGTTATGGTGTGGCCTATGTGATTTTAGGTGAAAAACTCATCAATTTCCACATCTCTTCCAAGCATTCCAGTCCAGAGACGGTGAGAACACGCCCAACCAATCTGTCAAAATACAGAAAATGCTGCTCCTTTTTCATTCTCAGAGACAGTTGATATGTTTTATGTTTCATTGAATGGAATGTGAATTTTGGGGATTCACTTAAAAAAAAAAAACTGGGAGGGAATGCACATAAAATTTTAAAAAGCACATAAAATATATGTGCTCAACTGTGGTTTATAATTTATCCGATAAGAAGGCATACGCATAAATTCTGATGGAAACACATTTACAGAATAAATTCCAACCAAAAACATGTGACTTTGACTCAACAGATCATGTGATTGGATAACTGGACTAACCAGTGGACCAATCACATTGCACACTTCAGTATCAAGTCATTCTGAAATGCCTGAGCCAAAGTATTTAATCAAAATGATTTGCTATAATTACCTCCCAGATCTACACACGATTGCATTCCCAAACATCCGGCATCTGCCTCTTAACGCAAGATAGCATGACAGCATTTGCATTGTTGCATCTTTTGGAATAATACACAACTAGTGTTGTTCTTCAGTGCTTGGTGATTTATATTTTAATTTTTTGTTTTCATCTTGTCTTTCTTCAGGACTCTCATCGCTTTGGAAACAATATCAGGCAAGCAATGCTTGATATCCTGAATCTGTTTCAGCTTGACAAAAAGAACCTAAAGTGATTTGATTGGTGAAAGGATTATGCTTTTAATGACTCCTTTCACCTTAATTATATAAGAGCAGTGTTGAGAGAGGCTTGACTTTTTCTTTTCTGTTTTTTGCTGGTGTTGTCTTGTTTGTTTGCATGTGTCTGTGAGATGCAGCGTATAAAGGAGAGAAGTAGGTAGGGAGTGTGAGAATCTCATTCTGTCGTTATATATGCTGGTGCCTTAACATATGTCTTAACTGAACAGTTCAGTGCAGGTAAAACTGCATTTCATTACCGACTGCTTTCAGTATATTTTACTGAGATGTACAGATTCATAGATACTGTAATAGATGACATTCTCTTGACAAAATGTCAAGGAGCATTATAATCGCTTGGCTGAAGTGTTGAGCTTACAAATCAAGCAAGTTTATCAAATTTAGTATTCAGTAATGAAGAAAGATGAGATTAAGCAGATGATAAGTTTCTGAATTTCCCAAGTGTGCACTCATTTATTTTGGATTTTGCTCACTTTTTGCTCTCCAACTTGATTTTATGGGTTGATATCGTGTTGATTCAGCATTGAAAGGTCACCACGTTTTAATGTGGGATGTGTTAATGCTTATCAGAGGCTTTATCACATTAATTGTACATTTATTTTTATTTGGTTTAATTTCATTTCCTTCTATGTTTTATGTTCCATTTTGAGTGTTATACACTGTAATAATTTTGGAAATTATTGATTCAAGTTCTGGGAAAAAAATCTGTATTTATTTTGTACTCATAATAATGTTTTAATGAGTAATTAATGAGTGTCCTTTCAAAGTACATGTACATTTATTTGGAAATTCAGAAGAAGCATTAAACGTACTATAATAATACATATTAATAACGTGAATAATGGAAGCAGTTTTTTTTCTCAGTTATTCATGTCTGGTCTGTAATAAAATAGTATGGACTTTTTTTTTTTAAAAAGAAAAAGTTTCATACAGAATTTTTTGATAAGATTATTCTCATGAAATATAATCTAGAGGCTTCACTGAAGAGACTCTAGGAAATCTTAAACATGATTTACTTTTACATTAGAATTTTATTGCATTTATTGCTATTTCCTTGCGTTTCCTATTTTCCACTAATATTGTCAAAGTTGGATGCATGCATCATTGTGGTGTTTCATCATATGGGCAAGAGTCCAGTCATTGACCTATTAAAGCAATCGGCTGCATAAATTGAACTGTGTTCCTGTGTAAGAACTAATCTTGACATCATCCTAAAACAGAGAGAGAAATGTGGTTAAGCCTTTACCTTTCCTCTAAAAAGTATTCCTCTTAAAATAATAAACCAGCGGAACTTTGGAACAGTGTTTCTATAATGAATGCTGTGTACTAAAACTACTCATTTAATGTTCCTTCCCACTTTATATCAAGGTGTCTTTTACTACAACCTACTAAAATATATACTGTAAAAAAAATTCCGTAAAAAAACAGCAAATTCTACCGTAAAATATACGGTAGCAACATTTTAGGTTATATTTACTTAACTTAAATTTACAGTTTCCGTAATTTCATTAACTGATATAATGTTAATATACCAACCTATTGAAGTACTGAAATCTGTTTTGTACCTTTGAAATACACAGATAACCACCAAATGCAGGTTGTAATGAGAGTCACATGATGAACCAAACCCCATCACAAGCAGCTTTTAAATAATAACATATATAGAAGGTGCACAGTGTCATTCACACAAACACTAAACACCATCATGGTGAGACTCATTAAACTTATATATGCAATAAACATTAATTTAACAACATTAGATGTAACATACAACCCTAATAAACATAACTGATAAGAAAAATCTAAGAAGAAACCTAGTTATTTCAAAGAAAAAACATCAAATTCAAACAAAATTTGAAATGCAATGCAGGGAATTCTGGGAATGTCAATTTACGGTTTTTCCCTGTAAATTTTACATTCTTTTTCACTTCCAAAAGCGGTATTTCACCGTAAAATTCTCTGAAATGTCTATTACAGTTTTTCACCGTATATATTAGGGGAACTTACCGTTAAACATTTAACAGGTTTTTACCGTAGCTTTTTCACAGTTTTTTACAGTTAAAATCACGGTAATTTTTTACAGTGACAAGGTACTTAGTGTTTATGCTTTTGCTGCTATTGAGATGGGATACAGGTAAGGTTAAGGACAGGTTTTGCTGTATGGGTAGATTAAAGGGGTTGGGTCAACAGTGTAATTATAGATGTAATTACAGAAATTAATCACATGCATATTTGCATGGAGTATTTCTTAAATGTACATAGTAGTTAAAGAAGTGGGGCCAAGTACTCAATGTAAATGTGCAAAAACGGCATAGCTTTACAGTATTTGACAGTACAAAACTGTACTTGTGAAATTGCGCCAATCATCTCGAAGACATCAAGAATGCATTCTGTTTAAAAAAAGTTGTTTTTCAAATACTTCACTGTAACTTTGCTTCTAGTCCTATTTCTGTGATTTGCTTTGAGCACTTGAATGTATGTCAATTTCAATCTAAATCTTAGTCCACATGAAAGGTTTAGTATGAATATCTTCACATGCACCAGCATTTATCTGAGCCTGTGTTGCATTTTACTGTCATTGTTCTCAGTAATAAGAGGAATGTTTGGATAGTGTTTCAGATATTGTTCTTAACTGTAAAGCAGCAGTTGATAATTATGTTCTTATTTTTGCTTTCTTTCGAGAAAAAGCAGACAGATCTGCACTCCTTTTTATTTTTAAAATGTTTCATTATGCAACACGTTTCGGCTATTGAAAGATTCACGGAAGAAGGCAAATAGCTGAAACGTCTCTTTACAGGTGTTGCATAATGAAAAGGTTAAAATAAGAAAAAGAATGCTGATCTTTCAGCTTTTTCTTTAAAAAAAAAAAAAAAAAAAACTTTTTATGGATCTACACAGCCGCTAGAGCACAGTGATTTCATCCTTTTTATTGATTTCAGTCGGACTTTTTAATCAAAATCTTTCTTTTGAGAACCTTGAAGACCACGGATGCTTCATTATTTTCATGTATACCAAAAACTACATTTCTAAACCACACCACTTTTTACAACTGTACATGAATTGCCTTCAACAAAGCAAAGTCACTGCAATTTCAGAGTTTGTTTTAAGATGCCTTGCTTCAAAAGAAGAGGGATGTAAGATCTTGTGATGCTAAACAAAAGAAGGCTAGGAAAATTAAAGTTTAAAATGGTTATTCTATGAACAAATGTAAGAACGTGCCCTCTGTATTGAACAGCCGTCGAGGTGTGTGAAATTAAACTACTTTAAGTCAACAGACAACTCCTCGACAATGTCTGATGGTTCAACTATTAGTAAGCCTCCAAATGCCAAGAAGTACATTTATTTTAACTGATTTGTATTTGGTTGTGTTCCTAACATTTTAGTTGCCTCTTAATTGTCAAAGTAAACAACTTGAAAATGTGAATGTTCAACTAAATAACTAGTTGCATGGTTATTCATCTATTTGTCTAAAATTAAAATCACAAAATATAGTCTTTTTCTTCAAATTTATATAATGTTACTCTGCCATGGTGTGAATTGTGGTTTTAGGTGCTTTAGTAAAGCGTAGTGCAAACGAGGGCCATGGCACAGATGATGGATTGGTGACTGACTCGAGATTGAATTGTTGGAAGTGGAGCTATAGAGACATTGGAGGACACCTACGGTATGTCTTGATGCACCCACCCTTCTCATACAATGTTATTGCAGACATAAAAGCTATATATACTATTATGAGGGTTGTCGTTAGGTTAGGGTACCCGGGACCCAGTGCAGCTTGTTGCTGTGATCTCGTGAAATTGCATTCTCGGGGTGAACATAGACTTTTACACTGTTCCATTCAGCTGAATGGAGAACGTCCTCACATCTTTGTCCAGCTTTACCCTTGACTCTGTTTTTACCAGTACTTTCAGGAAAGGACAGCTGTATGATAGACAGAAAATACTGGAGGACCTTCACAACTTTGGTCTGCTCATGTTGGTTATCAGTCTACTTAGACTAAGCTGCTTTCTCCCCATCACTGTGTAGTTGTGTAATTTAATGTTGCTTTACTTCTAGCTTGTACAGTGTATGAGACAGAATTATTAGGTAAACATCAGAATGTGTAAGAGAATGGCATGAATTTAAATGTATATGCAATATGGGGCCGTGTGTGAGAAGATTATAAAAAAATAATAATAAAACAAAGGATTACTAAGAAAATTAAAAAAGATAATGCAGCCTGATGCATTCAAATTTGTAGGTCTTTATAAAATTGTCTGAAATTACACTGCTTTGTTCTGTCAGTTTTAATTAGTTTTAAATTCTTTCACTAAATGCAAAATGCCTGACTCATAATAGATTACAATTTATTTGGGTACACATTTTGCAGAAAAATAGATTCTTATGAACTAGAAAAGTACTGTAGGTAACCAGAGCAACTGTGGTCTGCTCTAGTACTTTTCAGGCATTTCAGATCATTATATCAGACGAAACGATACTAGTTATTTATAGCTATAATTTTAAATATTAAAAAAGAAGAAATAATATCACATCAAATTATGTCTTATAGGTGACCAGGGACTGCCAAATACTTAGAAGTGAATTTGCCTGCTTAAAAGGATTACCCCTTGTACTGATTATGAAGAAGAGGTCTCATTTGCAAAAGCACATAAAACCAAAGACCAAAAGCACATTATTTATTTGTTTATTTTTTAAGAACAATCACCAGGGCCATAGCTGAGGTATGCAGGGCCCTGGTGCAAATAATAATTCAAATTAAACAATGCTTTAATTTTTCAGGTTTGTCTGTGTTCAGGTGCAGGTGTTCAGGTAATAATTAAATGTAAAATAACATTGCATAGTCTTTACTGTATAAATTAAATATAGAATAACAACTGCTAAAGCTACAAAGTTATTCAGTCTAGAGCAGTGCAGATTAACATTAAAGAACTCACAGCAGCTAATAAATTAGGAGTGGTCACTTTAAGACAAAATGTTCAAATTGGCAAAATGTATTTGTCCATTCAAGGGCAAGATGTTGCAAAAGAGAACTTAATTGTGGGCTCGTACGTTGTCAGTGTACTGAATTGAGTTGTTTTGTGTTTTGAGCTTGAAAACTTTAATTGGCAAGGCCGATAATAAACTTTCATGACAAGGTGCGGCAGTGACCTGATTGGCAGTCCGTCAACGCTCCCGACTGTCTTTCACACTGGCCCCGGATAGCCCATTAAAATCGCCGTGGACCCCCTGACAGCCATGGGCCCCTATAATTGTCATCATCTTCTACCCCACTATAGGTATGGCCCTGGAAATCACATACAACCTCACACCGATACATTGTGGCTAAAAAGGCTTCATCAGGGTGTGGAAAACAGACATAATCAAGGTCCTCTTATACCAAGGTCTCATATGACCTTTGACCCTCAGCAGGTCCTCTTTCAAAATGCCTCTAGGCTAGGAAACAATTTAGAGACAACCTTACAAGAGAATTTTATTGACAATGGGTGGCCTCTTCAGGCAGCCATTTTACCGCATTTTGTATTTTCTATAATGAGTTTTATTTTCTTAGAGCGCATTTAAACTTTATTTAAATATTTATTTTCCCATTATGTAATGAAATTTCATATTTATTACATGGGACATTTTATCAGTGACAAGCAATATGTGCCTATACACACTGTCTAAAATAACAAATACCATAGCAACATGCTTTTCCACTGTCATTTTTTTTTTTTTTTTTTAAGTTTAGGAGGAACAACATTAACATGCATTGGTTCATCCACTTCAGTGAGCACAGAATGTCCATGCAATGTAGGGTAATGGTTTTATTGTTCAGGTAAACATTGCTGTTCTAATAACAAGCTAGTAAGTTTAAAAGGGTGTTTGGTGTAAGGATTAGAGAGTGACTGAGTTACATGAGGAATGCAGATAGAGGCCTGAGCAGTTTTTTGATGGCAGAGAGTGCCAAACGTCAAAAACAGTATGTCTCAAATAGACCAATGGGTGACTGTATTCAGTGTATCAGATTAGCATGCTGTAATTGTAAAAACAGTACACACATAACATAAAGATCCTCTCTAGAAGAATTTATTTATTTAATTAAGTTTTAGTTAATCCAATAATTCATTCAGTGACTGAATAAGGTAAAATGATTTTACAATGGTTTTAATACTTTGGACCACTAGAGCGTGCTATAGTGTACAATGTCACAATATTTACACACTATATTGAACAGTAGTTTACATAAACCATTTTCCTTTGTGTACTTTGTCTCATACATTTTCACAGGCTGTTTAATGAGTGGTGTTAGGCCTGTCTATTTGTAAAAATAACATCTTATGAACTTTTAGTGTATAATTGCCTAATAAAATTAAACATTTTTGTCCTAATATCAATGATTGGTACTATTAATGTCCAATTCAGGCCATTCCCACTTTTAGAGGAAGGTAAAATGAGCTCATTTTGCATGATACTGGTTGATGTTTCAGGCAGACAAGTGTTTTTGCTGAAGTTCCATTACATGCATGTCCAGTTTGAGGCATGTCAGGACATGTTGAATGTCCATTCATTTCCATCTAACACTTTGTTTCTAGACTGGGATTTGTTTTAAGTACAAATTCTTTGCATAATAATGTTTCACTGTGTTCATTACTGGGTCGTAATCGGCGTATAAAACGGATTGAGTTGCTTTTTAAAGAAAATCCTTTTAGGTTTTCGCCTCAGATGTCTCGCGCGCACAAAAGGTCAACGCTGTTGTCGTGTGAGAGTGAAATTTCAGCACGGTGTCTGTCTGCATTCACTGGAATGCGATTGCAACCCCCTTTGTTATGGTGAGAAGCTGGAAGAATGTTCCCTCAATTAAAATTCCTTAGGCTGACCTGTTGCCAAAAGGTATTTTAAAGCTGGGCTATTTGACTAAGAATGCGCCTCGTCATTGGTGAGCAGGTACTCCATCAGCTGAGTGTGCATTCAAACATAAACCGGTAGTGAGCGCTGCACATTCACAATATTTTGGCATCAACACAAGTATATGTACAAGAACGGTTAATAAGACTGCTTTTCATCTGTGACTGAATCAGACGAGGAGAAAACATGTGTGGCCATAGTTATATACAGTGGCAACAATTTGGGAAAATCTAAATATTAAGTTTGAACTCTTTTTTCTTTTTGGGTTAAGGACAATGTTTGCAGCAGAATGCTGCAGATTAAGAGAAAAGCATTCCAGTTCACATGCACTGTGAGCAGACTGGCAGTAATTGGAAAATCATTTCCGCGAATCGGATCTTTTGAACACTTCATTTCAAAGAAAGAGCTAAAAAAGAGAATCGTTACGTCATCACGTAAAGCGTTCCAAATAGAGGCATTTGTTTTCTTAATAAGAATGTTTTTTGTTGTTGTTGTCATTTTATATAATATTATCTGAGTATAATTTGCAGAATCAAGAAACAACAGTAAAAACGTATATCTTGATTGAAATGCTATATGTTTATAAAACTATCACAAGTTCTCGTTCAACGAGTCGGCGATTTGTTGACTCGTGAACCGTTCTTCTTACTAATTCAGTGTACTGATTCTGGTCGGTTTTGTGCAGCGGTTCAACCAGTTCATTTAAAAAAAAAAGAGAGGGAGAGAGAGAGAGAAAAGATCCGACTCAAAAGAACCATTCGTTCACGAATCGGACATCGCTACTGGGCTGGGGGTGCGAGGGGCGGGTGTTAGTATAAATTGCCTCTCACTACATATGCCTTGCCTGTCCTCTGAACTTTGAGACAGCCACAAGCATCACTCAAAGAAATGCAACAGACTGGAAATTAAACAAAGCAACTCTTTAGTACAACAACTAGTGAACGTCGTTTTCCACAAACCGCCTAGCATGGATGATTACCATCTATTCTGTGCGTCGTGCCGAAAAACGGGGAAAAAACAAACAACGGTAAGAGAAAGTGACAATGACATGACTGAGGTTGCAGTATAGTTTAATCGTTTGTACGTCATTGCAGTTGCACGTTTAGCAATATTCACGACGATATGTAAAACTTAGAGAAAAGTTGGGGAAATCATCATTGTTTTAAGCCTAGCCGTTTCTTGATTGTATCACTGATAAGGATAATAGCGTCTCCACAGTTACTTTGAACTTTTTGTGTCAGTCTTTGCTCGCGTGATTGAAATCAGCACAATCACATCAGTAACCTCTGTTAAACGATACGGTTTGACTACGGATCTATGAACTGACTCGCTCTCGAATGTGTTTTCATTTCACAGATGCGCTCACTGATACTCTTCATTCTGTCATTGTTCATGGTCGCATCCCCCGTGAGAACAGGGGAGACTCTTTGTGGTGGAGAACTAGTGGATACTCTTCAGTTCGTGTGTGGAGAAGATGGGTTTTATATCAGTAAGTGTAACTCTTACAGTGCTGTGTGATGGTTGTGAGGAAATCTAGACATTTGCATAGCTATTTGTCTTGTAGAAGTAGTCACAGTATGGCATTGTCATCTGTCTTGTCTTTCAAATTGCTGTTTGCATAGTTACATGTGCACTAATGACTGTGGCAACGAGGGTGTTTATTAAAGGGGAAACGTGCCTCTTATTGCTTTCTAGCAAGTATTCCCAGTGAAAGCCATTAATGCTGTTAATTGCTGTTAAATGTCAGTATTTGGGGAAAACAAGGAATTTGTCTGCAAGTTATTTAGTTGTTTGCAAAAGATTTCTCTCTCTGTCTCTCTCTCTCTCGTCCCCTATATTCCTATCAGATGACGGTGGACTTCCCCCTTTTGTACCTCTCCTGCTGTTCTTTATCTCTTATCTCTGTTTAGTAGGCAAATGGGGAGGTTAAAGGATCCATTTTGCTAGCTATTCACACATCCCTGGGAACACAGAACAATATTTGTTTTTCTGTGTACTGTTTTTTGTGACATTCTAAAGTCCTTATCAAATCGGTTAGTGCCAGAAATAAAAAGGGAGTCACGAACAACAGGAAAGAAAGAAAGAAGGGATCTGTTGATGCAGTCTCCGATTTCAGAAATCCTAGGAACATGCCAGCAGCCACATGTGGGATTTGGTGAAATATAAACAATAGGGTGTGAATTGGTAGCGTTGGTCGCTTTCCAGGGGAACCCCGGAGTTGATCGCTTACCTTCTCTTCCCCCACCCAGGCAGGCCGAACAGATCAAACAGCCGCCGTCCTCAGAGAGGAATAGTGGAAGAATGCTGCTTTCGGAGCTGCGAGCTGCGTCTGCTGCAGCAGTACTGCGCAAAGCCCGTGAAGTCCGAGCGAGATGTTTCCTCCAGCGCGCTGCAGGCCTTCCCAGTATCGCAGGCTCTTCACAAGGTACATGGAGCTGTTTATCTCCCCCTCCCCCCGTCGAAAGCCCAGCACAATGATTTTGCTGAACCCACAAACACAGACTCAGACTAGACAGGCTAGTCAGACACGCAGCCTGTTTTTATCACGCCAAAATCAATATTAACCACGTCTCCACTCTCAGAATCGCTGAGCAATGTAGAAAATGGCAGAGATCATCAGAAAGCTGTAGACTGCATTAAAGATGATGTAGGAACAACACTGAGGGAGATAGTTAGTTACACAAACAAAAGCCCATGGTAACACCATAAACTCTGTTGGACAGCATGTGCAATGATGTCATTATTCCAAGCACCAAAACAAGTACAAGTGTTATGCCGCATTCTGGCAAATTTTTGTGCCATGTGCTCTTGGCATGGAAATATGTTAAGCGTTGGCAAGACAGTTGGCCAGCTGGCCATGGCTTGGATTTGAAAATAACAAAAACAAACAACCCAATAACAACACAATAGTCAGCCCCACTTGAGAACAGTACGTTCACACTGTAAGTCGAGGAGGGTATTGTTTCTCTCACCCTGTTCGACAAATAAGAGTCTGTCTTTGGTCAGTCTATAGTTGGGGATGTGTTTAATGTACTGGGGTAGGAGTGACGCATTCGATTTGAAGCTACCCTTTGGCTTTGTTCATAATCATATTGAAGTTTACATGGATGCATTTTTCAGACACTTGCATTCAAGATACACATTTCATCAGTTGAACCCATGACCTTTCTGTTGGTAGCACGATGCACTATTGTGTTTCAAAACCTCAAAGTCAATGAATTACAGAATCTACAGCAAGTTCTTCTGTTTTGCAGGACATCCCAGGAGGGCCTCTTGCTGTGAAGTATTCCAAATATGAAGTATGGCAAAGAAAGGCCGCCCAGAGGTTAAGGAGAGGGGTCCCATCCATCCTGCTTGCCAGAAAGTTTAGGAGGCAGGTGGAGAAAATCCAAGATGAGGAGCAAGCCAGTTTCCACCGGCCCCTCATGACCCTTCCCAACAGACTCCCTGCCATTCTTCCACACATTCAGATCAACACGTCCCACAAATGATGGCCACCTTTCCCAAATGGGAACAAACAAGGGATTATAGCCAAGTCTTGGTCAGTAGAGGCACGTTTTTCATGAGTCATACCACTCGCCCACCGTCTTTCTCAAATCCAGATTATGAACACTCTGTGTGTTATCAGCCTTTGAAACACTAGAAGTTAACGTTGAAAGTGAATGTAATGGGACAAGAGAGATGAATGCAGTCTTGATGAATATCATGGGGATGCCCAGAACTGATGCTGAGGAAGCTGCCACAACGCAAATGTCAAAAGTCTGCCGTCTGCAAAAGCATTTATGGTTCTGTCTTGCTTGCACCCTATTTTAAATGTCATATTTTAAGGAATGAATTTGTTGAGATTAGAGTCCTTTACCTGCACCTTTAAAATGTCACACCTGTGGCATAAAGACAGAAGAAAAGTGAGGAAAATGTTGGCTGGCTGTGCAAAGCCAAGGACTGATGTTAACAGCACTATTTTTTATGGACTGCTAAATAAGATAACATTATGGTGCTAACTTGGACTCAAAAGGAGTTTGCTAAAGTTTTTCCGTTTTAGGAAAAAAAATAAGATTGTATTCAAAAGACAATTCAGTAAGACTGGTTGTTTGGAGATGAGCTCAACCAGGAAAAACTGTATCTGTGCTTGGCTGTTCGAGATCCATAATCTGTGCCCTGGAGAATGAAGGTGAAGCCTTTGCTATCAAATGACATAGCATTGCAATGGAAGTCAGAAAACATCACAAAAATATCAATCTGATATCATATCTGAGGACATCTGCAATCTAGTCATCTTGGACTTTGGGCAAGAGCAGTCTGACATGTTTTGAGGTGTCATATATTGTATCCATAACATTCCTGTTTCTGGTTTGAGTTTCTGCCATTTTATCCTTGCAAATCGTCTTCACTGTTATTTAGACAGTATTTTACATATATATACAAAAAATCAAACAATCTTTTTAAAGGGAAAATCAGCAATAACCTCTTGCATATTTTCAACATACATTCATAGTATTTCAGTGCTTTTGCTTAAAAAAAAAATACTTGAATATGTATGAATAGTCTCATAAGATGTTGTCATTGACCCTAGTATGACCAGTCTTGCAAATTGAGCCACCAAACATTTTCTTTAAGTAATGGCACTGTATCAAGGCGTTATTTATTTTGATGTAACCCATAAAATTCAGTCCCAATGAAAGATTACATGCACAACTGGCAGTTTTTTTGTATATTATCTTTTTTTAGTTGTTCTGCTTATGTATGTAGATGCTATGTACCAAAAAAATTTATGTCTCCTTTTATAAGTAAAGTCAATGGAAGCTTCTAAAGTTGTCCTGACTCACTTTTTCAAAAGCATATTTTACTGCATGTTGCCTAATCTAAAATAGGTGGATGAGTCTATAGCTTTTGGAATGCTTTTGGAGCAGCAAAACAAGTGCATACGTACACAGGCAGTGACCTGGCTGCCCTAAGGGAAGGGTGAAGGCTGGGGAACACTAACTCTTGATGATTTGCTGACTAACCTTGACGAAATGCCATAGGTCAGCTCAGAAACATGCAGACTCTACATCACCTGTGCACCATGAAAAGGTGAGCCTTATCTTCAGTGCCCTCAAGGTTTAGTTGTAGTTGTCCTCTCCAAACCAAGTCTCATTTTCTTCCCAAGGTGAGTTTATGAAGATGTTGCAATTGGAAGTATTTATGAATCACAATGGATCAGTAAGTTCTTATCAAATGAAGCGTGCAACCAGAATGGCAATAGTGTCTTGCAAGTGGGAAAAACATGGTTAAAGAGTGTGCAACTACAGTTTAATTATGTTCCCATTTCCCAATACCTATTTCAATCATTCAATCCAATTCAATTCAACCCTCATGCTGTTTCAAACATGTGTGACTTCCTTTCTCTTGTGGAACTTAGAGAAAGATATGGTGGAAGATATTTCTAAAAATGTTTCTATTGTTTTTGTCTGTGCAATGAACATCAGTAGGGTCCAAAACAATATGTATGAACAAAAAAAGATATATATATATAAAAATTTTATTCCTACGTGGCCACAATTTTACTAAAATGAGGGAGTAAAATCAAAGTTTTTAGTAAGGAAGTTTTGGTAACAATATTAATTTATTTTGCTCATATCATTTGCAGGGCTTCATACTTTGTTTTCAATAGAAGAAATAAAGTCACACAGGTTTGAAATGACATGCGGGTAATAAATACTGTATTTATGAGTAGTCTGATCATCAGGTGATCAAAGTTCATCAAATACGATCAAAAGGCTCCTGTGAAAACAGTTTGAGCGTTCAGGTGTCATACAGGAGCAGCAGCACTTTCAGTGGTTACCCCTTTTATCCACACGTCTCGCTCCACCCCAAACCCCAGGAAACTCTACACGCTCAGACCTGCTCCTAACAGTCTTCTTCATACCTTATGAATATTTGCAAAAAGCTAAACGCCAGATATTAATTTGCCTGACTTTGTGCCTTGGGGATGTTTATGTAAGACTTGGAGGGGTTGAGATGTGATTTAAGGACAGGCCTGTTTTCTCTAAAGCCTGAGGTTTGTGGAGCTATTAACAATATGGGGGAAAGAACAGGAATGATACCTGAAGGCTCAACTTCAAAGGCTCCGACGTTCTTTAGTTCATTCTATGGCAGCTGAAACTATCCTTCAATCTATCAGCAATCTGCTTTGTCATTTATCTGTTGTGCTACTCCTGTTCGCATACATGTTGTATCGTGGGAACTGAAGGATGTTTTTGTATACATAAGCCAGATGATTTATATTCTTTGTGGTTGCTGTGTATAAAAACTGTGTACAAAATCAGGTTAATTGTGAAGTGGATGATGGTGCTTGTGTCTGAGATCATCACAAGCTTCTGTTCAAAAGATGTCTGGAAGAACAGATTCACACTGACACAGTGTGCCTGTGGTTCGGTCTATTGTGTGAAGCGAAGGCTGCAACTACCGATGTCCCACTGAGCAAAATATCTGCTCTCTGATGTGAAGGCAAAGCCAGAAATCAGTCACAAGCAAACAAGCAACCGCAAAATAGTTGTGAAATGTTTTACAAGTCCGCAAAATTATAAATATAGCTATTCCAAAAATATAGCAAAACATTTAATCATTTACCATTCGTCAGTTCCCATCACCTCTGTTGATGGGTTGTGACATCTTTCACAGCTTATACACCATGATCCAACACATTTAATGTATTGTTGAAATATATGAATATATACACTGGCATTCAAAAGTTTGGGTTCAGTAAGTTCATTTTTAAAAAGAAATTATTTAGCAAGAATTAATTAAATTGATCAAAATGACAGTAAGACATTTAGAATTTCACAAAATAATTTCCATTTTAAATAAAAAATCTTTTCTGTTAATCAGAAAATTTTGAGAAAAAAAAAATCAGTTTCCACAAAAAATATATTAAATATGACAACTGTTTTTAAATTTGAAAATAAGAAATGTTTATTGAGCACTGAATCAGCATATTAAAATGATTTCTGAAAGATTACATGTAAATGAGTATTGGCTGATGAAAATTCAAAAGGACAATTATTTTAAATTGTAATGACTGAATATATATATATATATATATATAGGGGGGTGGCACGACATCTCGGTTCAGTGCATGAAGCCTTACGACGAATACAGGCAATTCACCCCCAATCCAGAAGGGTGCGCCCGCAGTAATGCAACGCTGTTTGATAACCGCCAGCAGAAGAACAGCAAATGCCATGAGTTGCGCGCTCGAAAACAAAGCCCCCGAGACAGTGACTATGTGCTGATTCTGAACGCATCTCTCACTGACAAAGGAGTATACTTTAAAGGCTTGCGCACTCAACTGTGTGCGGAAAGGAGCTTTGTGCTCATGTATCCTACCTCTCTCATTCGTCACAAATCCAAATATTCCATAATATTTCCATATTTCCGATGTAACGTATCTGAATGCGAAACTATCATTTATTATGTAAATGATAGGCTTTGTACTTCAGTCCCGTTCCAACGGTGACACAGAGGCTGGCGTGCGGATGTTTGGCTCACTGTATTTTATTTTGATAAAGTACCAACTGCGCTGTCAAGTTAGCAATCCTGGAACTGATGTGTCTGTGTGTTCCGGCACGATCACTTCAACTGTTTCCTTATACCAACAGAATCAACTTTAAACATTTATTGTCTTATTAATAATCACTGTATAAAGGTCTGCTTTTATTTGTGTACACTCACAATGAAAACAAAACAGATTTTATGTAACGTAAAAAATTGTAATTCGCGCTACTGTCTGTTCAAAATAAATGAAAAGAAACTGAGCATAGTAGATTTCTTTTTTTCCCTGTTGTACCGAAATTGTATCGAACCGTGACCACCGAACCGAGGTACGTACCGAACTGTGACATCTGTGTACCGTGCCACCCCTAATATATATATATATATATATATATATATATACACAGTAAAACCAAAAATTATTCAGACACCAGATATAATTGTTTTTATATTTTTTTTACTAGTGGGTACAGGACACTATAGTTCATTTATGTAAGTGAGGATAGCAAAATAAATTAAACTGACATATTATCAGTGTTGGGCACGTTACTTTAAAAAAGTAATTAGTTATAGTTACTAGTTACTTCTCACAAATAGTAACTGAGTTAGTAATTGAGTTACATCATTATAAAAGTAACTAATTACCAGGAAAAGTAACTATTGCGTTTTACAAAATGTTCAAATGTCAAATAACTATGCCCCCAATATTAAATATGTTAAATTAATGAAATGGACACTAAAAAGAATAAATTATTATTATAAAACATTGTACATTAATCTACACTATTTATCTACTGACATTTAGTATCAGTCAGTCAAGCATTATAATATAATATTATGATAATTTTATATTATATAATGATAGAACTTTAGTAATTAGAATAACCAAGTATGAATGCATATTTGTCATCAATATAAAACGCACTAAGGATTAATGAGCTGCTGAGTTCATTAATCATGTTGTCTGAGTTCGCTCTAATTGATTTGCTGAAATCAAAACAGGGACGATAATAGGTGAGCGCCAGCCAATGAGATTGTAGTTTGCGCATTAGTTCTGCCCACTACCAGAGAAACCGGCAGTTCTTAAAAGCTGAAGAATTTCAAAGGAACTCCGTTATTTTGACAAAAAAATACAACACAGAATATCATTTACATGTAGCGCGTCAATTCTGCATGTTATGAAAGACTCTCTCACTCTGTATCTTTCTTTGTGTGCGTGTATGTGAGAGAAAGCGACTGCGAGTCGTGCGCTTCACACTAGAGTTTACGTCAAATACAGCTACACTGCGCATCCATTCAGATGAACTGAAAAATTTAATTCTAATAATATAATATAGTAACGCCACATTTTATTGTCAGTAACGGTAACGGCGTTGTAACGGGGAAACAGTAATCCGTTTGATTACTCATTACTGAAAAAAAAATAACACCGTTAGTAATGCCGTTTATTTATAACGCCGTTATTCCCATCACTGCATATTATACCACAAAATTCTTCATAGAGTGGACTAGCAGTAAAATTGATAAACATTTGGGGTCAAAAATTATTCAGACACTTCGACCTTACCATGTTTTGCTTAAGTGTTTTTTTTTTTCTTTAATTGCTAATGCAACCTTTTTGCACCACAGACTGAACAAAACTAAGCATTGCTTGGTAATTGGTTGACCTAAATTGGTATTATCTAGTGCTGTCAATGATTAAAAAATGTAATCGCATTAATCACAGTTGTGGACTGTGATAATCATGATTAATCACAAATTTAAAATACTAGGATTTACCTGTAAATGTGTTGAAAAAGAAATGCATGACAAACTAGTTTAAGGAAACAGAACCTTTCACACTTCCGCCAGGTATGACACATAATCATTCTTTTGTTTTTATTCAGCCAATATCAGCCTTTATACTGGCAATAAAACATTTACCAAGCCGCTTCAATCCCAGTATACATTTACCCAACTATTATCAAAAGTATTTCTAAATAAATACAACAAAACATTTATTGTAACCTTACGTGAAGTATTATGACAAAATGCATTATGAAGAAGAATTGGACCTGTTCTGCAGCTGCATTAGAGCTAACATTAGCATCATGCTTCATAAGACAATTTATGATATTAATAGTACACTTTTACTCAGAACTCACTTCAAGTGTTTGTAATAACTTCATTTTACGATCACATGTGGAATTTGGTCGTTTACTGTTGTTAAAATATGCTATTTATAGCCTTTTATATCCCTGCACAAATTAGCATTTCAGATGTACACATTCACCTAAAAAAAATCACATACAGACCATATCCTATCGTAATCATGTGTTTATTATCTTATATAATCTATAGTGGCTGTTGTCATGTTTATTTCTGCTGTGTAAAAGGGGTGTATGCTCTGCTGAAACTCATGTTGTTTGTGATGTTACAACCGCCTCTCAGTTCTTAAGTAGCCAGGGATACATTCCAAGTATAATACACATTAGTAAAAGGATCTATTTTAATTACTATATGTCTATATACACTTTGGGCGGCTGCCATACATTATAAAAGTAGCCCAAAAAAACGCAAATCACGGCTCTGTAATTTTTCCCGCCACTGTATTTTCAAAATAGCCCACTTGTGCCATTACCCTGGCAACACTGGTGCTGTACCCTCATCACACAATGATAGATAACCTTCCGCGCTGCGATGACGGGAAGAAGTTAGGGTCAAACCTTATCAAGCTTAAAATTTTTAATTAATCGCATGCGTTAACGTGTTAACGTTGACACCCCTAGTATTATCTAATTGCATACTTGGATTTAACAGCTGACAGCTCATAGCTATTCAACCTAATTCATTACATACCTTTCTATCAAAGTTATCTGTCATTATCAAGATGAATCACAGACACAAACTGGAAGCAAAAAGATGAGTCACAAACTGCCATATAAAAATGTATGCCCCCATGAAATATTATAAAAGTAGTTATTTTTTATTTTTTCCTTATTTATTTTGCCAAAGTAAATCTCTGGTGTTTTGCTATTATGTTGTTTACAGCAAACTAGGTGGTCAAAATGAAAGTCATTGCAATGGGTTTTTAAATTCAGTAAACAAATGGAAAGTCACTCCCTCAATCAAATTACCCTTTTTGTTCATTTTTTTGAGACATATAGTAATATTTTCCTTCTTTTGTCTTACAGGGCTTTTGAGATTTTATCTATTGATCCTGCAGTGAATGAAACTTCTTATTGACAGCATATGTCATCAAAGGCATTACGCAAATACAGAGCTTTTGTATTTAATTGAATTGGTCATGTGAACCTTTCTTGTGAATGATTATTGTTACTCCAAATGACATTCTGTGACAAAGACAGTCTTTGTATATATTGCGTGTACACAGATCTCTTCATTACCGCACTGGGATGAGTGCGTTTACCCTCGTCATCGTCTTGCGTAACCCTATTACGCAAAAAGCCCAAATGTGTTCGAATGCATGCGGGACATTCAATGTGACATCCTGTCTACTCAAACAGGTGGAGATCTCAGCAGCACGAGGCAAGCTGCCATGATGCTGTGTGCATGAGAAAATGTGCATAGAGTAGACAGGGATAGAAAAGGGCAGGTCCTGAACTTTCACACACAAATGTGCATGTGCACACTTGTATACACTTGCAAAAAGATAACAGGCATAGACGGTAATAAAAGCATGCACACATACAACCAGACTCCTAATGATCTCTATGCTTGGTCACTCCATCCATTTATATTGACAGGGTTGATATCAAGTCACGAAAAGGCCAAATGTAAATGCCGTCCAAGATGCATTCAAGACTGATTGCAGTCCAGTCACACAGTGGTTAAAGGTGCATACAAAATATATGCATAATGAGTCATTCCTGTAGCTCAAATGGTAGAGCAATACCAGTGTCATGGGTTCAGTCCCAAACGGATTGTGAGAAACTATAAAAATGTATACCTTGGAAGCAAATTTGCATGTATGCATATGATATGCAGAAAAAGAAATAGATACTGTGGCAATGAATTTGTTCCCACAAAGTATAAATTCTTGGCAATGTTTTCTTAACTTGTTCCATTTTTCCATTAAACTGTGCCAAGTTGAACTAATTCTTTCACTATAGCTCTGTCCCAATTCCAAGTGATGCATTCTCTGAAGACTGCATTCCAAAACCAAATGCGTCATATCGGCACAATTTTGAAGGCTCCTTCAAATGCAGATTCGAAATTTGTCCTTTGTTTCCCAGGATACAACAAATGGATTGGTAACACTTTGGATTAGGGAACACATATTCACTAATACATGAAAGTTTTCCCTAAATAAACTCCTAATTTGCTGCTTATTAATAGTTAGTAAGGTAGTTGGTAATTTTAGGTATGGGGAAGGGTTAAGGGACCTAAAAGCAAAATAAGGCATTGATATATGCTTTATCTGGACAAATAAACTGTCAATATGCTAGTAGTATGTATGTTAATAACTTGTTTACTAGAATTGGTCCTTAAAATAAATTGTTTCCAATGTATCCTTCATGGCCTAGAGTTTCCCAAAATGATGATGATGGTTTTCAACTTAGTCCAATATCTAATGATACAGATGTTAAAAAATAAACACTTCAGTTTCATAGCAGCTCCAATTTTGTTGTATCTCATTAAGATGTGATTTTAAAGATAGTTTCCAGTATTTTGCACATAAATGGATCAAGGGCCACTTTTCTCTCTATATTTGATGTGATGTGTGTACTCAATTTCCCACAAAATCCATCCCAACCGCCCTCATGCCATTCCAAACCTGAATGACTTTATTTCTTCAGGAGATGTTTTAAAGAATATTGGTAACCAAACAGTTCAGTTCCTTTCGACTTGTATTGTATTTTTTTATGATCATATAATAGAAGTCTATGGGAACCAAAACTGTTTGGCTACCAACATTCTTCAAAATATCTTCTTGTATGTTCCACAGAAGAATTCCACAGAAGTCTTACAGGTTTGGTGAGTAATTGATAGAATATTCATTTATGGGTGAACTGTCCCTTTAAATCATGTACATGATTTAACATACTTTTTCACACATTAAATAGAGGGCTTCATATAAATGAATATTTATATATGGGCTACATACACAAACAAGACAACAAGGTTTGTCAGAGCTTTTCTTTTTTTTTTCTTTTTTTCTTTTTTAGTTTATTTAAACCATTTCTGTTAAGGAATAATCATTGTAGTCACTAAATATGACATGATTATTGCGAAAGTTGTCTTGATCATTAGAAAGTATTGTGTGGCCTTGAGATTCTGTCCAAAACCAGTGTACTTAGGAAATAACCTCATACAAAGAAGTATATGTGTGAAGTCACTGACTGATGGGGCAATGGGGAAACAGCACGGATACCTTTGGTTTTGGACACACTGCCACTGGCAACAAATGTGAAACACCAAGTGCTATTTGGGATGAATATAGCAGAATAGTTTTCCTGCTTGGCATTAGTGAACTCTATATGTGTGAACGCAATATGGCCCTATAAAACTTCAGATCTGCGTGCATCCACTGATGACAGAAGCTATTTTGCAGTGTGTAAATGGAATGTGCATATCTAATTGTATAGCAATTGATTGATCAGGAATCCTTAAGCGAACTAAGTGTAAATAGACCACCTGATAAATCCAAAGCTTCAGTAATATACAATCATTTTGGCAGCTCAGAATTGATGTAGAGCCAGATGGATCATTCTCTTCTCTGAGCAAAACACCAAAACTACACAGATAGTAAGCGCAGTGAAACATTAATCATCTTTTCTGTGACAAGCGTGGAGTCCTGAACTTTAAACTGGAAGCGTAGCTTATGGAAGTGGAGTTTAAAATGACATTTTTGCTAAGGAAAAATATATTCTTGTAAAGGTCGTATGAAGGCATATCTGAGGTCTACCAAACTGTTTACACAAAGTATCATCTGCATTACATCAAGTTGGTTTATACAGCTAATCATGTTTTGTGTTTCTTGAGGGTTTCACCTCTAACATTTCTCTACATTGTGGTTAACATTTTACTGCTGCATATGGTATATTGTAACTGTACTGTTCAGAAACAGACTTGTTTACACTGACCTCCAACATTTTCACAAACCCAAGTTGCCACACCACACAGTCCAGTCACACAGACTCTGTTTCATGCACAACCATTAATAAGTTTGTACTTTGGTACTACTCGGTGACTTCATCAACCACCTAGAAAAATTGCTTGCCTCATTTGACCTCAAGCGAGTGTCTACTATGGCTACTCACAAATCAGGTAACCAATTGGACCTTATCTACACACGCTACTGCTTAACTGACAACACTTTAGTTACTCTGTTGTACACCTCAGACCACTTTCTCATCACTTCTAACCTCACACTGACTTCGAACACAACACACACTCCGCAGGTCACCTTTTGGCGTAACCTAAGCTCACTCCCTTCCTCTCGCCTATCATCGATGGTTTCATCCTCACTTCCTCCACCCTCTCAGTTTGCAGCACTGGATACAAACACTGCTACTGACACTCTTTTCTCCACTCTAACATCTTGCTTAGACAACTTTTTTCCCCCTTTCATCCAGACCAGCATGCACCACCTCTGCCCCCTGGCTGTCAGATGTTCTCCGAGAACATTGCTCTAGGCTCAGGGCTGCAGAGAGGAGGTGGCGTAAATCAAAAAACTCGACTGACCTTTGTGGATGTAAGTCACTCTCCTCTTCCTTCTCTGGAAATATCTCCACTGCTAAAACAACAAACTACCACAACAAAATTAACAATTGTTCTGACTCTAGCACACTTTTCAAAACCATTTCTTCTCTTCTTTGTACTCCTCCACCAACTCATACCGTGGATGACTTTGTAATATTCTTCATAAATAAAACAAGAACCATCAGTGACCAATTCTACACAACACAAACTGACAAAAACGTCATAACAACAAATACACAATATCTCTCCTCCTTCTCTCCTCTCTCGGAGGCAGACGTTTCCAAACTTATCCTTTCCAATCATCCTACTACCTGTACGCTTGATCCTATCCCCACTCACTTCCTTCAGTCCATTTCTTCTTCAGTTATACCTGTGCTCACTTACATTATCAGCACCTCTCTTTGCACTGGTACATTTCCCATAGCATTTAAGTGGGCTGGGGTAACTGCACTGCTTAAAAATCCTCTCTAAATCCTGCATTTTTAGAAAACTACAGACCGATACCCCTTCTTCAGTTCATTGCAAAGACACTTGGGCATGTTGTGTTCAACCAACTCTCTATGTTTCTTGCACAGAACAACCTCCTGGACAACAACCAATCTGGCTTCAAAAGCGGCCATTCAACTGAGACTGCCCTGCTCTTGGTTACTGAAGCCCTGAGACTGGCAAGAGCCGCTTCCAAATCTTCAGTCCTCATCTTGCTGGATCTGTCTGCTGCTTTTGACACAGTTGACCACCAGATCCTCCTCTCCACCCTCATAAAATATGGGAATCTAAGGAATCACACTCCAGTGGTTCAAGTCTTACCTTTCAGGAAGGTCCTTCAGGGTGTCTTGGAGGGGTGATATTTCTAAGTCACAACTTCTTGCTACTGGGGTTCCTCAAGGCTCAGTGCTTGGACCACTTCTCTTCTTCATCTACATGTCATCATTAGGATCTGTCATTCAGAAGCATGGATTTTCCTATCATTGCTATGCTGATGACATTCAACTCTACTTCTCATTCTAACCAGATGAGCCAACAGTAGCTGGTCGCATTGCATAATGTCTGTTCAGGTAATCTTCAAAGTTAAGCTTCACACAGACCATATTGCTTCAACTCACGGTCCTGCAGATTTGCCTCATACAACATTAGGAAGATTAGACCCTTCATATCAGAGCAGGCTGCACAACTCCTTGTCCAAGCTCTGCAACTGATCCAGAATTCAGCAGTGAGAGAGGGCTTCAATGAGCCGAAGAAAGCTCACACAACACCTCTCTTCATCAGCTTGCACTGGCTGCCAATAGCCACTCGCCTCATGTACTGATGTTTGCCTACAAGACAACCGCTGGCGCTGTACCAATACTGTATATCTAAACTCGCTAGTTCAGATGTACGTGCCCTCCAGAAGCTTGCATTCTGTAAGTGAACGACGCCTCATGGTGCCATCCCAAAGAGGCACAAAATCACTCTCATGGACCTTTTCCTGGACTGTTCCCAGCTGCTGGAATGACCTGAATTGATCACAATTCGTGCAGCTGAGTCTTGAGCCATTTTCAAAAAAAAGACACATTTTTTTCGCCAGCACCTGAACACTTACCTATTCTATTCTATTCTATTCTATTCTATTAGTTTCGTTTCGTTTTGGTCTAATTTATTTAAAAAAAAAACTTCCTATGTGTACTGTGCTAGACTAACTGAGACTTGTCACAGCACTTGTATACTGTTGCTCTCTCATTGGTCTGATTGCTTATATTGCTCTCCTCATTTGTAAGTCGCTTTGGATAAAAGCATCTGCTAAATTATTAGATTAAATGAATGATTAAATGAAAGTTTGGGGTCAGTAATGGGGTAATTTTTTTATTATTTAGCATGGATGCATTAAATTACTAAAGTCATTCACACTTCACAAGACTTTCAAATAAATGCTGTTCTTTTAAATCATAGTTTCTACAAAAATATTAAGCAGCACTAGTTTTTTCAACATTGATGATAATAATAAGAAATGTTTCTTTAGCAGCAAATCATATATGAATGATTTCTGAAGGATCACTTGACACTGAAGACTGGAGCAATGACTGCTGAAAATTCAGCTTTGACATCACATGAATAATAATTTTACAATATATTAAAATAGAAATTAGTATATTAAATTGTAATAATATTTCACAACATTATTGTTTTTATTTTATTTTTGGTCAAATAAATGCAGCCTTGTTGAGCATAAGAAACTTCTTTCAAAATATAAGAAAAACCTTTGAATGTATGTAGGGCTGTAGCTATCGAATATTTTAGTAATCGAGTATTCTACCGAAAATTCTATCGATTAATCGAGTAATCGGATAAGAATAACTTTTTTCTTTATTAAAGAGCAATCCTAAATATACAAGAGAAAATAAGACCGGTCTCTTAAAATGAACAAGTAATTTGTTTCCTTTTTAGACAAATTTTATTTTTTATTGCTGAAATTGCATATATTAATAAAACTAAACCCATTTAGTGCATTTAATTGCCATATTACATTCAACATACAAATATATAAAAATCTGAAAAATTTCAAATTACTTTAAAAAAGGTAAACATAGTACAACCTAAAACTAAGACATAAATCAAAATAATAGTAATAAAAAAAATTAAAATAAAACCTAAACATTGTGCAACTTAACTTTCAAGTTTCGGCCTAACTGCAGCTCAGGCGTGACATGAGCCTTTACTGTCTTCTTAGAAGGCTTTGTGGCTTTTGTAAGGTGCAAAAATTAGTGGGCAGGAAGCTAACGTGGAACAAAAACAAGCGTCCATACACACAACATTTATTAACACATTTTTCAGCAACATGAATTTAAAGTTATTTGGAGAATAAACCCTCTTATGTCTCTCTGCATACTGGTGGGTGTGTAATCCTTTAAAGGAGCATGTGGTTGCAAACACAGTGCACTCTATGCAGTTACAGGGATGCACCGAAATGAAAATTCTGGGCCAAAACCGAGAATTCTGGATGTGCTTGGTCAAAAACCGAAACTGCTTTGTAATAATTATTTATTTTATTCAATAATATAAAGTAGTTCTGTAAGACTTTAATTTAACTCAATTTTAATGACACAGAATTTAAAAAACATAAGCCAATAAAATAACCACACTTTTATTGAAAGAAAATTGGACAGAAAATATATTAATATTAAATACCAATGCATTATTCTTTTATTCAGTTCTATGCAACAGAATCAGACATAACTGTTGTTGTTGTTTTTGACTAATTATCCAAATAATGTGTAGTTCTGCCAGCAGGGTTTTTCCTTTCTCAAAATGTGGAGAAGGTGGTACC